>JAEAOA010001239.1:125000-267500 GCA_016746295.1 Potamilus streckersoni | reverse complement strand
TACATACATACATACATACATACATACATACATACATACATACATTCATACATACATACATATATTTTAACGGTACTTATCATAATGGCCACAAGAATCATATCATTAAATGGAGTCACAGCATTCAATATATGTGGCCATTGTCACTAGGATTCAATGCAAGTCGTTAGTGGTTTTGTGTTCAGCATACTCTAACGACACTATCTCCTCCCCATGAGCCAGGTTTCAACTTCATTACCCTCCATGTGAATGGCGGAGACGGAACGTGAGAATCGCATGCAATATGTGTAATCAGATTTAACGACACATAATGACAGTACTGCGATGCTGGTTGATGTCTCACAAGACAGTTTAATATCTAACTTTGTATCTATGTTTAGTATTAGAAAACACCATTAGATGTGAAGATCTCAAAGTCAACGCATAGCCGACCTATTCTCAACCACTCTTGACATCTTTTGGGTTTTCAGTTAGAACTCATGGTTGCTAATATAAAAGCAGCGTGGAAGCAACCAGATCTACACAAATAATGTATAAAACCGGTGCAAGAGTATCTGATGCAAAATGGTCAAGAAAGGCACTATTCGGGACTGGGATGGAATGAAAATGTAGAGCGGATAGATATCGAGCACCAGGGCCACCAGAAATACCCAAAGTCAGCCAACGGAAAAGTTGCGCTTTCACTGTCATAACAAAACACAGAACTACAGTCCTTCCCTAGAGGAGTGTCTTCTGCACGGTTTCTACTACAACGCTGACATGGTATTTGAGAAAAACGGGTTTTAAGCCGTTAACCTTAAATTCAGGCTCCCAAACTAAATAATTATGTGGTCTTCGAAAAAGAAATAATTTGTCGCATAACAATAGATACTCCCCACGCCAAAAATACATTAAGTTTTTTCTTCCACGGAAACCGTTCATTGAAACTACAAACAGAAGTCAGGTTGGCTATGACTCGTTGAAAGAATACTAGCGGACGTGTTGATCGTGTCATTTCTGGATCTAGCGATTAAAATGAAAGGGACATATTTTTTAACTATATAGTCTTGTCAGTACATTGAAGCGACAGGTTAGAGGTGGGTGTCCACAGAGGAGCTACCACCCACCTCTCTTGAATATTAATTAAAATTTCAAGTGTCCCTATACCCAAAGCTTCATCACCCACAAGATTTTCGGCAGCTAAGTCAGAATAATAAAGACGTTCTGTCAACGCTGTGGATAGCTTTAATGCAAACTGACAGCTGAGTTTGAAGGCATCGGCTAGGCTTGGACTGGCGTGTATACCAGCAAAAATTCCCCAAATCCTTCAATCACAGTATTGGTGCTACTTGTTGGTTTCTGTTAGCATTGACTGTTACCCACTAAAGCCCAACTGCACGAAATAGTCCCTGTCTTGGCCGAAACGAAACAAAATTTTATCGAGAACTTACATAACGTGCTTCATGACAACACATCTCCGATAAAGAGTTAGCGAGTTTGAGATCGAAAAATATATGGCTATGAAGAACGAAATATTGTCTAACGCACACAAAGGAAACAGTTCGATACTAATTTACAGTGGCAATAACTAATTAAAAGTCTCTGTAAAAGGTCAGACCTCGCGAGGATATCGTACAAACTTTTCTCTGCAAATTCAAAATGGGATGAGTTTTGGGGATACAGAAAACAGAAATCACGAAAGCAACAAAACCCTTGGAAACAAGAGCAAGTTCCTGAGTGTAGGCCTATCAGACGTGTACCGAAATATAATGCCAACCAGCAACGGACATTAACAATGCGACACCCGAGCAGTCTATCTTTGCGACATATTTTTTAATCACATTTGGAAGAACTTTGGCTGCCTAATTAAAACCATACAATTCTCAGTCAATGTAATAACTTATGATACTTTGATCAAAACAAATAATGAGTCAGTAAACTTATGGTTATAGACATAAGTTAATTGCATACACACTAAAAATCTGCACTCAAACTGTAATAAAATCCATGTCGTACCCCAGCGAGTAACCATCCAGATGATTGTTTATTAGTGGATTGGCTAAAAGATCGCATAAAACAATCCCCTTTGGGATACCCAGGGAAAAATAAGCGCCTGGCAAAATTCTGTTTTTGATCAGTCTTTATGGTATAACGGTACCAATTGTACAACCCTAGGTGAGCGGAGCTTAAGGTGTAGGGAACATTGCATTCAGAAATGAACAACAAAACTAACTGTGATTGGTGCATTATGTAAGAGTTGTACTTTCTGTTAAGGTTTTAAAAAAAGTTGAGCCTCTTGGCAACATGATTATTTTAATTCATATCTAGATCACAATTTGTATTTTTTAAGATATTTTTTTTAAAAATGTGGCACACATGACTGAAAATGTGTCCGGTGTAACTAACTAACTCTTACCCCTGTTAAGTTCCAGCAGAGTTATCTCTCTTAAATGCAATGGAGTACCTATTTTCATTATCAAAATACCAATCTAACATTGATCTCTGTGACAGTGTGTGACATGCATGCTGAGGTAGGATAGAAAGTATATTTATTTCGCAAAACATTAGCATTGCGGTCTGTGGAAAAACAATTGGTACCGTGAAACCTTATAGTGTTGATTGTTTCATGGAATACATAATAGGTTCCCTAAAACTTCTGGACAGCATTAGGTAGTGAAAATCTACTTGCTAAGTGAACAGAAATATTATCTTGCGAGAACTGATGAATATACATCGATAAATGGTGCATATTATCACTTATATTCTGAGGACGTTATTCTCTTTTCTAATTGGAACCACAATGCATCTGTACATTTTGACTTGGTCCCTATCAGTTTCCAGGTCCAGATGCTGGTTCAGAAAAATCTGTTTCTTTCAGGGACTTTGGCTTTTGCCAAACAATGTGCTCTGCATATTTTGACTCATGGCCATGTTATTGAACTTTTATACGAAGATATAGTACATAGTTATTAGCACATGTTAATAAAAGCGGAATTAAATGTTTTGAATAATATATGTAATAATGATAAATAATAATGAATTATTATTATTATTATTATTATTATTGTTATTATTATTATTATTATTATTATTATTATTATTATTATTATTATTATTTAATTAGCATGCATTTTTATAATAATGTTCGAATCAGTGCAGCTATTAGCGAATAATTGTATTTCTTGTATTTCTTGAAATTTATAATTATTTGCCCTGCGTTATATTTTTAAGCAGTAGGTTGGAAAATATGATATCTTCTGTCCCATAAAACTGTAAAGGGAATGACAACAAGTGCTTATAAATGATGCCAGGTTTTCCAGAAATTAGTGTTTTCGTTTAAAATATTGACCGCACCCCCCCAAAAAAACCACCAATTCGGAAACATAAATATTTTGAGAAATCATTATCATCTATATCATTCCATAATAGCAACAATTTTAAACAAAATAAATACATCTTTAATGGTAATTAGGACTGGAATGAAAATTTAAATGCATGAAAATTGCTCAGCCATGTTATGTTTTCCATTTCATGCATCCTCGTCACCCATATAAATTCTCTGCTTATTCTAAATCCATTAGTATACTTTTCCTATATTTACTAGCAAGGTAGGTTTAAAGGCTGTTCTGGATTGACTCAAACTTTTAAATGAACTTTTAAACAAGTTTTATATAATATTAAACCAAAAGTTTTTCTATCGCGTTAAAATTACTTTCTTTCTATAGATATATTTTAAAAGATTTCTAACGCGCAGGGCCCCTACGAATGCGGAGCAGGATTGGGCCAAATAAGTCCAATCGGCCTGAGGCCGGTGTTGATGGTGCACAAGGTCCTGTCCGATTTTTTTTATTGATGAGTTGGGTCAGTTAGCGCGGGCCACAACGTACCAGAAAGCCTTTCGGTGTAAATACAAAGCGAGTGTGACATCAATGACCATAACATCATAAGCGAAAGCAGAATTTTATGTGACGTTCTCTACACCTTTCAACGCCGTGGAAGTACGCATGCTCTATACTGTACGTGTATTGCAGTTGGCCAAATATCCGATCACGACCGTTCGGTTGTCTTATAACACGTTCGTATTTTTGATGGATGATGGCGCCACCTGGCACGAAGTTAAACTTCCTTCGGACATGTACGATATGGAATTTATCAATGAAATTATTTGATGGATGATTTGTTAGACACTGGAAAAGACCGCCATTTTTCACATTTGTTCCCACTCTCAGCTGGGTCTTTTCGAATAAACCTGCACCGCACGAGCTATGATGTATAATTCGCAAGATCGTAAATAAGTATATTTTTTATGTTGGCCTAAAGATATTAATGAAATTCCCAAGGACAAACAAATCTTACACGTAGGACCAGGAAGGTCCGGATACCACATCCCGCCAGACATTGTTAGAATTACCTCAACGATTGAGATCAAATTAATTGATGACGTCATTATTGTGTAAGGCCTGAAGTAAAAACGGCCATCACATTTCAATTAAGAATTTAGATTTTAGGGGCTGTCCATAAATGACGTCACGCACCTGAGATAGGTTGGGGGTCACACATTTGTAACAATGTGACGATGGAGGGGGAGAGAGAGTTTAAGAAATGTGACGTCACATCAGTGAGCAAATTTAAATAAACGTTCCACATAATATCATTCTTAATATTTTGATTACTTACAATTTATTTAATAACGTTTTAAGTAGCTTCACTCGTATTGTGCATGAGCTGAAATTACCACACCCCTACTAACTCCAATAATGGCTTATTCCAAATAGCATTCTTCCGTTTCCGGTCTGCAGGTGTCGACAAAACGAAGTTGAAATAATCTTATTCTCGCCAAACTTACTTCTGCAGTTTTAGCTAGACGATGAATATTTCAAAATAATTTAATGCCAATTTCTGCTTTTCAGTGCCTTCTTTTTAATGGATGTTTTCTCCTACAATATCCGAGTGCAGCGCCACACTAAATACATACTACAATGACAATAAAGTGATTTAGTTAATTTTCAAATAGAAAATAATGCTTTTTGGGGGGAGGAAGAGCTTTGTGAGGTCATATTTGAGGGGGAATGACATTTGTGTGACATGAGATAAGGGGGGAGGAGGTCAAAGATCGGCCCAAAATCGCGTGACGTCATTTATGAATAGCCTCTTAATAAGTGCGAAGACAAGGATTCTCTAACAAGCACATATATACATTATTTTATCTTAAACCATATTCCAGACTGATTCCCATTTTTCCATATCTTTCCACGGCAATCTTCTTTTATGAATAGTTCACATACTCGCAAATCGCTCATTAATATCATCACAGATTTGGAGCTCTGATTTATCGTACCAGTTAGCGTGACAATGAATGCTGAGAAGGAAAAGGATAAATTTTACAGCGAACGTTTAATATATATATATATATATATATATATATATATATATATATATATATATATATATATATATATATATATATATATATATATATATCCTTCAGTCAGTCCGCTTGTTAGGTGTTTGCCCGTCATTAAACCTTTTAGGTTCTACTAAAACTAGCTTCAGGTCATCAGAGTGAGATGGTAGACATTAGCAAGTGCTGTTGATGAAGATAATTTTGTCACACAATTTAGAAAAATAGAATAGATTACAGAGAAGGGAGGAGACATGTATGCTACTTATGATAAATATATAAATAAGGAATAAACTATGTAGCTTTATATTATCTTCTCCCTTTTTTATTTACAAGATCACAATTGAATTTACATCCAGAGAAGCCAGTTTTTAATCATTTCAGTAGTACAAACTTTAAAAAGCAACATGGTTTTCACATTATATTACAATTTATTGTGTTCTTTAAGAACATATATTCTTATTCTAAATATCATGATGGGATTAAATAAAGATTCACATAATACATACCAAAGTTGTATTTCTAAATTAAATTTAGTATCCTTTTGCAATTAACTAAATGAAGAATCCTACAGCCTACATATAAGAAAATTCTAAAAACTAGGTTTTTTGATCTTCCAAAATAAGGCCATTTGAAAATATGGAATTCTTAAATTTGGTTTACTAAGAAATCCAAATTTTCAAACCAGATTTATAAAAGCCATTAAGTAAAAAAAAATATTTCTTCAGATATTTATATTTATCAATTCTATTTCTAATCATTCTTTATGTTGGTTATAATTTCTAAGTGACTCAAAATCTGGACAAACCAAAATTCTGGAATTCTAAAAAATTATTTTTTGTATGAAAATATGAATTTCAGAATGATTTTAATTGATTAGAAATTGCCGTAGTAATTAAACTTCCAAGCAGTAAATCTCTAATTTTTGCTACAATTCCCAATTTTTATTTTTATGACTGAATTTGTATGTAAAGAGAAATATACAACTGATGATTTCATTGCTGTCCGTTTGAAATCTGGAATGAAAGGGCCTTTGAACCGCTCAGGTAGTCTAATGGTTAGAGCGTCCATCTCCGTCCGAGTATTTCCAAAAACGTATAATAAAAATATAAAAATGGTGCTAATAGCTGCCTCTCTTGGAGCTCAGCATTAAGAGGTTAGTGTTAGGACTGGTCGGTATGGTGTCAGGATAATGTGACTGGGTGGGACATCATGCTACATGTCTGTGGCATGATGCCCCAATGCCAGACATCACTATAAAACTGCCAAACTGGCGATTTAGTAGCAATATGACTTAGATATTGTTAAAGCTACATTGAAATCCAAATAACACACACACACACACACACACACACACACACACTTTCTGATAATTATAATATATTTTTATGGATGTGTCCATTTTCACTATTGTTTAATAATCACCACGCATAATCATATTGCAAGGTACCACACACGTAGCGGCACATTATAAGCCAGTTCTAAACACAAAGAATGCAGCACACCCGGTACAGTAATAGCAAAATTCGCAACGATTTGCAACTCAAAGGTAGCATCACTTATTCAACTACTACATGATCAAACACTACGGTCAATTTAGCTGAGGTTAAATAAAAATTACCTACATTATCCGTTTTAAACATGATTATGGTTTGTACATTCACTGAAGAAGATCATGAAAGAAACGGCGAAATTCATACCGTTTGAAGTTTTAACAGTTTTCATGGACTTTTAAATTACTACAAACCATAAATTCCAATATCAAAAGAAGGTTAACCTTTCCCTTCCTAATCACATTCAATAAAATATCAACCACAATGTCATTTGCTGGCAAATCCATAGCAATTTATACCCATTAAAAATAAATTTAGAACAGAATAAATATGAGACTACATCAAATTACTTCATATGCAACACACAGCCTACCCACACGTATCTGAGCATAAAATGTTGACATTAATGAATAGTATTCTTGCTACACGTTGGTTAACTAGGGGAACTAAAGGAACTCATTGGAAGTCAAGCTGTCGGCCTATATAGCCTACTGAACATTGTTGTTAATAATCAGTACAATAGTATCTCTCCAGAGTTCACCTAATGCACTTGTGTGTATCATTTGACAAACCTTTTATATAATTGGCTATGTAAGCAATACCAATACCTCTAACGTTTATTAATATAAAATAATAAAAACAGAGTTGCATGAAATATGTTTTCAAAGAAAAGTTATCTCGTGGGCCAATGTTAAGAAACAATCCATACAAGTTTTCGAAACCATTTTAGCTTAGTACATAATCAATCCGTGACATTTTATGACACTATAATTATAATACCTTTGCAAGGTGAATTGGTGTTACAATAGTTTCTTAAGTGTAAAACCAGAGCGTGGGTTGCAGCTATTCTTTAACCATGCCAACCACGCAATATTTTAATAAGTTCAAGTAAAACTTTGCAAATTTATTCCAGTATTACAACAGCAGTTGCACACTTGTAACTATATTTCGTGGGTAGTAAAATGCTCAGCAACATGCTGCTTTATGTGTCATTTGTTATGATGCCTATCTGAATTTTGCTAGGTTAATTAAAAGATGGAAGTGTTCATGTTCCAGAGGTACAAGACTTGACAGGCGGAATATCCTATTCTAGCTGTTACAAGATTGTTTAAAATATAAACATCTTCTGAATAATATCTTGTTGGAGCCGCTTTTGTAATTTTGACAAAATTTCTTTAAAACATATCCACTTTCTCTTCAGTTCTATTTCTTCAAGTCTGCTAATATAAAACAAGTATTTCGTTATCGAAATCCGTCGGCCTTAAATGTGAACTTTTATTGCGGAATAAGATTAACGTCTTCTCCAGTACAACTTACTAGAAATTTGATTAAATTGACAATATCTGATGACGCTGAACAAATCTGAAAAGCGAAGTCAATGCTTGCCCGAATATTATCCGTTGTAATATTATCAGCCATATATAATTTTTGTTTTTGTTTTTTTCTCTGAAAGTTGTTCAAGTCCAGCTGCAGATTAAATGACGATAGTACTTTATATCTTTCAGTCATCGTTAATATATTGTCTACATCATCACTCATGTCGTTCTCTGTTTCTAAGATTAGTTCCGTGAATGCATCCTCCAATGCACCATTTCTCCAAACAAATAACCCCTCATTTTGGAGACAATTAAAGGCTTCTTTCCATTTCCTGTCACTTGCATGCTGTGTGAATAATTTGTTTATCTTGCTAGAAACAATGGGGACACTTTTTGGGGTAAGTTCTGTTATAAAGTGCTTTGGTTCCATCAGCTTCCTTTCCGCTTCCATATTCATCAAGACCCTGCCTTGAGCGAAATAGTATTCAAGATATGCTTTCTCGTCCATTTCTTGATCAAAATCAGATCGTTTACATTTGTCTAATCTTTTTCTCAGTATTTCTTGTATTGCTTTAAATGCAGCGTTAAATTCAACATTTTTGTTTGGTTTTCTATCTTTAATATTCTTCCAAGCTTCTCTGTCTAAATTGTTAACCAATTTGTAATATGTAGCATCGCCCTCATCCTCGCCCTTATCGGTTTCCTCGCTGTCCCAATCGCCCTTGCCCTCGGTCTTGCTTTTGCCCTCTCCATCGACCCTGCCCTTACAATTGCCATCACCATTTCCCTTGTCCTTGCTCTTGAGCACGCCATTGCCTTCATCCTTGACGTTACCTGTTTGTTCACTTTTCATCATCTGAAGCAACTTTTTCTTTATCTTTTCGTGCACAAAACATGGAACTGGCGCTAGACTCGTATTGACAACTACATCTCTGTCCAATAAAAATATTCGTTTTATTTTCAATCTTTTACTTACTTCATTCCATCTGTCTTTGTTTGTTTCACCGTCCATGCTCAATACATGCACAGAAGCGATTAGGTCTTTAAGTTTTTCCAGAGCATGAGTGTCATTTTGCGATAAATTTGCTTTCTTCAGGACATGCATACATGATTCTCTCTTCTGCGGATCCAACAGATGGGAGAAAAAATATTTAATGAACAAATAGTCTGATTCACCTTCAACAAAAAATACCTTTGGTGCAAAAAGAATGTTAGTATATTTTTCGTTGGCGACTAATCGTGTTGTCTTTTGATTTGTTCCATCGTTTGTTTTCAGTTCGTCCCACAAGAGGATTACTCTTGAAGTTGTGATAGGTGGTTCATCTCTGTAGACTTTTACTGTTCTGTAAATAGTACGAGAGTCTATAAATGCCGGATTATGAGAGGTAATAATAATTATTTTCTCTTCAGCTTGGGGCAGAATTATGTCTCGAATTATCTGAATCATTCTAGCATGCATACCATTATCTGGTTCTTCTAGCAAGACAGTCTTGAAATCACTTGATAAAAGTAGAGAAAGATTTTTTGCCTCCAATATACCCTGTGGAATTTTCAGTATTTCAATGGCTTTATTGCCAAGCTCAGCAGTGATCTCATCTTCCTCATCTGGGCTGTTTTTCTCCTTGAGCTTAAATGTGTAATTGCTTATTCCCGCAAGCAGTTGGAAAAAATGTTCCTCTTTGTTTCTGTTGTAAACGTGTTTATTTTTAAGAAATGCAGTGATGATCTCACACCGTGTTCTTGCACATCTGTAGTTCTCGATTCGTCTGTTTTCTTGTATAAACTCACTTTTTGACCATTGAAGAGGGCCAATTGATCTCTGCATGAAGGTTGAAACAACGTGGTTGCTTAAAGCAGTTAATTTTGTTTCAACTTGGGTTGTATTATCTATGTTCAGAGTTTCAACCTTGGTATCTGTGATAATACGATTTACACATTCCAGGTATTTTTCCATTTCTTCTTTATTATATGTTTTTTTAAATAAAGTTGGTATTGATTTTTTTAATGTTTCTCTGTCATGATCCTGCAGGTCTACCGGAATGTTTCCCACTTGAAATTCTGTGCCCTCAGATTGTATTCGCAATACATCCATAAACACATCAGTGTACCCAGTTTCTTTTTCCACACACACAAGGACTTTGCCGTATTTGTCAGCCTCATTAGGGAAATGTACCATCGAGGAAATAATGCGTTCATATTTATTTAGGAGATAGCCATTTGGAATTTCATAGTCACACAAAATGTACATATTCTCTTTTTTGGGAATGGTTGAAAATGATGTATTGGACTGAAGATTCAAACATCTTCTCACCGCCTCAAAAATGCTTGTTTTACCTGAACCGTTCTCTCCCACTAAGAAGTAGGCTCGATCATCGCGAAAAGGAAAATGAATAAAAGTGTCATCTTTAAACTGAATAAAGTTTTTCATTCGAATAGAACTCAGCATTGTGTCTGAAAGAAGAAAAGCAATATTGGTAACCAAAAGGCATTGCACATAAGCATTACGTTATATGGATATTTGTAACCCAAAAGGAGATTTATATATTTGAAGTAAGGAAGCAAAATCACTTTCAGACATGCACGAAGAACGTAGAGCAGGGTTTATCACAACAAGTAAAGATTGTGTTTAAAAACTGAATTAGAGGAAAACAACAGTCGGTACTTTAAATTTCGTATTTAAACTGAATATACTGTGTTACATATATCAATTTTGTAATTTTCGCTAGTATTTGCCTCCATCATTATGTGTTAGTTTTTAATTGTATTTTGGAAAAGACCTTGTCCAAAATCGTGTTCATTTTGTTCTTGACTAGAGTCACTGTTGCTATGTTTATTTTATTAAACTCATAATACATAATAAATACTTAATAAGAGTGTGCGTTAAATATTAGGATCAATATCTTGATCTGAATCAAGGACATTATGTTTACTATATTCTTTATTATACTTCTGGCAAAAGATTGTTCTAGAAATGGCTTTTGTCGTTCATCCTAGCTTTTCTTTCGTGTCTTAGTTTTGTTATATAATCTGTTTTCTAAATATTATTTATTCGTGCTGTACGATCTTGAAGCAGAATCATTTGTATTTATTCTTATCATTATTTGATTTGTGTAAAATTATTTATTCAAATTGTTTCTTCAATGGAAAAGCAAAGAGCTTATAAATATTTTTTTGGGACAGCGACATTATAATGGAATTAAAGAGAACTGAGACAAGGGCATCTTGTATTATATTTTTATGATTCATCAAAAGACTGTCATCACATAATCACGTTACAAGCTACTACAGGCACATACATAGCCATACCTTAAGCGCTGGATGTTATTTCTGACACAAATGGAATTTAATTAGAGCTTATTAAATTGTTCAGTGATAAAACATTTTTGTATTATTTTTGGATATCATTTACGATACCGTTAGTTATTTTTAAATTTTCACTTTGTATTTTTGAGAATTACATTTCTTGTTGAATATTACAAAACTTGTTGGATCTAGCTCTTTTCTGTTACTTAAAATAAGATCATTGAGTCGTAATAACTTGCACATTTATTACGGTCATTATTATGATTCTCGGAACTTTTGTCTCGCTCATATAACATGAATTACATTACCAAGTATTTACCTTATCTACATTTTAGGATGCGACTATATTTGAATGTTTTTTAAAATGCAGTCCAAACGACAATATGCACGTTCTAAGAGTTGGTATCCTTGATGTACTGGCATGGAAAAGAAAGATCCATATCGGAACTAGCTTCTTCAACATAGAAACATCAATTTCCATAACGTTTCAGAAACCAGGTTATCCTTTTCGGTAAAATTAAGCGTAAAGTTAAGCTTTTTAGCAAAGTAAGCCGTATTGTCCACAATTGACATTACTGTAACTAAATCAAAGAGACTCGCCAATATTAAACACATAAGGACAGTAGGTTCTTTTCCTTAGCTTTTAATAATTGCAATTATCTAAACATGAGCAATACATTTAGGCACTCCGATTTATAAGATTTAGATATTTGTTTCTAATAGCACGTGTTTATTAACTGCTACATTACAAAACAAAATAAAAGGTATTGTTTTAAAGGTGGAGCTTGGGTGAAAAAAATATAAATTATAGCGAGCAAAAGCTTAATCAGTTTAAAGTTTGGGGTAAACATTTAAAATACACTCACTTTAGCTGGTCGATGACAGCCGGATGAGAAAGTGCGTATGTCTGGCTTTTATAACAGAACGTATTATCATTACAATATGATGCGAACAAATAACACGGGCAAATATCTTTTTTGTTACCGTGATGCATGAGTTTGGATTAAAAAATACGCCATCAGCAAAATAATATAGGGGGCACGAGTGGCCGAGTGGTCTAAAGCGTTGTCCGTTACGGATCACTGCCATCTCACCTCTGTCTGCGTGGGTTCGAGTCTACGATTCGGCGAATGTGGATATGTGAGAAAGCTTGCCAGTAGCTTCTGGTGGGTCGGTGGTTCTTTCCGGTGATTTCCCGGTTTTTTCCTCCACCATTAATACTGGCCGCCATGAATAGCCTATCGTGTGCTGAAAAATGGCGTTAAGCCCAACAACAACAACAACAACAACAGCAAAATAATATAACAAAAATATTAAAGTACCTGTTCTAATAACTGCTTGAAAGACAAATTTGACTGGTTCATTCGTGAACAGCGTGAAAGGTCACGATGGCATGAAGATTTTACTGGCACTCGCAGCGATTGGTTATGCTGTGGTTTTTTTTGCATTCATCAAGAAATCTCTACTCCGGTAGCCATCTACTCCGGTAGCCATCTACTCCGGTAGCCATCGTGAGTTGATGTTGTGCAAAATTACCCTATGGTAAGAGCAACAAACCACGTTTGCATTTTGTGCACACTTTATTTTCTATTTTAAAAAGACTTTAAAGCAATGAACGTATTAAGATGCTATACTAGTTTTTATTAAAATAATGATCATAATAATATATCACTGGCATGACCCGCTATGACATTCTACCCCATATCACTATAAAAAATCGATGAATCTTGGCCAGCAAAGCGAGTGCTATGTATTCTATCGCAGTTAAGAGGATAATGAAAGAAAACTTAGAAGTACATACAAGTGAATATTTTGTTCATTAAATCTGCTGATCTGATGTTAAAAAGGAAGTATATTGGAATTATAAGGATTAAATGACCATGGTTGGGTATTTATAAATGTGTAAATTTTACCTAGCCACTCACAAAATGTACATAAAGTCCTGCGGACTTTATTCACTTTGTGAGTGATCAGGTAAAATTTACACATCGATAAATACCCAACCATGATCATTTAATCCTATAATGATATAGGGAAACGTATCAGTGAGAGAAAATCAATATCGCTACAATCGTCATCATGTTTGAAAACAACAGATATATTGTCCTCTAATAGAAGTGCCATTAGTATCCAATTGTTTATATTTCGTAAGAGGTTCAGGAACTAAGATAGGTAGCCATATTGTGTTCCTCTTACAAGATTTAGTCTGATCATTTATTTAGGAAAGTCAGGTGGAGGCTCTGTATAAAAAAATCTGCATTCTGTCGAAAGATATGTTATATTCCTGCCGATGTCTTTCTCTCAGCAAATACACGATTGTCAATTTCATACATCGTTAGAATGTTCATTTCATTATTCCAAACGCGAGAATGTTTCACAAGCGTGAAGCACATAATTCTTTCGGTCTGCGTATATTTTGAGTGGTATCGTGGAATATTATTTTCTTTTCTGCGCATGCGTGTATGTGCTTGCTATTTTACAATTTCTGCTTTGTTAATTAGTTTATTCATTATTACCTGGCATCGATTGATTAATTCATGTATGCATTTTAATTTTAGTCATATTTGCCTGCTATGAAATATGTTTCCGTTCCTTTTACGATATAGTTGTATAGTATAATTAGCCTTTTTTTTCTCCCCCATCAATAATACTTAAAATACAAGATTGATAGGAGCTAATTTAATCTGTTTTGCTGCCAGGAGCTTCAAATGAGAAAGAGGGGCCCCAAATGGCTGAGTGGCTTAAAGCGCTGTCCGTTACGGATCACTGCCATATCACCTCTGTCTGCGTGAGTTCGAGTCTAAAATTCGGCGAATGTGCATATGTGAGAAAGCTTTCCAGTAGCTTCTCATGGGTAGATGGTTCTTTCCGCGCATTTCCTCCACCATTAATACTGGCCGCCATGTATAGCCTATCGTATGCTGAAAAATGGCGTTAAGCCCCAGAACAACAACAGCAACGAATGAGAAAAATGGGTTGTCACGTGAAGTATGAGATTACTGTAACATAATAAAATACGGATGGATATTTTAGGCCAGTATTTAAGCAAATTTTACTACAAAACCTTTAAATAAATTTGGAAACAGGTAATTTTACCGTTTACCACTGAAGACAACAAGCCATTCTTCGAAATTAGTTTTAATTATCGATCCCGAAAAGTGGCATTTATTTTATTATGGAAACAGTGCAGTCACTGGGGTTTGTGTCACCCAGTGCAGTAACTCATGGTATCACCACCATGATCTCCTTCCTGCACAAAAATTATAAAACAAATTATAATCATGTGCGGTAATTCAACCTGTAACCCCCATTGACATCTTTCCTGCACAAAAGTTCAAAAATGTTATAGACAGTAATTTTGGTATCACCCACTCTGATGGTGTCACCTGGTGCGGTCATCACCCCCCCCCGCATCCACTAGAGACGCCACTCTGGAAAAGGGATAAAGGTGTAAAGTAAGAGCACCAGTCCACTTCTCTTCACTCCACTCAAAACGTCATCTCCTTAATATTATTATAATACGAAGACGGTGCAGCGAAATCTAAAG
Organism: Potamilus streckersoni; assembly: GCA_016746295.1. Classification (NCBI taxonomy): domain Eukaryota; kingdom Metazoa; phylum Mollusca; class Bivalvia; order Unionida; family Unionidae; genus Potamilus; species Potamilus streckersoni. Next base: position 252,401 of record JAEAOA010001239.1, on the reverse strand, counting down.
ATCGTCACATTTTTAGTTAATATGCAAAAACAATTGAAACGTTGTTATATGATGTTTGTTATCGATAATTGTCGCTTGCCAAATATTATGTTCAAACACCATCTCGAAACAAGGCCATCTTTCGGACAAAAGTTAGAATCATCAACATTCACGTCAATAATACAGGGATTCGTTGTTTTCTTGAAGAAGTAGAACAAATGAAGAAAATAAAGAAATATGGAAACAAAACAAACCCGTTGAAGTGTTGGGCTACATGCGTATTTTTGTACCTTGAAAAATATTAAACCCTTATGCAAAACATAGCTTTGAAACACATATACAATCAATACTCAAACCTTTGACGTACGCAGTCTGAAATCAATATTCTGCATTATCCAAGCCTCATATATGTTTAGTCATGCAAGCAACGTCACGAAAAACATAAAACGTGGAAATTTATCAGAAATTTACAGCAGGGATATTTTTCAGAACATTCCAGAAAACGTCCACGCAAGTATATATAAAGCAGTTATAAACACTTTTTAGGAGAGACGACATCTTCACCTGGCGAGATCAGGTAAGTAACGTATTTTAATATATTATTTATGTTTCATTACCAATGATTAATATTTCCACTGTTGATATCAGAAATACTTCATAATCGCGATGGCAGAGACTGAACTTTACTTTACCGCTCACACAGCGATGACATTCGAACAAATCTTTTACTTTCGGTTTGTTAATATATTTTTATCAATAAAATATACTTTTGATGGATCAAGATCAATTGTAAGTTTAGTGTATTTTTGTTGACTGATTGAATTGTGAAAGTTTTTTAAATTCCGTTGACAACTTCTGGCTAAATTGTTCGAGGTAATTGAAATATTGGCTTTCATCATATCTGATGAGCGAAAGTTTTAGCTTATCACGAGTGCCACTAAAATATACACCTGATGTTTCATTATTAATTTCAGCTGTCAATTGTTTGCCGTCTATCATTACACATTTGATCTTGCTATTGTAGCTATTTGTCACTGTCACATTTACAAACATTTGTTCTTAAGTTTAGATAAAATTACATACCTTAGTCATCGAATATGATATCGAGTATAGATCTATCATTATGATAGTACCCAAGTGCAAATGCATCTACTCATTTTTCACAATGACGTTTGTCATAAAAATTACTTAAACCGTGTTTGATAGTGACACCTGTTTCGAGTTTATGATGATCCATTCGAATAGCCATTGCTTTTATAAAACTAGCACCGCCTTTAAGCGCGTTTGTAATCATCAAATTTCATAAATCTTTTAACAAAATCGCGAGGCAGGCATTTTGATTTTTTCTTAATTTTATTATTCTCTAACAATACGGCGAACATTTTACTGTGTAATCCAATAAAATATTTGATAATGCTCGAATTCATTTCATCTTTGAACTTACCAATAACCTTTTTATTCATGTCATCATGAAATTTACTGTCGCGAGGGTAATCGGAAAGATCAAACAGATATCGATTATCGCATATGTCCTGCTATACATCCTCACATTCGATTTCATATGCGAACGAGTCGGTATCAGTAAAAAAATAGTCTACTTGACGGCCATTGATTTCTAACAAAATTGTAATGAAAATCATACATTAGCCATTTCGATATATCTAACACGGAAGCTCCAACATAAATTGACTTGTTTAGTTTTAAATTTGTTTTTCTTCTTTGTATAGCAGCAAGAGGTTCATTAATCGTCTGACATAAGTTTTGTTTCTGCGATTGATATCATTCACTAGCTCGAGATATACTCGTTTTCAAACATTTTCCATCGTCTCACCAAAAATTGTTCATCAGTATAAAGAAGTTTGTTTTTCAAAATCAGTTTTCGCTGCAGCTCTTCTTGAAGTGTTCGAGTTAATATGACATTTCATGCAAGGTGACTGATTAAATTTTCGTACACGATGAACTTTTCTCAAAACAAGACCAGCATCTGCTGCTTGTTTTAAAATTTTGAAATGCAAAACATAATTTTTCTTATCGAGTATATTTGGTACTAGTTTTTTGATCGTATACGTTTGTCTTGGTGATGCTGATGCTTGTTGTTCTTGAGATAACATTTTATTATTTATGGCCATCAATTCCGCACAGAAAGGATAATCATTATACGAAAGGTGTAGCGAAGTTGGATAATCGAGATCAACCTCAACGAAGTACGTAACATCGTCGGGTATCTCTTTTTCTGACTCCGATAAAAATTGCGCAGCCATGATCAAACGAAATCCACTAAAAGGCATTAATTCTGCCATAGAATAACCGTACAAATTATTATAATCTAGACAAATTAAATACTTGGAAGGAAGCTCAGGTTTGTGTTCTTAAAAGTATTTGTTGTTTGCTTCAGCATAATTCTTTGTGATCACGCTAATGCTGCCTCCAATACCTTTTTCTATAAAATTAAACATATCAACGTCTGTCAGTAATTATAACCTTACTTTACAAAACTTTAGCCGAGCATCCCACGACAGCTCTGGAGCATAATGATACCAACAAGGATCTAGTCCATCATTGTCATGGCTTACTCGACGAAAATTTTCAAAAACATCTGCTAGTAATAACAATTCAGTTTTTAGATATAATTCATGATAATCACCAAACGTTTGGCAGTTAAATTTATCACAAATATTAAGTGCATATTTGTATTCGTCATCGGTTATATTTTCATTTTAAGTTGTGAATAAAATTTATCCTTGTCAGGTACCGAGGTTTCATCAAATTTACTCCAAATTCGAGATACTCGTACCGAAATACTCCATTTTTAGCCAGTAGATTAAATGTATCTCCAAAGCAGTCTCGTAGGTTATCAGACTTATTACAACCTTTTACTAGCTCATCTAACGATGCTGCCATAAACTGCATGCTGTCAATAAAACGCAACTTGCCTAAAGTAACTGATATTTACTTTCAAAATTTTTTGGAATGCATTTGATGACGTTATCGAGTTTTAAACGAGATTTTACGTTAGGATCATCAAAAGCTTCTACAATAATATGGCTATAATTTCCTCGAAAGTTGTGAAGAATAACTGGAAAAAATCTAGAGCATGAAATTTTAAATTACATTGATCATGAGGCCCTCCACGGTACTCGTTCGGTGAGATGGCAATGGTCACGTACTCTTTTGTTATCGTTAAAAGCTTTTACACAAATATGACAAAATTTCGCTTGCTCGTGATCAGATTCTTGTTGAGATATCAGTTGTATCATTGGAGTTATTATTTTTAAGCGACTAAATATATCCTCAACTTCGCTTGAGAAACCAGAAAGCAGGATTTTTATCCCGATATAATTTGATTGGTTTGGATACTTTGGAATCATCACAACATACTATCTTGTACGTTACTTCGCATGGAACATGGTTTTGAGTTTCCTTGTACTTGTCAGGATGCTTTTGTAATGTTTCATTGTCATTACAACCGTGCAAGCAGCGATAACAGAAGAACGTTTTCTTCTTTCGTTGATTATACTGTCCACCAACCAGTCGATTGAAATTTTTAATCCAAATGTAAACATTTTTATAAACAGCAAGTTTATTGTCGATTGTGAAACTTTTTCTTTGATATATCTTGGATAGACTTTTATGCATCTAGTCCGAAAACGTTGATCGAAACATTATTTTGCTTTTCAAACTTTGGTATTCAATTTTCTGCAACTGGAAAGTCAATGCATTTAAAATGTAATCGTGACACGTGACTAATATATTCGTCAACACGGTCAACATTGTTTCTACTGGAAAAAGCGCGAAAAGAATAGCACATTGAAAATATCTGTTATCGACGTTCTTTACGTTTATACAGCATTTTTTTAGTGGCAGGTCGATATACGAACTATTGCGTAATACGTTATATTTTATTGTGTGAAATAAAATTTCCTCGATCATTTCAAACGTCCAACCCGAACCCAATTCGGTAAATTCTTCTAACTTTTTCCAAATATCTTGATGTATTTCATCAGTTAACGACGAAAGATCAGTCCCGAACAAAACACGCCTTGATTTTGCATTGATGCAAGGGTCTGCCATTTCATTGTCAGTCGATCCCTGTCACAAGAAGCTCTGAAAATATGATATTGCACCTATAACCTTATGATATTATGTCTTTCAAATTTATGTTGTACAGTTGGCTCTAGCAAGAGGTAAAGATTTGTTGCAGTAAAATTTACCAGTAAGACTTGTTTATCAAACCGATAACTGTTGTGAAATGCTGTGAAAGCAGTCGCTACTTTCTTCAGGTTTTTCCATAAGACTATTTTTTTGCTATATTACGCAATTTCAACATTGCTATATTATAGTATAATATTATATTATATATGTAATTGATCGATAAGTCACCGCGCGCCAGTTGAACAATCAATCAGAGTTATAAAAATCACTATAATATGACACAAAATATGACAAGCGCAAATGGTCAAGAATATTATTACATTTACATCAAGTATAACCTATACGCTGGAAATACATTAGGTTCGGTTATCAACATAATATTTGAAATAGCTATTGATACACCAACGCTAGCGGGTTATAAGATCAGTGTCAAAGGTGATAATACCAAAAGGATTGAAATGTTTAAAAAGATTTTATATACACTTTGTTCTGCGAGGACAGTCCAGAAGGACAACGTGTATATCATGTTAATGATGCGGTCAATGATGACAATATCGAAAACTTATCTTTACAAAACGAGCTTCAGCCGCACCAGGTTTTTGATTTACACGAGGCAACAAACAAATATTAGAGGAACTATAACATACTTTGTTGGTTATCGCAATCACGGTTTTGTGCTTGAAACGTTTAATGGCGGCATTCCTAATAGTTTAGTTATCGACCATATTAACAAAAAGAAAAACGATATTCGTCTAGAAAAGTTAGATTTATTTACACCAAAAGAAAACACCCGACGTGGCATAGGTAGTAGTAATGATTTGAAAATCCCCAAAGATCCGTTATTTCAGTAGATCTGAAGTCTGGAGAAGAAATAAAATTTAAATCAATAACAGGTGCTGCAAAATGCCACAAAATTGACATTACGTAAACAATAAAAGATGATATTAATGTTATAAAAAGCATTTTTTGTTAAAAAGAAAATTTTAACTGCTGTTAATAATATCCTATTATTTTCGCCAGGCATTCCAATAACGTCAACGGAATATGCACTATAATCCGACAGACATTTCCCTACTGCTTCGGCTAGTTCGTTGTAATTTAATATGTTAACGTTTTGGTGATATTTTACCTCATCAGTCATCTTATATCAACAAATTAGATAAAAGTATATTATAATATGAATTTGATGGAAAGACTAGCTGAACTATATGCAGAAGATACATTAGCAAGAGATACAATTTCCAACAACAGAATCGCAGACAATATTCCAATCTTTAACAAATCTGCTGGCTATAGCGAAAATGACATGTTGTACAACAACGAATCTGACGACGATGAAATAGTCACCGTCGCTGACAGATCAAATTATAGCAGACCAACAACTGGAAGATATAATGTCAAGTACCACATTGCTAAAATAATAATAAAATTTAATTTTACCATTGCCGAACAGCAAATATTTTGGTAGCTTATGAAACCTTTCTTAAACATCAAAATTTTAGGCCGACAAAAACACAAAATTCGATTTCATATATGTCAAGATTTTTAATTTGATGACGATATCTGACGACCGCAGACACTCTCTGATATCGTTATGTAAAGCATTAAAATGTAAATCTATCAAACATAATTACTAGGAAATTTATAAAAAAAACAAACCATTATTTCGTAATTTGCTTGGTTGGGATCAGCTATTAAATCTTTCGCTATATCCACGCCATTTAGCTAAACTTTTATTGCCATATTTCCTAATCACTTTTTTGATCACTAAAACATATTGTTCAGTTTTCTGTAGTTCCTGTTCGTAAAACCTGCCTATGATAGGTTCCCTGCTACATCTTTTAATGCCTATGTCGCAGGTATTGTCAAAAGTACTTTATCAACCACAAATACTTCTTCGGTCCAGTTCGGAGTAAATCCTTTTTCAAATATCTTTTTTGTCAAAGAAATCAGAACTTTATCGCTCACTTGAAATTTGTGTTTGCGTTACATGTTTCCATTTGATAATATCGGATTGTTAATAGCATCATTTGGTGATATTTTTATAGGTCGATGTTTCGTGTTATTATATTCGTCAACAATTTGAGAACGATCATATACATATCTATTAGTGATTTTAGCTGTCAAATGTTTATGTATTTTTTTCGTTTAACGTGCGATTAAATCTTTCAACGATAACACTTTCCCCTCGTTTCCTATAACATATTTTTATCGTTATTTTTTATGTTATTTTGTTCCAAAGATTGCTCGAATTTTTTTATTGAAAAATCTTTTATTTGTTTAGGTAGAAAATACTGATTCGAGTTCCATCGTGTTTTATACAGAAGGAAAAATTCGAGGTATCCACAGTACTAATCTTGTAAAAATAGCATAGTGACCTTCGGTAACTCCATCGGCATGCATTATACAATCACTTTGGTCATCTCGATCTAAAATAAGCGTATGTTTTATTCTTCGAGAAACTTTGTTGTACTCAAGGCAGAACCCAAACAATGGTGTTTAACTGTAGCATCGTCGTTATTTGGCGAGATTGTGCGGAAAACGCTTTTCGTTTGGCAAATACCCCGTTGTATTGCTGTCGTCTTTCATTTGTAACTGCTAATCTCATCGAATTACCAATCGCAGCAGCATCGTTAATAGTGGAATTGGCGATGAGATTATTGTTATATGTGGCAGGATTACCAGTAACAAAACGAAACCCGCTCGAAACAACTGTCTTGAACGATGGGTTTTTAAACCATATCATTTTTGTAGCCACTAATCTGGAATAGTCATCGCTAAACGAAACGATGTTTAGTATTGTACTCGCAATAGGTAAGTGCATCGAAATATCTTTTCCGGTTTAATTGGCCAGATGGTATCGTGCACATAGCTTAAACAAGCTCCAACCGTTACTGACGAGAGCAATTTCTATGCCAGCTGCAATATTACCTATTACCACCTATTGCAGTTAGTATTTAAGCACGCACGTCTAACACTGCCTTATGTGATAGTAGAAACACGTCCTTGTCGCGTGTACTAAAAGTTCTACACTTCGTTCGTTCGAGTTTTCGTCCAAATACTCGACGTATTCTAATTCTATTACAGCGTCGTCAGTATCATATTCTTCGGCAAGTTCGAGATAATTTTTAGCTGACATTTATCGGCATTGTTTTCTTTCACGTTTACGTACTATTTCCTCACCACGCGGTGATAATATTTTTTTGTTGTAGCTATCATTGCTCGTTTTGTTTCTTTTGTTGGCGCAATACCTGATAAGACTCGTTTTATTTCCTATGTGGAAGGTCCTCTTATCTTCTCAGCGATTTTTTGTCCTACTGTCGTGCAAGCCGAAGATGCTGCCCCCATCGCGAAAGCTTTACCCGCGTCGAGTACAATTGGTGCTACTTTACGAGCATTTCCTGGTATATTCTCTGCAATTGTTGTACATATATTTCCAAAAAATTCTCCTACGATTTTTTTGATAAACTTTTTTCGTTTCATCAATGTCGATAAATTATATGCTTGCAAAAGTGATTAAGCTACAGTGCGTAAGTGTAAATAGTACATGACATTTTCATTATTCAAATCAATCTGTCTACTCGATTGGTCCGTGAGTTGGATGGTGATGTTTGTTATTTGATTTTCGAGATTAATCGGATAATAGATAATCTGACGCGAATTAATTTGCATGACCGGTCCTGGTGGAACTTCTGGCGAGAAACTGTATATCGTTTGCCCTCTGCTGCCTTTAGCTACGCAATATCCAGATGCTATAGAACAATTTAAAAGTAACGTATTTACTTCTGTTTTATTTACAGGTAGTTCACCGTCATATGTATTAGTTTGTTAAGATTAAAATAGTATGCCTTACGTTCAAACCCTATCAGAGATGTGATACTTCTTGGTGATGAAAAGTCAAGAAACATTTTTCTTTCATTTGTGCTAGTTCTTTCGGAGACAATTTTGATATTTCTGGTTGCTTGCCAAGTACTGCCTCAGTTACAGGTTTGAAAAGTTTCTCAGTTTCTTCTTCCGCTTGAACTTGTCCACACCGAGCTTCATCCGCTTTTGTTCTTAAAAGCTGCCCGAGTTTCGATAATTGTTTTAACATTTCGATTTTTTGTTGATGCTTGTCTATTATTTTCTATACGCTTTACAAAATTAGATCATATGAACGTGTCAATGCAACAACGAATCATTTTAATTGGATCACGCGCTAGCTTGTTATATAAAATGAAATTGTATTTGTCTTTGGTTGCTTGATGATATAATTCGATACACTTGTCTTTTGTGACATCTCCACGTTGTTCCTCTGCGATATTTCTAACATCAACATTGTCCAGTACTGGAAATAATATGAAACAACCCGTATTTCGCCTGATAAATCTATCAACATTGTAAAAGCTTTGGTCAAATAAACATAATTACATATTTTATTCCCCGAAAATGAAACATATAATCTGAACTTGTTCATCTCCTCTTTGTTAAACGGAATATCGTCGAACACAATTATATTATGTTCGGACGGATTAAATTCGTTCACTGGGACAAGTTCTTCTGGTTGTCTTATTAAAAAAATATTGTATCGCTAAAGCTAAGTTCATCATGAAGTTTGTTGTTGTACTCGTTTAGTAATTCATATTTATTTTATTGGGGGTTAATTGTGTAAATATATACCTTATCATAGTTGAAGTTATTGTTGAGCAAAAGGTTTAAAAACAGATTTGTTTTACCGGATCCAGTTCGCCCAGCAATAAGATAATGACAGTCTGGAAGTTATTTGTTATTTATATGTTTCACCAATCGTTGGGTATCAAAATGTAATATCTTTGCCATCGTTATTATATACTTTTGTGATATATTAAACCAAACATTTTATGTAAGACGATAGGTATAATGAGCAACTATATGAAGTTCGGAATATTATTGATGGATTCATCAGATAAAGCTCAGCAAGGTGACTTACCAAGATACGGAACTCTTGATCTGCTCAGAAATGAAATCAATAATTTATTAAATATCACAAGTGTGGATCGAAATGAAGTAGTTGTTTTCCAGGACAGAAAAGGAAAATTAAAGACGTGTAATGTACATTTGTCAGATGTACTTGTACGAATTCCTGCTGTGGTTGTTAATAATATCGTTATTTGTAATAACCAAAGTAAGATACAAGATTCTGGTCAGTTAAAGGTTATGTTGAAAAGCTGGTGATTTATTCGCAGGGAACATTTTTATGAACCAGAACAAGGTTATATATCTTGGAAACCAAACTGCAGATAATGACGCTGCAACTAAGAAATACGTCGACTATCAAGAATCAATGTACATTCAGTGCGTGGTTGTATGATGCATGCATTTCTTATTATGAACAATAATGGTATCAATAATCTTAGAACACCAGAGTATGATTTTGATGCTGCAACGAAGATATTTGTTGATGATAAGGAAGTTCTAATCAACAATGCAATGACCACACTCAAGACTGATTTGACCAATCATGTGAGTACGATTTTAAATTTTCGCAGAAACATGAACAGATGTACTAACGAATTTTTTTGGAAATCCGCCAACTGTTGATATTGAACTGGCTGGAACACAGTTGCATCTGAATCTGGAAAATGGTCGCAGCAAAAACACTCTCTCAGACACACAGAAGTTACTGGTATGTACAGGCTATCCGTGTTTATCAGCGCAAAGTATTGTATTTATACTACAACATTTCTATGGCGTCATACAACTGATGCCTTCTCTGGAGTAGTATCTATAGTATTAAATAAAAATACCGAAGAAATATTTATGCTGATAGCGGATGATGAGAAATTAACCCCAGCGTCTTACTGGTGTTGTCTGGAATTCGTAGCTGAAACACCGCAATTAACTACTTAATCAAACCTGTAAATAAATATTATAATGAAAAAAGTATAGTTGATTTCAATCATATTTCAGAAGAAATTCCAGAGCAAGTTGTGGACCCGCTAATGCGATACTACAAATATTATCATAAAAGACTTTGGTGCGTGAAGAAATGTTTTAAGTATTATCACAATATATCACTGCTAATGACCAGATCTGGTATAATTTCAAGTAAAGCATCATTAAATCCGTTTTTGCTAATAATATTGGGGGTTGGTGTTTCTCTTGGAACAGCGTGTATAAAGATAGAACATCGACTAACGACTAAAAAATGGATACCAAGCGGCCAGTATCACCTATAAAAATAACTTGACCAGATACGATTTTTTTGCGTGGTATAAAATAAGATAAAAACGATTTGATACGTAAGTTTCGTATTATTGACAGTATGTTAACAAATATTCTATCAATGAGAGTCAGCAAGTATAAAAAATATCAGAACGTATGATAATGATAGGATTTCCTCTCTCTGTCTCTGTCTCTCCATCTCTCTCTCTCTCTCTCTCTCTCTCTCTCTCTCTCTCTCTCTCTCTCTCTCTCTCTCTCTTGAAAGTGTTTATAACTCCTTTATATAAACTTGCGTGGACATTTTCTATAATGTTCTGAAAAATTCTCGTTGCTCAAACATTCCCACATTTTATGCTTTGCGTGACGATGCTTGCATGACTAAACATATATGAGGCTTGGTTGATGCAGAATTCATACTGAGTACATCAAAGACTTGAGTATTGATTGATTTTCAGATTACATTACCTTATGCAACATCTGTTACAAACAATTTCCAGATACATATGTAATATATTATTTGGAAGGTGTGTACAACGTATATGATTATATTTGAGCTAGAATCGGCCTTTTGGTTTTGCGTAAAATCTTTTGGGTTGGAAGTGAAAGGTCTTCAAGAAGAGTAATTTGTATTTGTTTGGAGAGTAGAGAGGGGGTAAAAAGAGTGTCCGAGTTGTTTTTAATTTTCTTAAAATTTTACCGGAAGATTATTCCCCTTGCGTTCATATGTAACACCTTCATTCTCTGAATGCATTCATCTAACTCTTTAGCTCTGATGCATTCAAAATATACAATCTACAAACGCAAAAATATGTAGCATAAGTTCATAACTAGATTATATATATGGTGAATCTATGCATCATGCCTAATGATAAGAAAGTAATATCATAAAAGTAGTTTATCATCATCTGTAATTATATCATAGGTCATCAAGTTTATTTTTAGTGTTTCTATTGGCATATTTGCAAAACATTTGCAATAGGATAACTATTGAAATCTCTCTGTCTCTGTGCCGCAAATAAAAACTACTTATTGCATATAAATAGTGCGTAAGTAATATTTGTTTTAAGTTTGAGACCCGAAAAAACGATTCATTATTTATTATTGATAAAGAGCAAAATATTTATTCAGCTAGCATTTGAATATATATTTCTCCAATTTCATTGACAATTTGTTTCCTTGGGTGATTAATTCTGTATCACATCTGTCTTTTAGCTTAATCATTTTATTGATTGATACTTCTTATATACTCTTGCTTTCCAAACTACAAAAAACCGGAAGTTATATCTCAATACTGCTATCCGAACCATTCCTAACAAATCATAGAATTTTTGACAAGTTTTAGATCAATATTTTGTCGCTCTAAGATCAACGAATTGAATAAAGTGCTGCAATGCATAAAAATCGTTGTCCTTTTGGAACATAGCAGGAGATAAGGGTTTCAGAATTTTCAATCTCTTCCATCTCAACCCCTGACTATAGGTAGATATTTTTAGTGAGTGTGGGCTATACAGGGTCACATAGGGTCTAATGTTAAATTTGGTAGATTTTCACTATGGGGTCAAAATGAACTTTAAATGAGCCACTCTAGGGTCAATGGGAATTGACGTCACTTTACTGGACGCTAGCAGCAATGTTGCAAGTAGCTGACCTCAATCGGTTGGAACAGTGTGGCAAGGGGCTGACCTGAATACGAGTTACTCTAGGGACAAATAGAGATATAGACATAGAGAAGTGGGTTAGAGACAGAGACACATACAAATCACACAGAGTTATGAACATAAATATGTCACGCCAAAAATCGACTTATAATGTTGTCGACAAGAAAGAAAAGATATCTTTTCGAGGCAATGGAGTGGCCTTTAAACTTCCTTCTATTTTGCCTCCTCTCTTTATCTCCTCTACCAATATCATATTTTCTCCATTTTCTTCTCCATTTTCTTCTCATGCTTTTCATCCTCCTTTTGTTTCTTCTCCTCTCTCCTCTTTATTAATCTTTTCATTATCCCCCTTTCATCACCTGTGCATTTTATCTTTTCATTTTTTCTTTTTCTTCTTTGTCATCCTTTTCGTCTTTTTCTGTTTGATTACCTCTCAAAGTATGTCCTTTGTCTGCTTGAAATTATTAAGTTCCATCCTGTTTTCACAGAAATTTTAATTTATGATCACACATCTTGGGCATTGTTTGCCGCTTATTTTGTCCAAACCTCGAAACCCAAACTTTTCCAGTCACGTACATCTGGCCAGTTAGTGTGTAAGTCACAAGCTACACACCCAACCTTGTAAACATCTACAGTGACTAATTGTTGATGAATCTTTTATGCCCGTAGAGGTAGAGAAGTAGCAAGACTTATAACGGAATGAGTTTCTCGTGTACATTTTTAAAGGTATCACTCCATGTTTTGGGAGGTACCTCGCAGTACAGATCGTAAAGATCACACAATGAATCGGCTGGTAAACGATATCCCAGAAAGGAAGTCACTAAGACACACTACATGACGACCCAAATTCCATGGATACAGTTCTTTGTAAGAACCACAGTCTGAATACTGTCATTAATTTCTTTCCACGGCAATGGTCATATCACTAATGACAAAGGTCGTGGCATGGTAGTTTTTATATCTCGTTTTGTCGGAAGTAATAAGTACACTTTTGCAAAAAACTTATCGCACTCCGTCGATGTATCCAGACAGCTTAGTTACTAGTTCACACAAAACAAAATTTGACAGCATAAAGGAATTTGGCAATCCTCTAAGGCTTTTTCTGGAATTCGTTGTAGTATGGATAATACGTAAGCAGAATCAGTAGCATCCATAGTATTCTGACCCTTGGGTAGTTGTTCAATGTCTCACTATCGGAACATTTTGAAATGAATCAGTACTCTTATTGAATTTGGGCACCAGTAGTTCCAACATTTTGGACGTAACGGATGGCCAAGTAACTCATCGAATCTTTAAATTGCACCTGCGCAACTTACATCTAATTTTGAATTTGGCTCTGTTCAAGGTGTCTTTCGGGTGTTCGGTGCTTTGTTCCGTATAGTATTTCAGAAGACACGGGCTATCGTATGCCGAGAACTTGTGAGCTATCGCCGTGGCATAGCGATGGCAATATCGTAACGTTCGATGCCCTCTTTACTCCACGTCACGTCGGTAGGGTCTAAAATCCATCGGACAAAAAAGATCAGCGTGTTAGGTCATCGAAAGATTTTTTTCATGTCCTTCAGGAATCTTGCTACAGTAGTGGCAATGGCAAAATATAGGTTCTTGGAAGCACTTCTTGCACGCTCGGTGAGCCACGCAGAAATTAAGAATGTGAATGCCAGCATCTTGCATGCATTCGAAATCGAAAAAACTTCTTCTGGTCATCTTTTCTCCTCCTGTTGGTGCTGATATTTCTTAATATACTATTCGAGTAACAAGTTCACAGTATGGTGAGAAATGTTACATCGTTCTTTCCTGGACGTAAGTATGCCCTGGAGCTATTGGTACGAATGATTTGTTCTCAAGAAAAACAACATTTCAGGAGTTGAGAATCACTTTTTTGCTTAGAATCGTGCGCTTTGATCTGTTGTTAGTGACAGAAAGAGCTGAAAAAGTGAGCTGACAAGCTGAGCAATGTACTCGTTTTTGTCCGTCGTCAAGGCAGAGTTAATATAGGCCAAACATCCTAGACATTTCGAGCCACAATGCTTGCGTTGCTCTCGATTCCTATATACAAAGTTCAACTTCTGACAATAATATCTATATCGCAAGGAATCCAGTGATACTGGTACTGGCATACAAATGTTCAGTCCTTGAAAGTTTTGTCTCGAAACAACAAAGGTCTAGGCTATTATTGAAAGTGAACATCTTGCAATTTCTGCATTTCAGGAATACCTAATGTGTGCCTTTAGAGAGCCCCACTTGCTGTAATAGGAGTTTTTATTCTGTTCATTGTTTGGCTCGGTCAGATTGTCAGATAGATTGTCAGGTTCTTTTCCATTCTACCTTGTCGCTCTTGCGGCATACATTCATCCCACCACGATGGCCCTAGCTAAACACATATTGTCTTGAGGATTGCAATACGGACGAGACTTGATATTACGAAGGTTATCGACCAATGACACCTTTTTACGCTGTCCGGTCTCTTTGAGAAGAGAAATGTAGGTCATCTATAGTGTCGCTTTTCCATTGGTGAAGTGAAACCTGTCGTTGGACTGCTGTACGTGTTAAAGATTGTCGATGGCTTTGGAAGGTGTCAATTCTAATGGTGTGCTAACCTCGATCCAAACGGGGGACTTCATCTCCTTTCTCAAAAGATATGACGGACTTGAAATCTTTAAACTTCTATATTTTCTAGAGGAGCTTGTGTCAATCTGGTTGTAGTTTTCAAGGGTTAATGTTATTGGACTTTGGTTTGATGTAGACTATCTGGGTCTGGATTCTGGCTTACTCATGTCAATTTCAAAATCACTGGCATGAATTTGTGCCTTGACTTCAGCAACTTCAGATACTGTGCAAGGAGATAGGTCACGTTTGTATCTCTTTCTTTATTTTCCTTTCTTCACGAAACTTTGCGATTGAAAAAAAGTCAAATGACTACATTTTAAAAGTTATGGTCCCTATATAGAATTGTAATGCGAGTGATTTCCCTATATAAAGTGTATGTGTCTTCCTTAAAGTATTAATTTCACTCTTAATCCTACCAGAATGATGGAAGAACCCACACAGGTCGAACGTCTGATCAGATCTTTGCGAAGTGTCATACGAAGATTTTCTTCAGAAAAGCCGACGGACTACTCCCCTCCTTTCCAGATAAAAGTCAACATACTGGCTATATCTGTCAGACGAAAGGGCATTGGTCTTCAGAATATCCACAATGTGAACGTAAGACAAAAAGAAGACGAGAATAAAGTGAGGAAGAAGAGGAAAACGTGTGACAGCTAATAAATTCAAAGAAAGGAGAGAGAGAGAGTGAAAAGACAAAGAAGAAGAAAAATAAACTTTTTAAAGTGATGTGTTGTGATATTGGATTGTAAATTTGTACCAGAGAGTAAACCACAAAGAAAAACTTAAGGTCTCTTGGTTCTGCTTTTCATAATACACTCACGCACTCACACATGTCCATCATAGGGGAAAAAGGAATTTTTAGTTTTATTTGATTTTGGCAAACATTAAGTAGTCTCTTTTCGAGAAAGATGGGTGGCTCTGAAAAGGACCGTTTGGTATTTTTTTTTTCTTTGAAAAAATAGACCATATTTCCCATTTTGTCTTCTCATTAAATTAAACACCTTACACCAGCAAAATCCCCTTTCCCTTCACTCCTTCTCTCTCATCCTTTCTCACTTAAATTGTATATGCTTATATATGTATGAAAACATTAATGATGTGTCGCTATCTATGTAAACGTCTAATCGGTCATAGTGAAAGGGCTTACTAGAAGTTGTGAGGACTTTAATTAGGACAACTTTGTCAACATTTATGTAAAAAAAAATATTTCTAGACAAAAACAGAAGATGCATACAGCTGATTCGTACACTATGCGTACATTTTCGTTCTCTGTACGACTGTACGAAGTCGACAAGTAAGAAACCTTCGTAACAAACAAACGATAGCACTCTTTCCCAAAGAACTTATCTGTCCTTTGTTTGGAATACAAAAAGGTAAGTACAGTAAACAGGTAAACTTTTGCATAACAACCGTTACTGGGGATAGCTAACAATGGGCTGATTCATGTGAATAGCTAACAATGGGCTGATAGCTAATAGCTAACAATGGGCTGATTCATGTGAATAGCTAACGATGGGCTGATAGCTAATAGCTAACAATGGGCTGATTCATGTGAAAGTGAATGTAATAGGTAACAACGGCCAGTATAACAAAAATAAATAAGGAAGTCACATTTTCCCCTGTTAATCACTTACTTTTACCAAATACATTTATTTAAAGTATAATACAAGTAAATCATTAGAACTTTCATTTGATAAAGTACCCTATTGGCAACGTTTTAAAGGGTGCAACTTGGAGTTTCGGTATGTGCATAGTAAACTGCTCTTATCCTGTATAACAAAATGTATATAGCTGGCACAGATTCAACACGTATTTGTGCATATATTTTCCCATCGATAAGTATTTTTGCACAAAGAAACTACTGTAAAGTTTATACTGTTTTGAATAACTGTTATACGTTGACGTCTGAGCAATTAGATATCTTGAAAAACACCTCAATTACTCGTTAATGATAGTTATTGATCGCTCGTCTCAAAACTCAAGTGACTACATACAGGGGGGGGTGACGCTCATATTACTAATATTAGGCTTCATTATTTCGGTGGAGGGGGACATAACATTATAAAAAAATAACCAAACTCCATACCTAAATGGCATTTTTTTGTACACGCGATCTTCACAAAAAAATGTTTAAAATCTTTATAATAGAAGGTTTAAAATATATCAAACTCCTTTGAAACGCGCAAGACTTTTTTTTTTTCAGCTGGAATATTATCGCGGGATGTATCATTGAGCCCAACGTCTGCCTCCATCAGAAGCATTCTTTTAAAATAGAGCCAAAAATGAGTTTACACTTTTGATCTGGTTGATACTGGCTGATATATTCGTGTCATAAATAATATTCAATTAAAAGGTACATACTTTCGAGAATGTGTCACAAATTCAATTCCTAAAAGACTCATATAATTGTATCTGAACTTGCCTGATCTTGTATATGTGTCTACCTGATGTTTTGTCGAGTTCGTTGACTCAAATTGTTGCAGATTATTAGAGATCCTCAACCTTTCTCTAATATAGTCCTTATTCCTTATATTTTCTTTTCATGTCATCTCTTGCTTGTGTTGATCATAGTTTTCCGTCGCTGTCTATGGCAATAAACCCTATCGATCAACATTGTATAGGTGCAACATACGATCCCAATGTTTGCGTATTGATAAGATATAAACATGAACAGACATGTGCATATTGATATATTCTGCATATCTTCCTATCGGTAAGCATTTGTACACCAGGAAGGTACTGTAAATGTTCTACTGATTTGTAATATGTAGTTGGAGTCGGAATAGTCAATTTTTTTTAAATATTAACATGCAAAAAGTTTGTATCCATGCCCGCTACCCGCTAATAATAGTAACTGATGGTTCGTCTCGAAACTAAATGACTAAATATAGGAAGTAACGCTCATATTAATATTAGACAAGAACTAACTGTTTATATACCAACGTTTTTCACTGGAAAGAATTTAATCAATTTAATCAATAATATGTCTTTGCAGACAGACTGGTCTTAATTCTTTTAAAACAAGGCTATAAATGTACGTATGATCACAATTATGTTCTTCCTGTTTTATGCATTTGCAAATTTATTCTGTGCTTGGGAACGACCACTTGCAAGTATAAATAGAGGAAAATGTGAAAGGTTATTTCCCCTTGCATTCTTGGTTGCACAAATGTAGAACCAATTTTGGACGATGAAGAACACCAGAAATATTTTGGATATGGCCGATACAATACAAACCAAGGCTACTTCAAAGCAATTATTGTTCGAATTCTGGAAATTTGGCTTGCAACAGTTCCATATATATGGGGGAAACACGCATCTGGGTTTGAATAATGCAATAGAAGAGAGCGTGGGAGGGAAGAGGGCGGATAGATTACTATGAGGAAGGTACATTTGTGAAATTATCGCTTCTGCCAAAAATAACGTATAAAGTCCAGAATGATAAACAGAGGCCTCTAACGTGTCAGTTAGCAAACATTTTATCCCCCCTTGACCTTGTGTGTCAGATTTCCATTGTTCATGACCTAAGACATCCGTGTTGGTTCTCACCCCACCCCACCCACATCTGCTGCTGGTGAGGGTAAAAAAAAATAGCCGCTGTCAGGTGGCAGGTCTCTCAACCAAAAATTTTATGAAGTCCAAATGCGATATCGTGTTCTTGGATCGTATAAATTTATCTTGATAAATCCGGTCGGGACTTTTGGAGCATAAGCAAAAAGGCTTTTAAACCTTATCTTATCCATGTCACAGGAACACCAAGGCTGGTGGATGATCCTCAGAATGTGAGTATCAACGCCATTAAAGACAAGCAAAAGATTACATAATATCTGATCATTTTCGGAATCTGAACTTATCGTTGCATGATGTAACTGACGTCCGTGCTTATGTGTTTGCCTCATGAAAATATCCTGATTGGATTTATTTGTTTGTCGATCATAACATCATCGTATACCACATGGCTAGTAATTCTACCATCAAGATCATATAATAATAAATTCGCTAATATTATTATCATCATTGTCATTAGCGTCATCCTTTTCCATACATTTTACATTTTCTTTAAATTCCATGCGAATGTTATGACACTGTTGGTCATCTAATGATGGTGACACTAAATAAAGTTTGTTCATTATAAGTTCAGCGTCAAGATGAAACTCGCTTTTATGCTTTCTTTTATTTCGCTGATAACTAGCTATTTTTGCATTACCCAATCATCGTTGAATGTTTGAGCTTGATTATCTGCCGCAGTATAAACTATCCTGTGTAATTAAAACATTTTTTGTAACCCTCGATACTGATAAGTAAACTAGATTTGACCATTCGATGCGATCATTGACGATACAGACATTAATATCATCGATTGTTAGACCAATTGACGAATGAATGGTTATTTCATATCTTAGAAACCGATCTCCCCGCCCCCAATAAAGTTTTCTCAACATCCACAGGGACAACAACACCATTATTAAGAACTAGTTTTTGTTTCTTCACGGAACCGGAAATCTTAACGTCAATATTTTTGTCGACGGGTATCTGAAGGGCGATAGCTATATGGGACTGGTTTATCTGGAAAATTTTCCTTGTAAAGTAAGAATCATTTATTTTGATGAGAATTACGAACTAATTTCCTGGATACAACTATCAGGTCTATAGGGTTCCATACCTATCAGAAATCACCAGTAGTCGTCTCTGGAATTAACTCAAGCATCATCCGCCATTAAGTTTGGTTGGTGTTAAGCTCATCTTCTCTTTTAGTTTCTTCAATAATTCATCCACGTCATTGTGTTATAATAACATTTCTTTGTAATAAAGGTCATACTCTTTCAACCAAAAATGTAGTGATTTTCCGACAAAAGGTGGTTGTTGACTAGGATAGTCGAGCATGATAATCGCCGTTGATTTCATCGACAGCCAATCAAATTTTAACATTTCTAATGACACCGTACATATTTCATCCACGATAATAACTGATTAAGTAATTGTTTGCTCATTTTCTCTGTTGTCCATGTTTCTCCCTTCCATCGAAAGAAGTTGTGATACATGCACGGTTTTATACCCATCTCTTTCATCTACACGGCAAGTCGGTTAGTTGGGGTTAGCATTACCATGTCTTAATCAATAAACAATCTTGTGTAGTTTATTTTGCAACTCGACGATATCTTTTTTTTCGACTCCATTTTCTTTTACACATTCAGTCCATTAGTTTATTTTTCGCCATTTCCTAGGCGCACATTCTTCAATTGTTCTGTGATTTTTCCGGCTACACAAATTAAAAATAAAAAAACGTTATTCTCACTCGTGGTGCTAACACCTTTCATCGGTCGAAGATCATTCATAATATATTCATCATTCAGTGGATAAATCACACACACACAATTGTCTTCACAGGGTATACTCGCTCACAATATAGTGTTTAAATGCCTGTCAGCAACCCATGTACTGATAATAGAGCGTTTTTTTAAAAAAAAAAATATAAAAAATGTGAGCAGTTTCTAGAACAAAATAATATTAAAAAATGCGTCACATGGAATGAAGGAAAACCATTGTCGTTGGAAGATTATATCGCACGCTAAACGAAAACGTACATAAAAATTTGACAGCTAAAAACACAAATAGGTATGTCGATGATCTTTCTCAAATCGTGGACGAATACAATAATACGAAACATCGAACTATAAAAATATCACCAAATGATGCTATTAAAAATCCGATATTATCAAATAAAAACATGTACCGCAGACACAAATTTCAAGTTGGTGATAAAGTTCAGATTTCTCTAAATTTGAAAAAGGATTTACTCTGAACTGGAGCGATGAAGTATTTGTAGTTGACAAAGTACTTTTGACAATACCCGTAGCATACGCATTAAAAGATATAGCAGGGGAACATATCATAGGCAGTTTTATGAACAAGGACTGCAAAAAAACGGAACAATATGTTTTCGTGGTCGAAAAGGTAATTAGGATAAAACTCAATATAAGTTTAGTCAAATGGCGTCGATATAACGATAAATTTAACAGCTGGGTCCCAACCAAACAAATTACGAAATAATGTTTTTATAGATTTCATTGTACTTACGATTGATAGATTTACATTTTACTGGTTTACATAACGATATTAGATACTGTGTGTGACCTCAGAGATCGTCATCCAATTTAAAATCTTGACAAATATGAAATCAAGTTATATATTTTTCGGTCAGCCTGAAATTTTGATGTTTAGGAAAGGTCTGATAAGGTTAATTCTCGGCAACGATAAAATAAAATTTTATTATTATTTTAGCAATGTAATACTTGACATATATTCCAGTTGTTGGTCTGCTGCAATTTGATCTGTCAGCGACGGTGACTATCTCATCTTCGTCAGATTTGTTGTTGTACAAAGTATAATCGTCGCTGTAACCAGCATATTTGTCTATCTTATCGTTAGATATTTTAATATTGTCTGCGACGGTTGTATCTTCTGCATATATTTCAGCAAGTCTTTCCATCAAGTTCGTATTATAATGTACTTTTATCTAATTTATAGCTATGAGATGACTAACGAGGAAAAATATCAACACAAGTTTAACATATTAAATTAAAAGGAACAAGCCGAAGCGGTAAGAAAATGTCTGTCAAGTTATTGTGCATATTCCGTTGACGTTATTGTAATTCCTGCGAAAATAATAGAATATTACAAACAGCGGCAAAAAAAAAATAATAAACTAATGAAAGTGCAGTAATAACCCATATATTTGATTGCGATGATATTATCGCATTTTCACATTATTGCTTGTCTAAAACCGAGCTATCAAATATCATTAAAAACAATCATAGCATCATATTTGCTCGAAAGAGAAGATCCTGTTACTCTATCAGCTACAAATTATGCTGCTCCGGGATTTATCTTATAGTACCGAGCAGCAGATGAAACCGATTTAAATTTAAATCTCCGTTTCGAGTTTTAACGAAACAACAAGCTTTGCCAGACATCTAAAATTAATATCACCACATAGTCCTTTTCCTGCTGGGTAATTAGCTCCAAATTTAGTCACAAGACCATCGGATATGGGTCTGTTAAACACCTCGTAAAGAAAACGATGGCTAAGATAACAAACTCGATCTGTTAGTATTCCTTTGACAGTTACTTGAAGGTATACCTTATTATTTATAACGCCAAAACGTTTTTAGCTTTTATATTTCTTATAATACCACGATCGTTAGTCTCTTATAAATCATAGACTGGGTGCGGCCAAAACTCGTTTTGTAAAGATAAGTTTTCGACATTGTCATAGTGACCGCACCGTTATCATGATCTACATGTTGTCATTCTGGAATGTCCTCGCAGAACAAACTATAATAAAATTTTTTCTAACCTTTTCTATCCTTTCGGTACCGGCATTGCTTCACCTATCGTATATTTGTACTTAAATCGTATCACCGAACCTAATGCATTTCCAGCGTATAGGTTATACTTAGGGTGAACATAATACTCTTGCTCGTTAACGCTGGTTAGATTTTATGACATCATATATTATAGTAAGTTTTTATAACTCTAATTGTTTGTTCAGCTGGCGCGCAGTGAGTTATCGATCGAACAATATATATTACATTATAATATATCAATGTTGAAATTGCGTGGTATTTTCCAATGACCTATATAAAGTTCCATGGAGTATGATCCAAAATTTGGATAACATAGATCAAGCTCTGAGGGTAAGGACTAATTTATTTATGGATGTAGTCTCTAAGCATGCGCCACTGAAAGTACATCAAGTAAAAAATGAATTCCAACATAATTGGCTTTCAATCCTTGATGCTATGAAAACACAAGACCAATTTAAGACTATGGGAAACTATGCACATTATAAAGTATGAAATAACAAGTATGATTAAAAAAGCTAAACACAATTATTGTTAATCATTGCTTGAAAAGAAAAGAGTGACAAAAACTGCATTTGGAATGTCAACAATGAACTCACTGGAGGAAAACGAAAAGATCAGACAAATAAAATTCACTCACTTCTTGTGAATTACACCATAGTCACTGATGCTAATGACATTGCAAATGTTTTCATGATTTTTTTCACAAACATTACCACAAATTTAAAAGAACCAGTGATTGAAAACAACTTTAATGAACTGAAAAAGTTCTGCAGTAGCAAAATCTCTGAGGAGGTATGTTTCTCTATCCCACCAGTATCAAAATAGTTTGTGAATAAATGTCTCAGTGAACTTGATACTAAGAAAGCTACAGCACTTGATCAGATTGGTCTACGACTCATTAAATCTTCTGCGTCTGCTATTGTAGATAGCATAACATTCACAATAAGTTTAAGTATTGCAACCTCATCTGTCCCCAAAATATGAAAAACTGCAAAAGTAACTCCCATTCACAAATCTGGTCTTAAGGATGATGCTGATAACTACCGGCCAATCTCAATACGACCAAACTTGTCTAAATTGATTGAAAAACATGTCCATGACTTATTTATATCATATTTAAGCAAACACTTTCTGTTACACTCTAATCAATCATGCTTTAGACAGAAACATTCACGTGAGACTGCCTTGATCTCCTTAGCTGATAAATGGCTTAAAGCCCTTGACCAAGGTAGAATAATAGGATCTGTATTTGTAGATTTCAGGAAAGCTTCTGACATGAAATATAAATGTTACATTTAATTATTTAATTTTACTGAGAATATAATTTATATTCAACAAACCATTAAAGTCAACAATACGTATTCAGTTCATTAAGGCTGTAATATAATCATATGTAAATGTGTCCAAATATCCCATAGCAGTATGTGTGTGTGTGTGTGTTTGTGTGTGTGTGAAAATATAACCAATGCATTAATATTTGAAAACAAACTCCGACAACCAAATTTGCGTACATGAGACTCTCCAATTAATTTTAATTTCAACTGTAAAATCAGGAATTAGGTTATGAATGTATTTTCATGAGCCACTGATGATGGCATGTTATGGATATTAATTCTTGTTGACCATCAGTAAAGTGACTAATCTTGAATTATTTAAGTGACAGTGTCTTAATCAGAAGACTGGTTATTTTGGTGTATCTCTTTATTATTCAGATCAAATTTCAAGCCCGTTCAATAGATTTATATCTATAAACATGTCACAAGTTATACATTTTACGATTTGTATGCAACACATGTTGCTCTAGTATGACAGCAACAAAATTCAGGATGGCTGGTTGAGTCCAGAGTCATTACCAATTCATTCTATTGACTAAAAAACACGTGTTTAAAGATAAAAAGTTATTACATCCATAACAAATAGAAATAAGATTGCAAATAAAATGATATTTCTTTGATAATACTTGCATTAGCATATACAATTTAGGATAATTTCCGCTTCTTCACAAACATTTTTCGACAAGCTTGAAAGACATTCTATGGGGTTGTTGTACAAATAGAAATAAATATGGTATTGCCAAGTGGTTGATACTTCCATCAGCTTTGAATGGTAGTTCAATGAGGTGAGCATTTGGTTGTAAGTCCCATGAATCATAAGTTACTACTGAAGGGCAAGTGTTCCTCATTCAATAGGAATGTGATTCTGGAGTAAATATGACTGGGTACAATTATTATGCTCATAAGTATCATTAACAAAATAAAGTTTACTCCAAAACTGCCTTTATTTAAAATACATTGCCTGTTGATAATATATTAGAAGAAGAAAAAAATTACACAAAAGCTGGAAAAAGTTATATCACCATGCCCTGGAAATGACCATGCTTCTAGCCCCCACTTAATGTGAAACAGATTTGTATCTACATTCTTAACGTAATGTCGAGAGACTATTTATCTCCTGCAGCATTGCTCCCTATCATAGGTCTGTGGCATCATCCGTGAATAGGAACATTTAATAGTGGAAGGGGGTTTAAGCAATGTCATATGGAGGCCCTTTGACATGATTTGCAAGATCCATAGTTTTCAGGTAGACTCTTTCCAATTCCACGATGCAGCCTCTACTTTTAAGATTTGGCTCTTTTGCATTATCTTTCCTGAAATGTGTGTAGCAGTGAAAAAGTAGTTTGGGAGATAGGTTTGCAATCTGAAGATGGCCTTGTGATGGTGTTTTGGCACCATGGACTTGGGCAGGAACCCAATTCTCTTCATGACCAAAAAGTTAATGGAAACAGGTATGGCACCGAATAGTGAGCACTGAATTGTGACGCTGACTACAGGATATGCTCTAAACTTCTAGGCAGGTCTCAACAGCAGGGTTTGAGCGACAATCAGATCGCTGAACTACTATCACTAAGATCAAGTTAAGCATGAGGCCAATATCTAGTATCATGGTATGTTAGTAATCAGTTAAGCATTTAGAAATGTGTCCCATTCCAGCATATAAAGGTTTGGACAGCTCCAGACATGCTTTATCACTGCTGATTATTGGGACTACAAAATAGAAAACATGTTCTTTGTGTGTACATTTGTTTTGTAAGAATGAGCTAAAGGGAGTCATCACACAAATAGTTCATTATAATTTGTTTTTAGGCATGGATTATTTCCTCAAAGATAATAGCAGGTCTGTACTTGACGTGACTGAAACGTTTTCCAATCTGATTTTCTTAAAATGTTCATTTCTGACTTAACTCTTGACGATTGGATGTATTACTGGTTCTTGAGTAGTTTGTGAAGTGATTACTACATGGGATGTTGCTAAATTCCCAAGTGAATTTATGTTAAAGAAATGGATCAGGGATGGTCAGATCCAAGGATGAGTAGGATCCTATAGCTTGATGCAGAGATTAGATACACCTGTCACTAACGATGCAAAGCCTGTTTTCAAACAAAGCCCAATAATATTCATTCCTTCTCTAAGTGATATCTTTACAGCTTCAACATGTATGGTGGTTGTAAAAGTCAGGAATAAGAAAAGAAAGTGCTAGAAAATTTCAATATGATGGTCAAGATCAGATTTACTGACTGAAGTACATGGAGGAATTAAATCAATCAGATTGATTGACTGGAGTACTTGGAGTGATCAAAGTGATCTGATTTATTGTATGGAATACGTGGAGAAACATAAAGTTATCGGGCTTTGTAATGAGTACATGAAGCGATATAAATAATATTTCTCTGGAGAATTTGGATGATATACAGTATAATATACAAAGTGTAAATACTTCTGTGATGTCTTTCTAATGGTCAAAGAGCGTATTCAGGTTTTATCATAGTATATTATATACTTATTTTTTTATCATGATTGGACATATCTGAATCAACAAAGGCTCAGTAAAACGATTCTATCAAAACCGTCAATGTAATCATAATGGTAGATGTAGTCATTTGGATAATCTGACTTAAAGTGAAGTGTTAGCACAGTGATATGCTCACATTTTGGCAATAACGTTTGAGTTATGATTAAAATTTATAAATTTCATAGCAGTGCTAACTTCAGGTATTACATTGTCTTATGGGTTCTGATATTCTTCCATACATAACAACTCTAACAAGACCTTCTTTGTAAATATGCAGCTGCTCTTTTTCTAGACCTGTCCTCCTTGTTAAGACCTTAGTAAGGTAGTTTATAGTTGTTCATAAGATAGGCCTATGTTTAGCATAATATCATATAATAATAACATCTACTACTATTATAGACTAAGAAACATGCATGTGAACAGTTCAGAAGTGTGCTCAGATGCATCATAGGTAAACATTATGCTAATATACAAGGTCTGTGAAATACACTTTGACCTCTACGACATTTATTACAATTTCAGAAACTGCAGTTTTAAATGCCTTTTAGCTCAATGGCTTTTGCTTGTTCTCCAGTTTGGCGAAACCTTGGGTTTCTATTTATTTCATGTAGTGATGGAATTCATCTGCAGCAGGTAAATCATGGTTCAGTTGGGAAATTTGACAAGCAAGAGGAATTGTATTTTATATTTTAAATCATTGTTCAGTTGAGGAATTTGACAAACAAATAGAATCTTCATTTGTATTTTAAATCATGGTTCAGTTGGGAAATTTGACAAGCAAGAATAATTTTGTTTTATTATTTTAAATTATATAAACCATTCTTGTACTACATACAGATTCCATGCACCATAATTTACCTAAGGTTAAAAATACAACTACAGGGCCTCTCATAAAGCTTCCTAGGCTTAATCCAGAGCTAAACCAAGGATTAAGTTATTATCAAATAAAGACATTCGTTTACCTCTTATATGTATACCAATTTGTATATATAGTACTCAACAACACGATAAAAATAAACAAGCTGTAACATGTTACCCAAAATGAAAGCCATGAACAATAGTCTCTCAAAGGGAGTGATGCTTTACTGATTGCAAAAAAGACGATTTAGTTTCTCTTTCTGTTTTGTGCTGAAACCATCTCAGTATTCATTGAGCATTAAGATTTAAAATTATCAATTGTGTAGAACATACTTGATATTTATTTAGCACAAAGTAAACATAATTATAAAAGTTTACTGCCTCATTTTAACTATCCATTTGAAGAAGTCTCATAATTGATCACATTATATTCAAGATTGCCATCATTAATTCCATATTTGAAAGAACATTGGCACCATTCATATTAAAGATCAGTTATACACCATAAGAAGTGTTTTGGTGAAATCGTATGGTGATATTGATGCGCGCCTAAAACAAGATTTTGAATATGGACACCATGGTAACCATACTGGAAGCATTTTAATTTGTGACTAACATCTTACTTAAAAATGTATTTTGTTTTAACTCCTATAACGATAGAAGTTTCCATTTTTGTAACTGGGCATTTTCATCTGGACATTTAAAATTTGAAGAAATACAAATTATATTGTCGGTGAAGAGACAGTAAATAGTTTACTAAGAAGAGAACATGACGTGAATACTAAATGAGCTTATGTATTTGTGCATTCAAACAATATTCGAATCATCTAGTATAAAATGTCTCACACACGTCACGTCTGAACGTAGTGACAGCAGTGGAAGACAATAATTCTGTACAATTTTGAGAGTAGGGACAAGGGATTCGTTATGGGAAAACACTCACGTCCACTTTTTTCTACAAATACACTTCAGTAAACAAAGTGTTTAAAGGCACACTACTATCTAATCATGTACCAACTCACTCTCAGACCAACACATAAATACAGACAAATTTGGCAATAGAGTAGTATCTCTTTTCTAGAGATTCAGGTAGCCCTGAGAAGGGCTGTTTTGTTTGTTATGAGTTTTGGCAATTTCCTTTAACGCCCAGAATTTCGTCCACGTCTGGTTGCAGGCTTTCCCACAGGATACGGTCTGCTTCTTTGGAAAGAGGACAACTCTTTGGTCTCTACGCAAAAATCACGAAAAACTCTTTCTGGTGCCTGTGTTGTTCTTGTTGTTGCTTCAGCTGCTGCTGCTTATGAAGTCTGTACTTCTCGGCACACTCTTTTTATTCCGTTTTGATTTATTTTCTATAAACCTCTTCTGTTATTTCTTGTGCCACTTTAAGCCTATAATATTTTCTATCTCTTCGGCTTTGAAATCAGATTTTGCATGACATGATGTATATGCATGTGGGCTTCATTCAGCTTAGCTAATTTTGAAGATATCTTCACTAATTGAGTCAACAATGGATGGTCAGACTGGAGACCGCGCCGAATTATATGGGTCAAGATCGGAAGCGATAGATAACATCCCTACAGTTTTATTGGGTTGGAACGCTTTAGTTCACCTAAGGTAGAGGGATGGAGAGAAGTGAAAGCGTATATATCAGTAGTATTAGGAAACCAGGTTTTCAACTCACTTTGTTTTTTTACCCTCCAAACAAGTATAAATTATCCCCCACCCCACCCCCTTTTCTTCCAAAATAAACCAGGTTTTCAACTCACCCTAGAGGAAAACCAGGTTTTCAACTCACTTTGTTTTTTTACCCTCCAAACAAGTATAAATTATAGTCCTAAATTATCCCCCACCCCACCCCCTTTTTTGACTTACCCTCCCCCACCTCTTTTTTTCCCCCTACTACTACCTGTAAACAGGTATTTTGTAACCAAACAAAACAACAGGTGTTGGAATGCGATAAGCTCTGATACAGAGGTGACTAATTTGTTAGAACAGCGCATGTGTGGAATACAATTATTCTAAAGACGGCAAACGGGTTTTACCACAAGATAACAGGATGAAAATTAAACTGTGCATTAGAACGTTTCAGTTAACAAGGTGGAAATTAAACTAGCATTAGAATGAAAATGATATTATTTTATATCTCGTTACCAATGATTAATGTTTCAACTGTTGATATTAAAAATATTTCACTATCACGACTATAGATACTAAATTTTACTTTACCACTCACACAGCGACGGGACTCAAACAGATCTTTCATTTCTGGTTTGTTCAGAGGATATTTTTTGTTGATAAAATATACCTTTGACCGATCGAGATCAATTGTGAGTTTAGTATAGTTTTGTTGGCTAATGGGGCTGTGAAAGTTTTTAAATTCCGCTAGCAACTTTTGATACAATTGTTCGAGATAATTGAAATACATGCTGTTATCAGATCTGATGAGCGAAAGTTTTAACTTGTCACATGTTCCATTAAAACATATACCTGATGTTTCATTATTAAATTCAACTGTCAATTGTTTACCGTCCATCATTAGATATTTGATGTTACTATTGTAGCTATTTGTCATTGTCAAATTTTCAAACATTATTTTATAAGTTTAGATAAAATTTCAGTTGGAAAAGATAATGTCGAGTATAGATCTATCATCATAACAATACCCAAGGGCAAATGTATCTACCCCATTTTCACAATAGCGTTTGTCATCAAAATTATACAATCCACGTTTGATAATGACATCTGTTTCGAGTTTATGATGATTAGTTCGAATTGCCATAGCTCTCATAAAACTAACACCACCATCAAGCGCATACCTGTAGTCATCAAATTTCATAAACTTTTTAACAAAATTACGAGGCAGACCTTTGGCTTTTTTCGTTATTTTATTATTATCTAACAATACGGCATACATTTTACTACGTAATCCGATAAAGTATTTGATAGCGCTCGAGTTCATTTCATCTTTAAACTTACCAATAACCTTTTTATTTATGTCGTCATGAAATTTACTGTCACGTGGATAATCGGAAAGATCAAACAGATGTCGATTATTGTACATGTCCTGATAGATGTCCTCACATTCAATTTCATACACGAGTGAATCAGTATCAGTAAACAATAATCTACTAGCCGGCCACTGATTTTTAACAAAAGTGTAATGAAAATCGTACATCATCCACTTTGATAAATCTAACACTGCAGCTCCAACATAGATCGGCTTGTTTAGTTTTAGATTTGTTTTTCTTCTTTGTATCGCAACAAGATTTTCATTAAATATTTTCATGCTCACAAAATCATCGTCTGACACAAGTTTGTTTCTGCGATTGACATCATTAACTATTTCAATATTTACACGTTTCCTAATATTCTCCATCGTCTTACCAAAAACGGAATTGTTCATCAGTTTAAAGAAGTTTTTCTCAAACTCTGTTTTCGCTGCAGCTCTTCTTGAAGTGTTGGAGTTAATATAACCTCTCATCCACGGCGACTGATTAAATTTTAGTACACGATGAACTTTTCTCAACACAAGACCAGCATCGACTGCTTGTTTTAAAACTTTGTAATGCAAAACGTAATTTTTCTTATCAAGTAAATTTGGTACTAGTTTCTTGACCATGGAATGTTGCCTTGGTGATGCTAACGCTTGTTGTTCTTTTGATAACAAACTATAATCTATACCCATCGATTCCGCACAGAAAGGGTAATCGTTATGTAATTTGTGTAGCGAATTTGGATAATCAAGATCAACTTCAACGAAATAGGAAACATCGTCAGGTATCTTTTTTTCTGTCTCTGATAGAAATCGATCAACCGTGATCCAATGAAATCCGCTAAAAGGCATTGGTTCTGCCATCGAACCACCGTAAAGATTATTACAATCTAGATAAATTATATACTTCGAAGGAAGGTCAGGGTTATACTGTTTCAGGTATTTGTTGTTTGCTTCAGCATATTTTTTTGTTATCACGCTAATACCGCCTCGGATACCTTTTTCGATAAAATTGAACATATCCACGTCTGTCAGTAATTCTAACCTTACCTTACTAAACTTTAGCAAAGCATCCCATGACAACCCAGGGGCAGAATAATACCAGCAAGGATCTAGTCCATAATTATTATAACTCACTTCTCGAAAACTTTCAAAAACATCTGCTAATAATAACACGTCAGTTTTCAGGTATAAATCATGATAATCACCAAAAGTCTCACAATCAAACTCTTTCCAGATATCTTGTGCATACCTGTACTCATCATCAGTTATATTTTCGTTTTTAAGTTGTGAGTAAAATTTGTCTTTGTCAGGTAAAGATATTTCATCAAATTTACTCCAATCGTCGAGGTATTCGTATGGAAAAACTCCTTTTTTAGCTAGTAGATTAAATTTATCTCCAAAACAGTCTCTTAGGTTATCAAATTTACTACAACCTTTTACTAACTCATCTAACGAGGCTGCCATAAACTGCAGGCTGTCAATAAAACGTAATTTACCTAGCGTAACTGACATGTACTTTTCAAAATTATTTGGAATGCATTTGATGACATTATTGAGTTTTAGATGAGCTTTTATCTCAGGATCACCAAAAGCTTCTACGATGATGTGACTATCATATCCTCGAAAATTGTGAAGAATAACTGGAATAAAATCTGGAGCGTGAAATTTTAAATTACACTGGTCATGAGCCGCTCCACGATACTGTCCGGTCAAATGGCAATGGTCACGTACTTTTTTGTCAGTCCTGACATTGTCAGGGTCAAAAGCTTTTTCACAAATATAACAAATTTTCGCTTGCTCGTGATCAGATTCTTGTTGAGGTGTTAATTTTAACATTGGAGTTACTCTTTTCAAACGATAAGTAATATTATCAACTTCATTAATCAACTGCTTGAGAAGCCAAACAGCTGGATTTTTACCTCGATAGAGTTGGATTGGTTTAGATAATCTCGAATCAGCGCAACAAACTACCTTGTACGCTACTCCACATGGAACATGATTTTGAATTTTTCTTGTACTCGATTGGTTAGGATCATTTTCTACGCCAAGTACAGGTTGAAGTAGGCATTCGAAATCAGCGTATATGACGAAAGGAATTTTTAGTTTGTGATTATGATGGACAAACTGTAACACACTATCTTTTTTAGATGGCATTGTTATTCTTTGCACATCACTACAGTACTGCAAATGCTTTTGTAATGTTTCATTGCTTGTACAGCCATGCAAGCAGCGGTAACAAAAGAACTTTTTGTTCTTATCCTTATTGTACTGTCTACCAACTAGTCCGTTAAAGTTTTTAATCCAAACATAATGATTTTTGTAGTACAGTAAATTTATGGTTGATTGTGAAGCTTTTTCTGAAATATATCTCGGATATACGTCCTCCTTTTCATCTAGTCCGAAAACGTTAATTGAAACATTATTCTGCTTTTCAAATTTTGGTATTTGATTTTCTGCCACTGGAAAGTTAATATCTTTAAAATTTAATCTAGACACATGACTGATATACCTTTCAACACGAGTAGCGTTTTTTTCTGCTGGAAATAGTGCGGAAAGAACAGCCCATTGGAAACATTTGTTATCTACGTTTTTGATGTTTATACAACATCTTTTACTTTTTATTTTTGGTGGCAGGTCGAC
The DNA here is from genome assembly GCA_016746295.1 of Potamilus streckersoni. Classification (NCBI taxonomy): domain Eukaryota; kingdom Metazoa; phylum Mollusca; class Bivalvia; order Unionida; family Unionidae; genus Potamilus; species Potamilus streckersoni. The sequence continues at coordinate 220,106 of JAEAOA010001239.1, read as the reverse complement.
GTATGAACTACCTCGTAATACATTATATTTCATCGTGTGAAACAATATTCCTTTGATCATTTCAAACTTCCAACCCGAACCTAATTGACTAAATTCCTCTATTTTTTTTCCAATTTCTTGGTGTATTTCATCAGATAGTGATAACAGATCAGTCCCAAGCAAAACACGTCTCGATTTTGCGTTAATATAAGGTTCTGCAATTTCCTTGTTAGTTAATTCTTCCATTATAACTAACTTTGAAAATATAACATGATATTGCACAAATAATCTGATACTTTTGTGTTTTTCGAGCTCACGTTTTACAATTGTCTGTAATAGGTGGTAAAGATTAGTTGCATTAAAATTTACTAAAACAATTTGATTATCAAACTGATAACAAATATCAACGACCTTCCAACGCCGTGCTCTTAATACACAGGAACCCCATACGCCCCTACACATTCACCTATACTCACGCCCAATTAACATATATATAACAAACTGCAGATACAATCAACACATTGATACATTATTACACACTGCGCCTGCAGCTACAAAATCAATTTCAGAGATAAAAAAGTATCTCCAATAAATATAATGACCGCACTATCTCACCCCCCCCAGAGAGCAAGAAGCATATCAAGTACACCCAACACCTACCAATAACCATCACACTGGCGCAGGCGCTGAACAAACACATCGAGAAAAAAATATCACCACAAATATAATGACAGCAAATCTAACAAACACATGTGAGCAAGCAGCCAAACAAGTATTCACCCACCATAACCCTAAAACACCCCCTGCGCATGCGCAACCCCACCCAACTCGCACCCCCCCACCCCACACCACACCAGCCCCGACCCTTAGCCCCTCGCCCAAGCTCACTCGCAAACCCCCCCCTACCCCCCCCGACACCCAACACCGCTGGCCCAGCCTAGGAACCGGTTCACCCCTTACCCTCACTCCCAGAAGGCCACAACCCTACCTCTGTATCACACAACAGCCAGGGCGCACCTTCGGCGCTGCAATCCCACAAAAGCCCCGCAAAACAATCCCCGAATAACTGCTCAGCACTAAACCCGCGGCCAGCGAGAATAACAATCACATGTCAAGACACTGCATCATCTCAAGCACCAAACACCTAACCCTCCTGAGTTAACCGCCGCACCCCGTACTTATATGATATCTAACGGGCTAACGATCGTCGGTAATATAAGCACTACGCACCCAAACAAAGTTCAAAGAAATATACGCCAATATGGATATATCAGGTAACTGTTAGAGGGAACATCAACAAATCAAGTTCGTTATCTTGGTCATAGGTTTGTTTATGAGGTGTTCAATGGATCTATACCCAATGGTCTTGTTATTAATCACATCAATAATATACAAACTGATAATCGATTGGAAAATCTGGAGATAGTAACGCAACAGGAAAATGTGAGAAAAGGAAAAAATAGTAATGGTATTAATTTTAGATGCCCAATAAAACCTGTTATTTCAAAAAACCTCGAAACGGATGAGGAGATCGAATTCAAATCGATTTCAGCTGCGGCGAAATATTATAAGATAAATCCCGCAGTCGTAAAAATTATAGCTGATGGAGCAACAAAATCAACTTTTTCAAGAGAATACGATGCTAGGATTGGTTTTAGATATGATGATCAATAATATTTTGTAATTCGGTTTTAGTCAAGCAATGATGAGCAAATGCTATGATATCATCGTGATTAAATTTTAACGTTGTTACTGCATTTTCATTAATTTTATCTTTTTCTGCTTCTGTTAGTAATATTTTATGAGAATCACCTTGCATTACAATAACATCAACACTATAACCCAACAAACATTTTCTTACCGCTTCAGCTAGTTCGTTATAATTTACTATATTAACTTTTTGGTGATATTTTATCTCATCGGTCATCTTATAATAATAAATTAGATAAAAATATATTATAATAATGGACTTGATGAAACGACTCGCTGAACTCTACGAAGAAGATACTAGTGATAAGGTCGTCAGTGATAAGGTCGTCAGTGATGATGTCATACATAGTATTACATTTTCCAAAGATTTTATAGACAAATCTGTTGGTTATAGCGAAGATGATATTTTATATAACAATGAATCTGATGATGATGGTGAAATAGTCACTGTTGCTGACAGATCTAATTACAGCAGATCAACAACTAAACGGTATAATGTTAAGTATCACATTGCTAAGCAGCTAATTAAATTTAATTTTACCGTTGCCGAACAACAACTGTTCTGGCAGTTAATCAAACCTTTTTTAAATATCAAGATTCCAGGCCGACAGAAAAATATCAAATTCGATTTCATATTCGTTAAAATTTTTAATCTAATGACGATCTCTAACGATCGTAAGCAGTATCTAATATCATTATGTAAACCAGTAAAATGTAAATCTGTCAAACAAAAGTATGAGTTAATTTATAATAGCATTATATCATAATCTGCTTGGTTGGGATCCAACTGTTAAATTTATCACTATACCCACGCCATTTGACTAAACTTTTATCCCCTTTTTTTCTAATCACTTTCTCGATAACAAAAACATCCTGATCAGTTTTCTGTAGTTCTTGTTCATAAAAACTACCTACAATCGGTTCCCCTGCCAGATCTTTTAAAACGTACGTTACAGGTACTGTTAAAAGTACCTTATCAATTACAAAAACTTCTTCGCTCCAGTTCGGAGTAAATCCTTTTGCAAACACCTTTTTCATCAAAGAAATTCTAACTTTATCACCAACCTTAAATTTATGTCTGCGGTACATGTTTTCATTTGCTAATATTGGATTTTTAACAGCTTTTTTAGGTGTCATTTTGATGGTTCGATGTTTCGTGTTATTATATTCGCTTACGATTTGAGAAAGGTCATCGATGTACCTGTTGGTGTTTTTAGCTGTCATATGTTTGTGTATTTTCTCGTTTAGCGTGCGATTAAATCTCTCAACAACAACGCTTTTACCCTCATTTCCTGTAACATACCTTTTTATATTATTTTGTTCTAGAAACTGTTCAAACTTTTTGTTAAAAAACTCAGATCCATGATCAGTCCAGATTTTGTTTGGTTTTCTTTCTGTGCTTGTTATTATCTGCTTTAGCGCATCGGTCATTGAAGTTCCTGTCTTATCCGAAACAGGTATACTGAAAGCGTATTTGCTAAAAACATCTATAACATTAAACAAATACCTTTTTGGAGCGCCATCAGCGCCAACGTTAAACTGAGCTAGATTAGATACATCCACCAAATCTATTGCCCAGATATCATCTACACCATTAGCGACAACTTTACGTCGTGGAAACTTTTTTTTTTAGGTCTGTGTAGTTCGACTGCAAGATCATCATATACTTTATTTCCCCGATTGTGAGGTGATTGACGAGACTCTCCGAGTCCAAGTTTATATTTTGCTCCAATTATTCCCTGAACAAATTTTCTATCAAAACGTTCTCGTAGATTTGTTGGCTCCATATCACGTAATTCGTCTAACATTACTTTATCACAATCTAATTTTGAGTTTTCATGATCACGATAACAGATATCATGACGCATTGCTATTGCATCCACTTGATTGTAAGGCTCTTGGCCTGGCAATGGATTGTCGTTTTCATCTAGTTGTTGATGTAGCGGATTCCATGGACCAGTATACCGATGCCCTGGCAATGTCCAACCGCCTTTTGGTTTTGGCAATTTTCCAATTAGTTTATGTATATCTATACCTGACCCTATTATTTCTCTGTTGTTACAACATTGACAGTATGCGACAATTTTATTTTGCTCAATACACAAATCTCTGTCAGAATCACAGTTGCATATCATTCTATATTTTTAGTCGTCGACTAAAATAATATTAGGATAACCAGATCCTAGCGACGTCGCTGGAGATACTATCGCTGGGGACGTTTTCTTTAAAAATGTATTTTTTCTTTTTCCACAGATTGCACAAATACTTTTTAATATTATCCTGTTGTTTTTTGTTTTTTCTGTTGTTTCATTAATACCTTCTGTTTTAGTTTTACACTTGAGACAGTATGTTGACATTATTATACTTATAAGTTTAGATAAAATTAATTGCGATCTCATCATTAGCGTGAGAAGGTTGCTTATCAAACTGTAAAATAAATTTTAAAAAATTAAGATTTCTGCTCATCTGTCGGATAAACATAATACAATAATATCCGCAAGCAGACGTTCCAACAGGTTGGAGTTGATTTGACGAATAATATACTTTTGTAAATTTTTTTTTCATATACTTTTTTATTACATCGCTTGGAGGAAGTCCAAACGAGTCAAAATAATTATTATTATAAACTGCTACCCAATGCGTACCAGATCCGTCATTAAAATCTTGTATATTAATAACACATGAACTTACAGCAGATGGTGATTTTATTGCTGAGAGCTCATCTTTAGAATAAACTCCGTGAAATCCAGGAACCGCTTTTAACTTATCAATGATATCAAAATTACTCAACGGGGTCGACGAGTTCCTGGTAATGTTAGACCACGTCCGATTCCTAAAAGATTTGGCAGCAGACTTCCCGCTAGTCCCGCCAAAAGTGGAGCGAACGGAATAATTCCTCCTTGTTTTGTTTGATTGCATATGCATTTGCACTTTGGTGTTGGTGATTTTGTTTTTATTACTTTCTTTTTTTTTGTTGTTGGTGATTTCTTTTTCTTTTGTGGCATTATAATATATTATTTACATAAAATTTACAATTTTTTTATTCCACTTCCACGAATGATACCATTACCTTCGACTGCTTTCTTCGTTGCGCCAGATATTGCTCCAGACGCTGCTGCTAGTCCTAATGTTCCCAACACCGGCAAAAGTTTAGGTATTATTGTACTAGTTAATACTGATAATGCCGGACCAAGAAAACCACCTTCTTTTGCCATCGCTGTCATTTGTGCAGCACTCAAATTTAAAACAAAAGTTTTTTTACGATCATACTTTTTTACTTGATTTTTTGTTAGCATTAATTTTGTTAAAACACCATCAGAAATATTAGGATTGATTTTTAATGATACCTGTTCTCGCTTTGCAGTAGCAGCTACTAATTTTTTAACTTGGCCATCAGTCAAATACACTTCTTTTACAATATACTTTGCCATTTTATATAACAACTGTAGATTAAACTTGAACTGTCATTTTACCTCCAATAGAATCTACCGTGATAAATCTATCACTAATCACTAATGCGTATACGTATAACGGCGCTACTGGAACCGCCCCAAGTGTCCAGGTAATTTCAATATCCGCTGTGCTGTCTACAGCTCGCTCGTTATGTTTACTAACATCAAAATGAAATATAGGATAAAGCGTACGAAATTCTTCTACTGATATTTGAGTTCCATCTTCAACATCTTGATATTTTTGTATTGCGTCAAGCAGGTACATGTACGGTCGAGAAATATTTTTATTAACATCATCAGCAAAATTACACTCGATAGCTCGTTCTGGATATTGCTTTGAATTTAATCTAGCGTATATTCGTCTGACATCAGAGTGATCAAATACTGCATTATTTTGTTGTTGGTTACCTCGTCGAGCTTGTTGTTGAAATACGACAAAGATATTTCTCGGCAGTTGTTCGCTTGATGTTGTTGTGACCCTCCACGTGTAGTCAGTAGTATTTGGAACCGCTGTCTGATATACCTTATGCTGCTTAAAGTAAATTCTGTTTGTATGCTTATCAAGCGTGTTATTTAGTTCTGACATTTTAGTGATTGATGGTGTTATACGTGGCATCCACAAAGAAAGTTTGTTTATGATAAACTGTACATCAACCCCTCCAGATCTAAACAAGCAATCGTTTTGGTCTGCTCGATCTAAAATAAGAGTATGTTTTACTCCGCGAAATACTTTATCATAATCGCGACAAAAGCCGAAAATCATACTTAGCGGAAGCATCATTGTAATTTGACGTGATCCTGCTGCAAGTTTTCTTCGCCTAGCAAAACCTTCGTTATAGCGTGGATTTCTCACATCAAGTGTGTTAAGAAGTAAATTTAACATCGCAGTACCGTCTGCAGCTACAGCTGGTGGTGTTATATTTAGATTATTAAAAGCTGCTGTAAGAGAAACTCTTGTAGCGTCTGCATTAGCAGCTGCACCTGGTGCAGCAATACCTAGCGCGTCTGCTTTAGCAATGAGAAAATTTCTCACAATTACAGTATTTTCATCAGCATTAGCTCCATGTACTATAGCGCCTCTCTTTAAAAATTCTGTTGATTCAGCTATACCCCGTCCAGTATCTTTAAACCACATCATATTAGTTGCAGTTGATCTCGAGTAATCGTCGGAAAATGAAATAATATTTAAAATTGTACTTGCAACTTGTAGGTGACTTGAAATATCTTCTACAGTTTGATTAGCCAGTTGATATCTAGCACTTTTGAATAAACTCCAACCGTTATTTATAAGAGCTACTTCTGCTCCAACTGCAAATGCAGCAGGTGGATTAGCTACTGTCATAATCTGACCACGAACTTCTAACATAGCCTTATGTGGCAGTAGAAATACATCTTCGTCTCTGGTGTTAAAGGTTCTAATACCAGTTTTATTTGGTTCGTTAGAATTTTCATCAAGGTACTCAACAAACTCGAATTCAGTCACATCGTTGTCGATGTCATAAGTTTCTGTTAACTCGAGATAATTTTTAGTAGACATTTTATTTTATTAGATTATATAAAATTTTATTGCGGCACTGTTACTTTAGATATTAATTTTTGTATGATCTGCTCGCCCTTTGGTGATAATAATTTTTTTGTTGTTGTTATCATAGCTTTTTGAGTTTCTTTTGTTGGAGCGATTTCTGAGATAGCTTGTTTTATTTCAGATGCAGTCGGTGGATCTCCTTTTATTTTATTAGCTATTTTTTGTCCCACTGCAGTCCCAGCGGCAGATGCAGCCCCAGTTGCAAAAGCTTTACCCGCGTCAATAGCAATTGGTGCAACTTTACGCGCTAGTCCTGGAATATTTTTAATAACTTTAGTGAATATATTTCCAAAAAATCCTCCTACTATTTTTCTTCGATAAACTTTTTTTCTTTGTTTCATTATATTTGATGTTGCATAATTTTTACTTTTGCTCGCGTAGATGTAAATAATAAGTTACAACTTCATTACTAACATGTAACTGTTTTCCTGATTGATCTGTCAACTGCATCCTTATACTTGTTATTTGATCTTCAACGTTTAAAGGATAATAGATAATATGTCGTGGAGTTATTTGCATGAGAGAACCTGGCGGGACTTCGGGTGAGAAACTGTAAATCGTTTGACCTTTGCTACCTTTTGATGTATAAGAGCCAGAAGCAGTAGAGCAATTTACTAATATTGTATTTACTTCTGTTATATTTGATGGCAGTTCACTGTCATATGTAATAGGCTGATCAAGTGCAGTGTAAGTTTTTTCAGTAAATCCTAACAGTTGTGCAATACTTCTTTCTCTTGGTTCAAGATTGATTGCTATATTTTTCAAAGTTATCCTAGTTCGCAATGTGTTATAATTTGCTGCTAATTCAAAATTATCAGCCACACCGTTAGCTTTTGTTATGAGCTCTTTGATCGTCTTGTTTAGATCTTCAATATTATAAGCTCCTTGCGGAATTTTTATTTTTTTTGTTGTAGATATTGTAGGTGTTGTAATCATAGTAAAATACATTTCATCGTTAACATCATTTTTCACGTTAGGTATAGCATTCCAGCAAGTACAAGAAATTAATCCAATTTCATATTGTTTTGTAGGATCTAGTTCTATAGGTGGAATATAATTTACTGAAAAATTTGCGCTATCTTCTGTAGACTCGCTAGAGTTTAGTAATAATGTTGTTTGCATTCCTTTAATATTATATCATTTTACAAAATTAAGTCGCCGCGATTAAGTCGCGGTGTAAAGTTTCATATTCGTCAGATGTTAATAATTCACTCGATCTTAGATGATCAAGTATATCAATGATTTCATTATCAAGTTCAACACTAACATTCCCAGCTTCCTTTGATGATATTAATAACATTAATCTACCTATCATTTCAGTAGTTGAAGTAAATACTTTTACACCAGTTCCTGTTTTTTCTTTTCTATATTTTTCTACACGAGATTTATCGAGTTTATCAAATTTTCTTTTAAAACTCCACCCTTTACCAAAAGGTTTTGCTCTGCTATTTTCTGCTGTTTTTTTAAACGTGAGAGCAATGACACCCTTTCTCATTCTTTCATAAAGTGGATTCATATTATCAATCTCTGTAACCGTGTTTAATTCATCTTTAGCAGCAGCTCCGTCATTAAATATTACATCAAATTTATCGATTAATGCTTGATATTCTGCATCAGTCCACTTGCTTATATCATCAATACCCCTTATATTTTCTTTGTTTAAAAAATCATTATATTCACTAACTTTTATCTCATCATTTGCTTTTTTTGTAAAATAAAATCTTTGATCTCCAACTTCCATAAACTTTACAGTAAGATCACCGACTCTTTGTTGCTCCTCTCTGATATCTTTTATGTCTCCTGATAAATTTGTTATAATATTTGTTATTCCTTGCGTTGTTAACTCTGCTAATCTTCGCTCAAGTTCCAGCGGATTGTTTATCAATCGATCTGTTTCTGCTTGTCTAGCCGCAGGATTGGTAAAAGTTGGGGGGTTAGTAGTGTGGGGATGGGTTTTAAGATTGATGGGGGGATAGGGGAAGATGAATTAGTGGTATAATGTGGGATGATGAGGATTTAAGGGGGTAGAGTTATTGAATTAAGTTTTTAAGGGGGAAGGTTGTTGAGGTGTAGGAGTATAGAATGGGTGGTGTGGATGGGGTTGGTAATTAGTATGATTATGGTTAAGAGGTTTTTGGGTAGGGGGGAGGGTGATTGTAGGGAAATAGAAGAGTATTGGAAGTGGTGGATGGTTGTGGGATAAGGTGTTGGTGATAGTTTTGTTAGAGTATTATTTGTGTTGTATGATTATGTGAGAGATGTAAATTATTTTAGTAATATTTAGAAATTGTTTTGGTGTTGTGGTGTGGGGTAGGTTTAGAGGTGGGTTTGCTTTGGGGGGATTGTAATATGGAGTTGAAATAGTGGAGGGTGGTGCAGTTGGTTGTGGTTCAGTGTTAAGAAATAGGTTATTGTGATAGAGTTGGTATGGGATTGAATGGGTAAGTAATTGAGATAGGATTGATTTTGTTATAAAGGAGCAAGAGATGGATAGAGTGGAAAGATTGAGTTAGGTATTATTTGATAAGTGGAATGTAAGTATTTTTATCTAAAGAGATTGAGAATTATATAAGAGATAGATAGAATGTTTAAATCCTTGAGCGAGATAAACAGAATTACACTGTTTGTTACGGGACAGTGAAAAATATGATCTTATTTTGTTCATCTCCATGTTGTTTAGCGGAATATCATCAAAAACTACTATCTTATGTTCATCTGCATCAAGTTGATTAACTGGAATAAGATCTTCTGGCTGCCTAATTATAAAAAAATCTTCACCAGCTTTAAGATCATCACGAAGCTTTTCATTATACTCACTTAATAACTCATACTTATCTTGCTGTGGATTGATTGTGTAAATATAAACTCTATCGTAGTTAAAATTATCACCAAGAAGCAAGTTCATAAGCAAATTTGTTTTCCCCGATCCAGTTCGCCCAACAATAAGATAATGACAATCAGGAAGTTCATTATTATGTTTATGCTTCACTAGTCTCTCTGTATCAAAGTTTAGTATCGACGATTTTGCCATTTTGTATAATATTAAACTAGTGTTGATAATTTTATCTAGGATAGTAAATAATGAGCTACTATACAAAATTTGGAACACTATTAGAAGATTTATCCACAAAACGTTTTAAAGGTGACTTATCCAAATATGCAACTCTTGATCGGCTCAAAAATGAAATCAATAATTTACTAAATCTTACCAGCGTAGATCCAGATGAAGTTGTCATTTTCCAAGACAAAGAAGGACGATTAAAGACGAGTAATGTAAAACTGTCAGATGTAGTTGTACGAAATCCAAATGGGAATATTGTTATGACACAAAACAAGATTACAGATCTTGGAAACCCAACTGAGGATGGGGATGCTGTCACTAAAAAATATGTCAATGATTGGGACGCTTTAATTACTAATGAAATCACAGCACTCAAAAATAATTTTACCAGTCACGCGAACACATTTTCAAGTTTTCGCAGAAGCATAAACAAAATTAGAGATGAATTTTTTGGAAATCCATCAAATGTTGACATTACACTCGCTAATATTAACACAAAATTTAATGATATTAACACAAAACTCAATGATATTATTAGTGGAATTCCGAATATTGTTGAGAAAACGAGTATGGTTAAAATTCCTCACAAACAGATTAAAAATATTGTGTATACTGTTGCATCTGGGTCTAGTACATGGACGAGGCAAAATAATTCTATCAAATACACTACAGAAGTTACTGGTATGTATAGATTGTCAGTGTTTAGCAGTGCAAAGTTTAGAATATCTACCAAATATCCATTTCGTCATCCAAATGATGACTCATCTGGAGTATTATCTGTATTAATAAACATAAATTCTGAAGAAGAATTTGTACTTGAACCAGTTGATAAAACTTTACAATTAGCGAATTTTATCTGGTGTTTGGAATTTATAGCTGAATATTAACCAGCTCTTATTATGGATTAACCAAACATAGGACTATGTGAACTAATATTATAATGAAAAGAAGTATAGTTGATTTCAATCATATTTCAAAAGATATTTCAGAACAGGATGTGGACGCATTAATACAATATTATAAATATTATCATAGAAAACTTTGGTGTGTGAAAAAATGTTACAAATACTACAACAAGATCCTTCGAGTAATATCTTATCTACCCTTGTTAATGACTAGTTCTGGTATAATTTCAAGTGGGGTATCATTAAATCCCTTTTTGTTAATCATATCCGCTATTGGTGTTTCACTTACAGCGGTGTGTAAAAAAGTAGAACCAAGACTTTTGATAAAGAAGCACGGTTGTTTAACATCAATTAAAACTTACAAGAAACTACTTGATCACATCCGGTCTTACCTACGAGGAGTTAAATATAATATGGATGATTTATTACGTGAATTTCGTATTATTGACAATATGTTAACAGACATTCTACCAATGAGGGTTAGCAAGTATGAAAAAAAATATCATAAAAAATATGAGTAACATAAAATTTTATCTAAACTTAAGATATAATATAACTAAAATAATATCATTTTCATTCTAATGCTAGTTTAATTTCCACCTTGTTAACTGAAACGTTCTAACACACAGTTTAATTTTCATCCTGTTATCTTGTGGTAAAACCCGTTTGCCGTCTTTAGAATAATTGTATTCCACACATGCGCTGTTCTAACAAATTAGTCACCTCTGTGTAAAGAGCTTATCGCATTCCAACACCTGTTGTTTTGTTTGGTTACAAAATACCTGTTTACAGGTAGTAGTAGGGGGAAAAAAAGAGGTGGGGGAGGGTAAGTCAAAAAAGGGGGTGGGGTGGGGGATAATTTAGGACTATAATTTATACTTGTTTGGAGGGTAAAAAAACAAAGTGAGTTGAAAACCTGGTTTTCCTCTAGGGTGAGTTGAAAACCTGGTTTATTTTGGAAGAAAAGGGGGTGGGGTGGGGGATAATTTATACTTGTTTGGAGGGTAAAAAAACAAAGTGAGTTGAAAACCTGGTTTCCTAATACTACTATATCTTGATAAAAAAAAACTTTAAAATTTAAAAAACAATTTAAAAATATGTTACAAAAACACTAATAAACACACAATAAACAACCTGTAGAAAAAAAAATGAAACAATGAGAGCAATACCTGGGTACAGGCCCAAAATAAATACTCCATTTACAACCAAAAATTTCGTTCCAGGCTGTCTTATAGCAATGACTAAAACAAAAGACAGTCGCTGGGATTAGGACCAAGTAAACATACTACACCAAGAACAAAAGAAAATCATAAATGTCGTTTACCGAACTGCATAATAGTAATAACTGTTTTTGACAAAAAAATGTTTGGTTCCAGAACCTAACCGAATGTGCGAAACACACAATAAATCAAAATAAAAGTCAGTATCCCACTCCCACAAAGTCCAAATTATTTAAGAAAAGTTTAAATTAACCAGGGCAAAAGTTAAAATAATCGTTACAACATATAGGATAATCTAAAGTAAAGCGTGTGCAAATAGAATATTTACTTGTATAGGTGCATACGCCAATATAGATTATGTTAATCATGTCGTTGAGGTAATTTTCATGCTCGAAACACTGAAATTATATTTTCCTGTTTGAAAGGTAATGTTAACTTTGCAAAGATAAAATTAAATGTTGCGAGAGCCAAAGTACAGTTACAACGGTACTGTGAACTGCTGAAAACAACCGTTGTATTGATTATGGCTGCAGTGCTGCTTGAAATATATCAAGCGGTATCTTAATATAGCGGAAACGACTAAATTGTTAAAATACAGTTTAAACGATAATTTTGTAACATTGCAGTGGCAATAACTTAGCGTTATTACCATATTTGGTTACGTTGCAACGGTACCTGTAGTTTGTGCCCTTTTCTGCGCCTTATTATGTCAGTGGTTGGAATTGGACCAGGTTTAAACCTGAATAATAGTAGTTGTTTTAAGAAGATATAATGCAGCAACTAATTACCTCATGCTTGCTTGAAGATGTAAAAATAGGGCCACGTGCATTGCTATAAGTACGCACATTTTGACAGCATAGATTCTGGCGTTGCTGGAGCCGTGATATCACTACCGGCTACCCATCTTCGCTAGATAAGTTTTCGATATGTTAACCCTATGTAGAAGGGGTTGACATATCAGAATCTTGGCTAGTGAAGATGATTGCCACCACGACACTCACGTGTGGCCTGTATGGACAGTATTTTGTCCCCTATGAACAAAGTGAACAAAAAATAAAATATTGTACAATAGCTATATAGTCATTAAATAAAATGGTTTGGTTCAGCATCTTACGACACAGCAATACAAGTGGGTTATTTAGAATCAAGAATATGATATAAAATCAATATTTTGTACAACTGACAAACGTGGCTATTTTATCATCATCTCTTTTCAAATGGAAATCTTTTGATAATAGTATTACTTCTTGCATCTGAACATAGCATCAATGGTAAGCCAATTCAGCTTTAATTCCTAATTTAACTTAGGAAAAAACTCTTACACATACGTGAAATAAATTCTTAATTTACATATCAGACATTTTGTTCACATGTGAAAAATATAATGTTTAGAATATATTTTTGTGTTTTCTACAAATGCGAAACCCATTTTCACATATGTGAAAACGACTTTCACATTTGTTTTTTAAAATATATACCAATACATATGTTATGTATATTTAATTTGCATTATTTGTTGATTTTTCTCATTGCTTTTATGTTATATAATCTGTAGTTTATACTTGACCGTGTCCAAAATTAAATTCGTTTTGTATCTGATCAGTAACATTTATTTTGTAAACAATATTAGCTAATATTTCCCTATGAGTGTGGGTTAAATATTCAGATCATTATATTTAGAGGTAAATATGTTTATTTTAATCTGAGTCTAACACATATTTTTCACATAGAAATTCTTAACCTGTTGATAACATTTAATCTTTAGAGAGGAGGCTAAGCTACATACAGGCTGTGTTATCGCTACTTATATTTCTATATAATGTTGTTTAGTTGAGAAATTTTATATTCTTCCATTAACACTTGAAGTAGAATCCGTCTTTTTGTTGTGTTCACTTTTTATTTAGGTGGATATGTTTATTCAAATTATAATTCACTGAAAAAAGAAAGTGCTCATCGATACTATTTTTGGACTGGAACATTAAATTTGAATTATAGTGAATTCAGACAAGGACATGTTTGGATATTACTATGATACATACAAAGACTGTTAGCATATCATCAAACTACAGACCACTGGCATATTAACACATCTGAGACTACAGGCACATCAATACTTGAACTTTATACATTTGGGCTAGTGACAGAACCTTGATGACTGCTTGTTTAATTCACAATCTTGTAAATTTATGTTTACATTTTCACTTTGAATCCTAGAGAAATAAATTATTTGTTGAATTTCACAAAACGTATTGGTTTTCGCTTTTTTATGTTGTTTAGTTTAATGCCTTAGAGTGGTAAAATATATGAAAATGTTTTTACATATGCAAAGGTCTTGTTTACATATGTACGTATGTGAAATTCAATTTGCATATGTAAGTTAAAAAATTGAATCCTCTTATGTAATAAGCTATATAACAGCTGTAAAATATTATTTCACATATATAAAATACAGCCAAATTTTTCACATATTTACATTATTTTCCCCACTTGTGATAAAGTATTTTATTTTATGTAAAACAAACAAGGTATAAACAATACCATTGCTTGCAACTCATATGATTAGAACGTTTTCCATCTCATGAATGCTACTTAAACAAAGGATCATCAATGCTTATCTTTTCCTTTTTGTAGTTAATATTAAACAGAATTTTACTGTTTTTTGTTGATAATTATCGAGTATAACACATATTTATCATTCCTTCACATCCACCCCACATTACTGCATTTTCTCCACTACCAGCAAACTTGTAATATATATCTGAGATGTCTTTTGACTCAAACAGCAACTCCTTAGGTGAAGCTGTTATGTTCAGGTATGACAACATAACCTAACGCATAAGCTACGTAATGTTGATTGTTCTATATCTCAAGAAAAAGAGAAAATAAAACGAAAATGATAGCGAGAACAATATTTATAGTTAAATTATATAGATTTTTTTGGCTGTATAGTAATCTCACTTGCACTTCACTAATATTTCTTAATTTCTTTAACACAGTAGTAATAACTGTATGTATCAACATCTATAGGATTGACATTGTAATTATCCAAACGACAACTCTCAAAAGAGTGACAATTCTACGACCATTTCCAGTACTGTTAAAAACTAAAATAAATTTTAACATAAGTTTCAATACTGTTTAGACTTCGACATTGCTTCGTTTGTCCAAAAGCAATATAGCGATGTACTCAGTAGATGCTTCTCGATAAGGTCTCTAGCAGACAATATTATACCGATTTCACCTAGACGATGAGCAATCTGGCAGTTCCTTCTATATGTGATCGCCAGTTTTTACCATTTTTAACAAGGCACACTGAAACAAGGTTATTCGGGCCCGCAGTGAAATCTAAAATCTATATTATTGTAGAATTGCTGTAAATATTCATTTAAGAAAAGACAGTTTTGTTTATTAAATCAAATTTATTTTAAATAATCTGCTTTTTTATATTCTCTTATAAACAAATTCCTAAATTTTTGGACCCACCCCACACAAGCTTACTGAACACATGCGATCACATCTATCTAACCTCGCCAAGATCGCTACTGCAAATGTAATACAGCCAATGCACAAATAAATAATCGTTAAGCAAGATCTCTTTGGAAATATTTTATAGATGTTTCTATGCCCTCTTCAGTCTTTGTATCGGTGTCAGTTTCAAACAAGTTAAAAAAAACTAGAGGTAAAAGCATATTTAAAAGATAGCGTTTTTACTGCGATACTTTTGTAACATTTCTTATGGACCGATATATCCTGATATACCAACGTTCGTTGCATCCTTCGACCGTGACCAGGATGCAAGATAATCATTCAAAAAAATAATACACCTGACTCTCGTATGCACGACTTCAAACTTGATTGGTCAACAATCATACTATTTTCCCGTTTAGGAGTATTCAGAATGTGTGCTAGAGAGGAAATAGAGGTCGGGCTCATCAAACTATGACGATTCGCATCAGTAAATGATATATACCACTCGTGCACACGAACAGCATGATTTTGGCGCCTGATTCATTTTAACGAACGGACTATTCTATTGCGCAACATATCAGCTGTGTAAACAATTTTAGTGAGTAGGATTTTTCAAAACACTATAGGGCCTGGTTTTGAATGAAGATGTGTAACTCGAAAATGCACGTAGTCTGCTAGGTCTAAAATATTGTACCTGGTATTGTTATCTTAAATCGTTACTTTTACGCCTTTTTAGTCGAGTTCGTTATGTCCACTGCTCCCACGTTTCTGTTTTACTGTATACTAATTTATCAGGGATTGCAATTTTTCCTTCGCACAGTCTCTTGTATTTAAAGTTTTTTTTTATCAAAATCTACACCATCTGTATATATGCAACATCTATGCATTGTTGTTGTTGCTTTTGTTGTTTTGGGTTTAAAGCCATTGTTAAATACACGAAAGGCTATGCAAAATAACTGGCAGAGGATGAATCCGGGAAATACCTGGTAAGAACCATCGAAACATTGGAAGCTACTGGCAAGTTTTCTCACGTAACCACACTGGCCTGAACGAGACTGTAGCCCACCAGGACAGAAGTGAAGCGGTAAAGATCGGTACAAATGATCGTTCACGACCATTAGGCCACCCGCCACGCGCGCTTGCCCCTACCCCCATGCATTGTAAATTTTGTCTTATATCAATGACACTTAAATGGTACTGCTATTTTTATGGTCTTATATACCTATTATTCAATTGGGTATGAGGCTGGGATTATATTTTCGAGTTTATTTAATTGTCTGGCTCTCAATGAAATCAAAGCTACGTACACTGAGACTTATACATGTACCAGTCTTTAAAAAATTGCACGCCCCCCCCTCTCTCTCTCTCTCTCTCTCTCTCTCTCTCTCTCTCTCTCTCTCTCTCTCTCTCTCTCTCTCTCTGCATGTATTTTGTCCAAATGAATTTCCTATCCAATACGTTTTCGATTCTAGATAACACTGAAGTTATTGATTTGTCAAAATCACTTTTGGGACCCATTTATATGATCATTTCCTGTATTTTTACGTATCCATGGTGTTTTACTAAGTAACATAAAAGGTGAAACCAACAAATTTAGAAAAATTCAACAACTAATTTATTTCTACAGAATATACAGGGAAAGTTTAAAATGACCTTGCAATATTGTGAATCGAAAAAATAATTTTAAAAGTTCTATCACTAATACAAACGCATAGAATATTCCCAATGAATTCCAATCTTAAATGTGCTGATGTACCAATGGTCTTGCATGTACCAAAGTACCAATGGTCCTGCATGTACCAAAGTTCAATAGTCTTGCTGTTTAATAATAATAATAAAATCAAGAATGTCTTTGAATTAATTCTCAAAAATCTCAAAATAGTGTTTTAGTTCAAAAGTCAATAGCCGCTTTGTAATGCCAATGAATAATTTAAATAAATGCTTCTTCTCAAATCATAACTGAATACAAAGAGAGTGAATCCACAAACACTCATGTTAAGATAGGAAATGAGCGTCCGCCTAGGATGCGAGAGGTCGTGGGTTCGATCCCCGCCTGAGTCATACCAAAGACTTGTGAAAATGGTACTAACAGCTCCATCGCTTGGCGATCAGCATTAAGATGTCAGTGTTAGGATTATTCGGCCTGGTGTCAGGATTATGTGACTGGGTGTGACATCATGCTGCATGTCTGCGGCATGATGCCCCAGTGATAGACATCACTTTAAACTGCCACAGTGCAGATATCGTAGTTATTAGACTGAGAAATTGTTAAGCACACACACACACACACACACACACACACACACACACACACACACACACACACACACACACACATAGAAATTGATAATCAACCTTGCATAGGTAACAGAGGTAAAATCAGATGTCCACGATGTAGGTAATTTTTAATAGAAATTTCCATCAATTTTAAAAATAAGGTCAGGTTTGTTTTCTTGAATATTATCAGTGAAACTGACATCAATCCCGTAAAGAATATCATTTCCAAGGTAAAAACCAATTTCCTGAACAAAAACTCAAGTATATATGTCTTTAAAATATAATCTTCAATCACAGACCAAAATTGGTAATGTAAGTTGTTCCTTACAAATGTCCCTTACAATCTACAATGAAGGGTAAAAAGTTAAAAACACAGTATATATATACAATACACAAACATTATACTCGCAATACGGGCCCTGTTACAGTGTAATTTCTGTCTTTCATTAGGTCCCATTTATAGGCGTTATGTAGATCTATAATTTGTGTACATTTTGGTACATAACTATCTATTTTGTGTATATATTTTGCTTATGACTATAAATTAGAGTGATCTCTTGAGAACAAAATATTAGGTAGCCAATTTTTGTACACGGGTTTATGTTCTATTGTATTATTAATTCATGCAGATTGAATAGGATCTGTAAATATGCATTTATGATCAATGATGATAAATCTGATAATAAATCTGTTTTTATTTTGGTGTTGTTTCCCATTGGATGGGTAGATTAGGTTGGTTCTTTGCAGACTTAAGTTCTTTCTCATTGGATTTGTCGGTCGGTGTGTTTTTTTTACGGTGTGTGGCAATTACTAGCTGTCACGAAATAGGTAGGAGAAAAATACATTTTATCGCCATTTGCTTGAACATAAGTAGAGAAGTAAGCAATTGAATTCACTCAGAAATAATCTCGGATTCTTATTACCTGTGTTCTTGTTGTGATGTCAATCGTAAGGCATATTTAATGTTGCGTTGATATATTATTTGAGAGGAGATATTTGCTTTGATTATTCATCGGAATTACCGTGTGCTCATTGAAATATGATAAAATATTATTATAAGAGTATTGTGAATTATTTAAAATGTGTTCTAGACAACGCCCTTGAATTACGCCATGACTGTTTGCAGATCAGGACATTCGAGGATATGAAATTCATTCGGAACATTCGAATTTTGGGGACTTGAATATGACGTTTATGATTATTTTGCATTCAATTCAGTGTACCGCACGTTCTTCTTAAATGTTCATTTTATAGCTCTAAGAATTAAATTATTTGGTAAGTTTTACAACACTTGCTTTTACTTCGTATGTTATTTATTTTATGACCACATAAGCGTAACGTAAGGTAACATAACTTTCATTATGAGTCCATTTATAGGATCAATTCTATCTTTCTTTAGCACACTATCGTGTTGCACCATAATTAAGACGAAATGTGTAATTTTAATGATCAAAAATTGCAGCAGTACATCAAAGTAAAAACAGACGTTTTGACTTAAATATAAACCTTTGTGAAGTTTAAATGTATACTTTCTGTTGAACGTAAATTCTCGTTTCACTGAGATATCCAGAACTGAAACGTGTAATCTATATATGTAAAAGTGTTCGAATTTCAAACGGTAACAGTCGTTTTTCAACATGTAGTGTGCTTCACATTTAGTCTTTCATTTAAAGACAAGTATTTAGGTTTGTTTATGCCTCTCGCTATTTGTATGGCCAAGTCATATAATGCTATACTTGTCTGCCTTTGTCGAAAAGATCATGTGCAATTACTGCCGAATATTGCCATAGACTGTGTTGAATTTTAGTAGTGTTATGCCTTCCTTTATGATATTCAATTCGCATACCCCCACGTTTGTGTTCTGGAGTTAAATATGTGTAATATGGAATTAAATATGTGTAATATAGAGTTAAATATGTGTAAGAAGGAGACCAATAAGTTTAATATGGGGTTAAATATGTATGAATGGAGTTAAATATGTGCAAGATCGAGTTAAATATGTGTAATATAGGACTTATTGGAGTTAAATATGTGTAAGATGGAGCCAATAAGGTGTAATATGGAGCTAAATATGTGTACGATGGAGTTAAAGATGTCTAATTTTGGGTAAAATGCATGTAATATGGAATTAAATGTGTAATATGGGGTTAATATGTGTAAGACAATGTGTATGACATTTAACACAGTCACTTAACTATCATTAAGACGTCACTTCCTTTGACGATAATAAAATTCTTTAATGGCTTGATGAAAGTGTACTTTTATATAGGCATATTTATGAAAACGAGGCGATCGTTACGTAGGTAGCCACGGATAACGAGTGAGAAAAAGGGATTTCCGCTCCACGATTAGTCCACAGTATTTCATGAAATAATCTACAACATGAAAACTAGCATTGACTTAAGGTGAACTCTTTGTCGTCTGCTCCGATGAAAGTAGTTTAAATTTTATCCATTGTTATGTTTGATCACATTTGTATGCATTATGCAAACAGTCTGCAACACAAATTGCTATTTTTCGACTTGCAAAACCTGTATCTGACACACACACATACATACATACATACATACATACATACATACATACATACATACATACATACATACATACATACACACACATACATATATATATATATATATATATATATATATATATATATATATATATATATATATATATATATATATATATATATATATACACACACACAATCTGGTTGTGTTGCTTATGGGTGCTTGTTAATTTAATTATGTTATAATATATCCAATTAGTACATTTGCCAGTGAAATTTGGTAAGTTCATTCAAATATATAGACAGCTGCTACTGCGAATAAATTCCAGGAGATAAATATTTCACTTAAAAGGTTGGTGGAAGACAGACTAAGGCATGACTGCTTTTGTACTTTTAATATGGCCAATACGTTCATTGCAATTTAGATTTGCGGTTCTGAACTGTTGCTGGAATTTCAACAACTGTAGCTCTCTCATTCTATCAAATTTAAATTTCTGCATATAATCAAACGCTCACTGCTCACCTTTTCCTACGCACACATACATATAATCCAGGCCATTTAAAGTCGGTGGTTCCTCTCTGGCTTTTCCTTCTTCAAATATATCGTCATACATGGTCTATCAAGTGTCAAAAGTTGCATCAAACACCAAAAATCACATATTGTTTCAGTGTTTTATAATGTGTTCTGCTCAGCTTGGATTTTCAGGGGTTTTTTTTCTCTCCAAACGCATTTTATGTGATACGTAGATATGTCATGAGCATTACTCAGTTCAGACAATTTCAGGTCACCGTATTTACGAGGTTACGACCATGAGCAAATTTATTATTGCTACTTTTTAATATAAACTGTTAAAATATCGTAATTCTGCATGAGAACATGTCCGGACATGTGTGTGTGTAAGTGTGTGTGCAAGTGTGTGTGTGTGTGTGTGTGTGTGTGTGTGTGTGTGTGTGTGTGTGTAAACTATCATAATATCTTGTGCAGCCAGACAAGAAATCAATAAACACCCTGATGTTTTGGCTGCATTCAAAGTAAAACCAACGAATGTGTAATTTGAATTTAATATAGAACAACAATTATAGAGTTATTACAGAAAAGTATTTATGAATGACAGCTGTTTGTGAATGATTATGATTAACACATAATCTCTGAACAAACTCTATATTTCAGACAAGCTTGGGGAATCCTTAACTGTCACGTTAGTAATACAGGGAATTTTTTGTTGTCTTTGATTGAAGAAGAAACAGAATAAAAATAATTGAAACAAATGGATCTATGTGATTTTGGATTTTTCACTTAGCTTTAACAATAATTTCAGTCTTATCGCTACGTTGTCTACAGCATGACAGTTTATAATGATGTCTAGCACTGGGGCATCATGCAGCAGACCTGTATCATCATGTCTCACCCTGTCACACTATCCTGACACCAGTCCGACCAGTCCGACCAGTCAGTTTAACACTAACCCCTTAGTGCTGAGCGCCAAGAGAGCCAGCTGATTGAACCATTTTTATGTATTTAGTGTGAATCAGCTGGGATTCGAACCCGCGACCTAACACATCCCAGGCGGATGCTCTAAGCACTACGCCACCGGGGCGGTTTAATTGATAATGACGAATTAAATTGAACTGAAGGAAGTGAAGAAACGTGAATATAAAAACGATGATAGGTAGGTTATGTGCATTTTAGTACCTTGAAAACAACCTATTGAAACAGTTTTAAACACAAATATAAAATACTT
Organism: Potamilus streckersoni; assembly: GCA_016746295.1. Classification (NCBI taxonomy): domain Eukaryota; kingdom Metazoa; phylum Mollusca; class Bivalvia; order Unionida; family Unionidae; genus Potamilus; species Potamilus streckersoni. Next base: position 198,192 of record JAEAOA010001239.1, on the reverse strand, counting down.
TTATACTCAACCCCAAATCAAATTTTATACATTTTATAAACTTTCTGTAGTATATTTCCTCCAGTCTGAGATAATTTTTATTTTAATTTTATGTTGTTCATTTGTTTTAGTTCTCACGTGAATGTTATACCTTATCGTACGATCATTATAAATCAACATGTGGTATGTATTAAATAAATTATTTCTTTGCAAATAAAGGATGCATTTGAAGGCGCTAGCTTGCTTAAGCATTACTGAATGTCCGTTAATGTCCTTGTTTTATATCCATGTCCTTCTTTTACACAATATCTCTTTGTTATATGTCCTTGTTTCGCTCAATGTGTTTACTGTAAGTCTATGACCCTGGTGCACATCCATATCCTTGTTTCACAAACATGTTCTTGTTTCAGTTTTACATTTTAAAAGATTTAATATTTGACAAATATTGAATATTAGCTATCGTTAAATTGAATGCATGTAGTAAGGCATATAAATCTACCGACAATAATAGAGACATCACAAAAAATACTCAAAAAGGCATAAAGCCAATCTTTATAAACTCAATGCATTCATCTACACATTATTACGCCGCCTGTAACTATTATTGAAGCAATCTGCGTTGTCAGGATCTGATAATGCTACGTTAATTCTTAATTTTCAGGGAAGCTTATTCCCCTTGTCTCAAAAGGTAACACTTAAATTCTTTTAATGCATTCCTCTTTCTCTTTACCGTTGCTGATATATATATATATATATATATATATATATATATATATATATATATATATATATATATATATATATATATATAAGAAAAATCATTTAACATGGAATTCTTTATATACTTTGCCCTTGTTTATGTAACAGACCTTTACGCGTTTACTGTTTGTCATGATAATATTTAGATAAAAGCAGCACTTATATAATAAACATGCATGAAAACGGAAATAATCATTACCAATAATTGAATACAAACACATCAAGTTTCTTTAAACAAGCCGTTTTTTAATAATCAAAATATTTGACATACGAAAACTTTTGAAAGATCTCTCTCTCTCTCTCTCTCTCTCTCTCTCTCTCTCTCTCTCTCTCTCTCTCTCTCTCTCTCTCTCTCTCTCTCTCTCTCTCTCTGCCGCAAATGAAAACTGCTTCTTGTATATAACTTGTACGTGAGTAATATTTGCTTTAAGTTTGAGATCCGAATAAGCAGACTATTAATTTATAATTGATAAAGGACTACTGATAATCCATCTGCTGTTATTTGCTTATTGCATATGCGTGGACATAATTATGGTTTTAACATTAGGCCAGGTTTACTGGTTATGCATCAATTAATGCAATATAATACACATATTAACCATTTATTCTTCTAAGTGAAGAAAACACGTTCCACGAAACATATCCCTTCCCCCTCTTTTTGCCGTCATCATTCTGTTTCTGTATGTAAGTTTCTAATCCATTATAAGGAAAGGGCTTTTTTTATCAGTTGTAAGAACGTTTATCCCAAGCGATTTGTCAACATTTATGGGAAAAAAACTATGTCGAAACAGACAACAGAAAGTGCCTCTATCTGATTCTTTGCCTATGAGTGCATGTGGGTATATTAGAGATTTCTGTACCAATTTGGCAAGTAAAATACCTTGGAACGAAACAGAAAGATCAAATGGTAGCTTGATCACAAAATCGATCCTCAATGAGCCCATTTGTTATTTGTTTGGAATGCAAACTGTTGTGTTGTTGTTGTTTTGGGGCTTTACGATATTTTTCAGCACACAATAGGCTATACATGGCGGCCAGTATCAATGGTGGAGGAAGAAACCTGGAAATCCGCGGAAAGAACCAATGACCCACGAGAAGCTACTGGCAATCTTTCTCACATATCCACATTTGCCGAATCTTAGACTCGAACCCACGCAGACAGAAGTGAGATAGCAGTGATCCGTAACGGAGAGCGCTGGGCCCCGCAAACTGTTATGTATATTTATTTTAATTGTTTGTATTTTTTGTTGTTAGTTTTAAAACTTTTTTTAATTCATTACATGCATTTGTAACGCAACATTGTATGTTGGAGTTGACCTTGTCCAAAACTGATTTCATTTCTGCTTGACCTGATTGACTTTTTCTAAAAAAAATAAATTCTATTTTATATCAACAACTAAAATTTAGCTAATTATTCTCTATGTGTATGGGCTTAATATCATGATTATTATTCAGGTAAACAAAAAGGATTAAATATGTTTATTTCGGTCGAATGTTTTGAATTTTCTATGTGAATTTTACAGGATATTGTGTTGAAAGTAAACAATGCTTATTAGATCATTCAATAAAGTTATATTCCGTTAGGTAATGCTGTTTTCCTCTTAGAAAATGTTGTGACCTGTGGTCAAGTTGAGAACTATTTAATCTTGTAATTGCAAGGACTTGGTCATGTATGCTTTAACATCTAGCACCTTTAAGTTGCATTATGTTGTAATCAGTCTTGGCTGAATTTTTTTTTCTTCAAATTATTGAATTCAAGTGATTATTTTCTCCTGAAATAGAGAAGTGCTTTAATAAAATTCACGGATAGAGACATTCACTTGAATTTATAGTATATTCAAATCTGGAATTATATTTACGTAATTCAACAAAGAGAATTTTCACACATCAACATTTCAAAAAGCTACCCCAGAGACATCGACTTCAGTTGTTGGATATTTTCTAGACATTTACTGAATTTTATTCAGGTCTTTAAATTACTAGGACTCGTATCTGTAATTCTTAGACTATTTTGGAATTTAATTCGCAGTACCGTTAATTCTTTTATCACATTTTCACTTTGTATTCTAGGAAAAAAATATTTGCTAAATTTTACAAAGCTTGATGTCTTTCACTTTTTTCTCTTGCTTATCTTAAAAGTATAGACTAGCAACAAAAAATTAGGATCTCGTCCAGGATACAAAGTTTGCTAAAATATTCTAGAAAAAGTTGCTTTTGAAATTAAATTTCCTCAAGTTTCGGAATTTATAAAATAAACAGGCCTTTTTTATTGTCATCTAAAGTGGAGATCTTTATTTCAAGTCCTACCCAGGAACAGTGAGACTCCTTGAAAAATAAAGATGAATTGCTTCAGATTGCCAGAACATATGATCTTTTTGACGCAAAAGCTTCTTTAAAGAAGCAACTAATAAAAACATATTTTGGTCCAATACTTTGTGGACAAGAATATTTGGTATAAAAGTGCCTTGGCTTTGATTAGTAAGTCTGTATCATACTAACATAAAAGGAATTAAAATTAAAATACAAGATGAATAAGAGTTAAGAATACTTGAGCTTCACAAAAGACAAGTGCAGTTATATATATATATATATATATATATATATATATATATATATATATATATATATATATATATATATATATATATATATATATATATATATATATATATATATGAGAGAGAGAGATAGAGAGTCAAATGCAGTTGCAATTCGAGAATGAAGAGAGAGAGAGAGATGGAACTGGATAAATAGAAAACAGAGTAACAAATGCAAACACAATAAGAAAAGGAAGAAAGAGAATTGCTGAGAGAAAGGGAAAAGGAAGAAAAGGAATATCAATTTAGGTTAAAAGAATTAGAGCTGGCAGATGAAAAGCTTATCCCCACTTTACATACAAATCAAGTTTTGATTTTACTTAGAATATTAGATTAGTGCTCCCCATCCATTTAGAGAAAAAGAAGTAGATAAATATTTGTCATATTTTTGGAAAAATATTGCTAAAATTCTAAATAACCAAGAGAGCATTGGATTTAATTATTACAGAGTGCACATTTTGGCAAATCCTCATAGATCTATGCCTCGCTGTCTATACAGCAAAATGTTGACTATGTTTAAGGAATGCATCTTAAAGAATTACCATGTTTTCCGTGACGTTTATAAAAAATGCTGAACAAGCTCATGTCGAATTTGCAAGAGAAAAAGAGCAGTTATTTGATAAGTGTTGATTAGCCTGAAAAGTTGATCAAGATTATGAAAATCTCCGACAACTCTTATTACTTGAAGAGTTCAAGAACTGCATCCATAGTGACTAATCTTGATGAGCCAAAGTTTGGAGCTTTAGAAAATGCTGCTCGGGCTACAGAGAGGTATTTGTTATCTCATAAAAGTTTCTTTTGTAAGCATGTCTTGCACCCAATAGTCAACTGGTAAAATATATTATGCCTGATACGAGACTTCCAAATCTCATTCTGGCACAACGTTTAGAAATCACTTTTCTGATAATTTGATCAGATGTCCTTATCTCTTCCTACGTGTACTTAATACAAGAAAAAAAGATACGTCATTTCTGATTGACACAAATTGAAAAAAGCATCAGAATCAAGACAGACCTATTCCACGTGCTCTTATTTTTAAGAAGTCAACGTCACGGTCATGTATTGAAACCAATATAAGTATAAATAAACCAAAGTCTGATTTTACTATGGAGAATTATGAACCATTCATGTCAAAGAGTTCTTTATCAATCGTGTGTGATTCTACCAATCCTATCTCTAATAAAAACTTTAAGTACACAGGAGCTTCTCAGTCTTTTATTATTTGGTACTTCGCCTTTTTCTGAGAAGTTTTCTTTTAATGATAGTGTTTTTATTCAGGGAACAGAGTACGACTTTGTTAATAGTCCTGTCCATTGTATACATTTGTCATCAGACTTAGTTTCAGGACACGTGATGGTCTAAAAAGTGTAGTCTCTACCCATTACAAGCGTTCAGTTATTACTAGGCAATGATCTAGCTGAAGATCAGGTTATGGATAACACTTGTAACTGATAAGCCATGCATGGATAAAAAAAATCCCTGCTTTATATCCAGCTTGTGCAATTACTATAGCGATAGCAGAGAAAGCTTTTGAAAATAATGTTGATCAAGAACGTGTACTTTTTTAGCTGACACATGTATTGGTCAGGCTTTTGATGAGTACAAGTTTACTTCTCGTTCTGAATAATCAAAGGGTATTGATCACAGTGATTCTCATTTAACTACAAGTTCTCTTTATTTTAATCAAGGTGACAAACAGGAAAAAGATCCCGAGATCTCCTGTTTGTTTCAAAGAGCCATTAGTGAAACTGAAACCACGGTGGTATATGTTTGTTCTTTCATTAAAACTGTGATTCTTTTGAGAAAATGAAGACCACCTGAGATACCTGCTGGTGACGAGGGGTCAGTGAACTATCAAATTGTAGTTCCAAAATTGTACAGAAAGGAAATTCTTAGTCGGGCCCATCTTAACTCTTCTGAATGATCATTGAGGGATTAACAAGTCTTATCACAAGATCTTGAATCACTTCTATTGGTCAAAAATTAAAAGTGATGCTTGCAAATACTGCAGAACTTGTCCCACTTGTCAAATGGTAGGAAACCCAATCAAAAGATACATAAGGCTCATCTGCTCCATATTACTGCATTCAACTGACCATTTAGCAGAATAATTGTTGGTCCCTTACCTAAGCCAGTTAACTAATACTTCTTGACACTATAATGTATGCATCAGCAAGATATCTAGCGGCAATTTCTTTGAGGAATAATACAACTAAATTAATAGTGAAGTTTTTTTTTATACAATTTGGCCTTTTCACATCTGTTCAATCTGAGAAAGGGTCACATTTTATTTTTGGTTTGTACAAATTAGGCATCCAACAATTCGGGTCTTCTGCCTATCACCCTGAGTCAAGAGACTTTAGAAAGAGTTCATCAAACTTTGAAAAAATGATTCAGTCATATTGCTCTTTGATACAGTAAAGATTGTAACGAAGGCATTCATTTACTATTGTGGCTGTTAAGGAATCAATTCAATAATCTTTAGGATTCAGTCTCTTTGAAGTAGTGTTTGGACATACTGTGCTTGGACTACTGAAGTTGTTAAAAGAGAAACTTCCTTTGAAAATCATCTCGATTATGTATCCAAAATTACGTATAAGTTGTCAAAGGCTGTGAGGTCGCAAAAACCAATCTGCACTACGCTCGCTGTGAAACGAAATTAAGGTATGATAACAATGCAAAGGAAAGGAGTTTCCAGCCTGGTGATAAAGTTCTAACTCTCTTGCCTTACCACAAAATCCTCTTCATGCCAGTTATTATGGTCCTTACATTATATCATAAATAATCCTGGGAGGCGAAAATAAAAACAAATTTGCCATATAAATATGTTAAAGAAGTATGTGGATAGAGATAGCCAGGCTAATCATACAATTAATTTAGTGATGATTTAAGCGAAGGAATGCAACAGGACGTTATTGACTTTGGAGTAACAAGTCGAAGAAATTCAGAAATTATGAATAATCTGGACCAGAAACATTCACATTTGCAATAACAATAAAAGAATGAACTAAAACAGGTATTACTACAAATATGAGTATTCATTTCCAGTGTTCCCACAAGAACAAATACAATCTACCATGACGATGAAATTGTTAATTCCACACCTGTGAAACAATATCCTTTCAACATGAATGTTTGAACAAAGAAATCCAGTATTTGCTGGAGAATGATTTCATAGAACAGAGTAAAAGCAACTGGAGTTCACCATGTATAATTGGTCCTAGACCAGATAATACTTTCTGTTTATGGATAGATGACCAGTGTGACTAAAAAATTAATTTCCATTACTAATAATCGATGACTGCATTGATAACATTGGAAATGCAAGGCATGTCACCAATTTTGAACTGCTGAAAGGCTTTTGCCAAATTCCACTCACGGAAATGCCAAAGAAATATCGACAAATTTGACTCCGGATTGACTTGATCAATACAAGGTGATGCCGTTTGGGATGAAAGGTTCGCCTATTATATTTCAACGTTTAATGAACATGATTATATCTGGTCTGGATAATTGTGATGATTATGTCGATGATGCCATCATCTACAACGCCACCTGGAAAGATCATTTAGCGACAATTCGGAAATTCTTTTACAGACTCACTGATGCACATTTGGCAATTAAAGTATCTACAAGTGAGTTTTGCCGTGTGCGTGTAACATTTATATGATATATCGTGAAGCATGAATAACTTAGACCTATTTATGCTAAGGTCAAGGCTATCTCTGAATTCCTGTGCCTATCAGTAAAAAGCAACTAATGCGATTTTTGGATATGACTTGATAATATTGGAAATATCGTTCCAATTTTTCTATTATTGCTGAACTACTCACAAATTTATTGATGAAGAAAAGCAAGTTTCGTTGATCTGACAAATGCCAGGAGGCTTTTGATAAGTTAAAGGCCATATTTATAAGTGCACCAGTTCTTACAGCTCCAAATTTCAGTAAATCATGTAAAATGTCTGTTGATGCAAGTAATGTTAGGGTTGGAGCAGTGTTGATTCAAGAAGATAACAATGGTGTTGATCATCTAGTGTGCTATTTTTCTAAGTAATTAAAAAAGCACTACATTAGTTCAGCTCATCTAATTATTATGTTTAATCATCACAACCCCCTTACTTTTTTTTCGGCAAGATGGAAAACAAAATTCAGAGATTATTAAGGTCAAGTTTGTTGTTGCAGGAATAAAATATTAAGTCCAATGCCTTTCAAGATTCAGTATTATTCAGATAATTTGGCCATACGACTTTTGCACGTAGCGGCATCATTGGGGTTTTATAAAAACATAATTGTATCAGTACATGCTCGCAATTGTATACGTTTGTTACCTGCTTTTTCCGAATTGGATGTTTGTGAATGATGCGGATTATTGGAGCACTCCTCCTACCTGTCGCTGATAGAGCCCTTGTTCCTGATATATTCTTCTCTTTGCATCCATTGCTTTTGTCGATTATAGCTTTTCGTCAGTATAACAATATATTATTTCGGTCAACATGTGTTGGGTACAATGTTCAGTTTCGGTATTTGCATAGTGATAAGATATTTACCTGTCAAACAGGAATATACACAAGGACGTATTTGATAGAGACTGACCTGCACTGCTACGTGTATCTGATTATTGATAAGCATTTGTACACAAGGAAAGTACTATAAATGTTCGACTCTTTTAAACAAATTACTAATATGTGGTCTGAAGTATGACTAATCAAAATTTAACACTCGGAAAACTATTCATCCATGTCAGTTATTGATGTCACTTTTTGAAACTCAAGGGACTAAATCTAGGAAGTGACTTTCATATTATTAATATTTGACTTCTATGTTTAGTTAAAGGTGAAAAACATTTACGAAATGAACCAAACTCAAAACTAAAATTATGCTACTTTTGCATGTGTACTTTAACACCAGAGACTAAATTATTCAGATGTAATCTTGAATTGACAGATAATATCATTGTTTACTACATACAATATATCAGTACTATCTCAAAGCACATATACTGGTTTATGTTGGGGTTTTTAATATTTTGTTTTATACATAAGACTCGATAACAGCGTGATCATTGTATGACAATAATTCTATTTTTCCTGGTTCAAGCTGTATTAAATTTAGTGTGTACAGGTTCTGACTATACCCTTGTGAGATACCAAGTTTGCGGCCAAACGATGATTTAGATTTAACATAAATATATGATAACGTTATTATGAAGTATTGTTTTGCATTTTGGATGTGATAGAGATGTTTTCTATATACAGCTTAAGCAATTTGTGAGACTCGCTTTGCAGTATTCCTTCATGAATATTCCTGAACAATGTCTAAGAGACATTTTTGTCATCATAACTGTTAAGACATTTTTGGTCGGCCTATACCATATATTAAGTTGGTTTTGCTAAGCAATATCGGCAAAGAGATCTTTGCATCAATTTTAAAGCAGATGATAAAGAATAACTAAGCAGATAATGTGCTTTATAAATAAAAAATATGAGTTGCATATGATTGTTAATTTAACCACATTAAAATAAAATCTCGTCGATACAACTATATGATATATAAAAATGAGATTAAAATGTAGGTCGAGAAATGAATTACAGGAAAGAGATATATTACTTAAATGATGGTAGAATGTTAATGTATATATATATATGTGTATATATATATATATATATATATATATATATATATATATATATATATATATATATATATATATATATATATATATATATATATATATAAATATATATATATATATATATATATATATATGTGTATATATATATATATATATATATATATATATATATATATATATAGATCGTCTTACCTTGGTAATAAATCAACAGGAAGTTAAAATGATTGGTCAGCATCACGGACATACTTTCTCCGCGTGATCAATGTTTGTAAACAACTTTCTTATGATTGTTTTTTTTTAGTAGAGTGACAATGGTATACGTGTGAATCTTAGCGTAATAAGAGAGCTCATGACCAATCTCACGAGATTTGAAGTGATGTTTTGGGTGTAAATACGCATTCTAAATATTGGTTTGGCCAAAGTCATTCAAACCTTGATGGAGCAAGGTGTATGTAGGTATTTATTTCACATTTGTTGCAAGAATATTTTATTCTTTATCTGCTTTTCATGGATTCAATAATTTATTTTTCTTGACACTTAACAAGTTAATTTTCCTATCAAAATTCTGAAAGATATTCAAGGAAATTAATTCTGGAATTACTCGGAAACTAAGATTGTGATTCAAGTGAGGAATAAATGTTATTCATACATTGGACTACATCTGACGTCATCGCCCTCCATATTCGGACGTCGTCGGGACTCTAACCTGGATTATTTAAGACTATTTAGTGATAGAACTTGGGCTTTTATTCTTAGAATCATATTTTGCTTATATTCACCAACTGTAAGTCCCATTTACCAATTTTTAAGTTGTTGTCTAGGAAAATACATTGTTTTGTTAACATTGACAAAGTTTGTTGGTTTTCAGTCTTTTCTTTGTTACTGAGTACAATTCTTTGTGACAATATATATATATATATATATATATATATATATATATATATATATATATATATATATATATATATATATATATATATATAAAGAATACAAATCATATGGCGAATAACAACCCTTTCAAGCGTACTGGATCGATCAAGGGATCTCGTGTTTCTGCGTTTGATTAAAATAGATGCAATAAACTGATGACGAATAGTGCGAAACTAGTAACTAACTAGCCTGAGCGCTTTCGACTCTGAATGAGTCTTTTTCAAAGGCAAATACAAAACATATATAAAACAAACAAATAAACACAAAAACGTTGTGTTTGTAAACCTCTAATAAAAAACTAGCAGAGTTAGCTGGCATACCCGTGTCAAAAAAAGAAAAGAATATACCGCTAGTCTTATAGCTGAGTGTGGTCTTCGTGTTACACGATGACGATAATAAATATATTAAAGATGTTCAAACGTATATCTTATCCTGAGGTTGACATGGATGCACCAGTACTCAAAGATGAGTTTGTGTGCGATTATCAGTATTATTCTTATGACGCACGACAACTAAATCAGCGTGGAAGAATTGAACTGCAATTCAGGATATGAGCAGATATTTCTTACCCGCTGAAGCGGTTATTGATGTAGAAGGTGAAACTTTAGATAAAGATGTTCCGGCAGCACCGGTAGCATATGAAGCTAATGTTAAGTTTGCTTTTGTTAATAATGGCATTATGGCTTTGATTGATAGTGTTTCATACATGATTGATTGAAGAAATATTGATTCAATTCAGAAAGATGTTGATGTTGCGTCAACGATAATAGGTTTAGCAAGATACAGTGATTTTTCAAGATCGGATGATATTTGCAAAGAATACTTCTGATCATCCAGAAAGCATTAATGTAAGAGGTGCAGGAGGAGCTGCTGCCACTCCTGCAGTAATATCAATAAATGTAAATTTTAACGTAGGATTTGCAACACGTTAATCAATATTAAAAGGTGGAAGAAAAAACATTTTTGTGTAAAATTCCACTGTCAAAGATCTTTAGATTTGTAGAAATGCCAGAGATTTTTTTATTTATAGAGCCAAACACAAAGTTGTACTTGTAAGAAAAGCTGCTACAGATAATGAGGCAAACTGGAGACCTGCTGTTGTTCACGCTGGTATAGTTATCTTGACCAAACTTTCATTGTGGATGGCAATATTAACTCCATCTATTGATGATGATCAAAGATTACTTTCTTTTATGGATCAAGGTGGTAAATCAATGTTATCTTGGTTGACAGTAGCAACAAATGCAGTTCAGAGTACAGTTAATGGTATGTATGCATGGCAAATAGCTTCTAAGCAAGGTGTTTTCCCACCATGACAAATATTTATCGCCTTTCAGAATAGCACACAATTAAACTCACAAGAACGTAGTCATATAATATGTGATGATCTTAGTGTTTCTGAAGTTTCTTTAAGGGTAGATGGAGATCAAGAACCATTTGAGGATATTTTGTTGGATTTCGATCAAATTTCATATATCATTATTTAATGTCATTTTTTTATGGTCGCGGCCATAATGTTATAAAATGTTATTCTGGTTTGCGAATATCACAGCTAGATTTTACAACATTGTATCAGATCTATTACTTTTCGCTGGAACATTTGGATTTATTCAGACAATCTGTCTTTGATATACACTTTCGAGCTCGTGTGAATATAAATATTGTAGATATTCCTAATTACAGAGCAGTTGCAGTTATACTCAGCGATAAATCAATGTTTCTTGACAGTGGTGGTTGATGAATGCAAGTTATTGATCCCCCTGTAGAAAATATGTAAATATTTTCCAAATATGCAATTAAATCTTGATATAAAACAGTATGATAATTATAAATTTTATATCAACATGTTAATGTCAGTCTGACTCCTGGTCAGATTAAAAAGCTACAATTATCATCAAAAAATAATTCTGCGGTAAAAAACCCGAAATGTTTCACAAATTGTTGAATCGGAGTTTAATACAGGTTGTAATATTGACCTTTTAGAGTCCAAAACACGATTTGGAGGTTCTGAAAAAAAAAGATTTCTACTATACGATCATGTTGTTTCTATCTTAGAATTTGATTGGATAAAATTTTTACATGACTAAAGCTACTGAGACTTAAAACTAAACGAAAGTTGTATTTGAGTGTTGCTGGATCTGATAAAACATCATGAGGAATCCATGAATAGAAATAGTGACAGATGGTAGAGTTGTGTTATTCGACGTATATTCAGAAAGTTTCAAACATACGACCTGATCTATAAATAGTCTGTACATATCGTGGAAAAGACCATTCAGACGGCCATAACGCTAGAGTAGCCAGAAATAACGGTTGATTTCTGGATTGTACAATAATGTATTGTTGACAGATTTTTCTGCACAATTGCAGTTTATTAAGCAGACGAGATCGGATACAAATTGTTTATCGGCATCGGTACAGCTTGTTGGACTTGTGCATATCTTGGATATCGATATCAAAAACTCCATACTGACTGTAGCAAAGCTTCAACGGATTAAAGGGATGTTAATCGTGCTGTATTGCCAAATTTTATATTTAATTGCTACTTCCCTTATCAAACGTCTATGTTCTATACAAACGGAATTGTACAACTATTATTATAAAAAAACAAGATTTTACTGAGAGCCTAGTGGCAGAATATACAATAAGGAAAAATAAATTTTCTAGTGCTCGCTGGAGAAAAAGAACACCGCTGACTAAAAAGAGATACGTTGTTGAAATCTATGATCAGGTACTAAACTAAAGTGCTGAGTCCCTCGTTCCTAACTGTAAGGAAACCGAACAGTCATACGTATGAAATAGATTCGTTAAAATCAATCGAGAACAGCTCTGAAAGAACTGAAAGAACGAGTAAGAACTTTAGCAAACTCATACTTACGATGGAGGAATTTAGAATTAGTATAGAAGTTCTGTGTACAAAGAGGGAAGGAAGTAGTGAAGTGAACGTTTGGCTTTGTTTGCTCCCTTTGGGTCCTGACTTATCACAGAAACCTCTCTCCACCATAACTTGGCAAGCATGTGAAATACAGAAATGTGCAACCGTGGATGATCAATCCACGAAGGTAGTGAAAACATATACACAGTCATTAGGCTAAATACGTCTATTTGGCAGCTATCGATGCAGAAATGATCGATTCTTTCCAGGCTATTTGCTGTGTGATTACACCTGAGGCAGATTATATCAAAACGATCTATAATTAAATAATATACCTGGCGCAGATGTAATTGCGGCCAAGACGGCTAGATTTTATTTTATATAAAAAAATGACTGTGGTATACAATGAAAAGAAAATCAGACTGACGCTATTAATAGTATGGAGGAGTTTATTGAGATATCTACAAATGGTATTAAATTATCAAACTGACTGGGATATAATAAGTGTAGCAGTAAAACAAATCGCTGTATCGTTTGAGTGTATCATATGGATGTATCTTAAAAGATCAAAATATGCTATATGCATTTCCAGAGACCCAGCGAAACACAACGATACATTGATTAACTTGAGAGTGACGTTCGAAAAGCAACGAAATAAATTAGTACAGATTTTGGAGAAAAAGCAAACGAAAACTTTGTATAATTGGTGCAAGAAAAAGTAGAGTCTCTGACTCTCTCACTCCCTCTAAAGCATCAGAAACATTTTTATGGTTTTAGGGATAGTTCTAGCTGTAATGGCTGAATACATCTAAGAGCAGGTTAATTAAACAGACTTTTGGTGGGTGTTACTGTTACGTAGTAATGTAATCTGAGCTCACCAATTTGCAGTGGATATACGAGTTTCAATTGCGTACAAGAAAAGTGACGCAAGCACCGAAAACAATTTAAGAATGAATTGCTCAAAGCAATGGAGAAAACACTTTTGTGGATACTTACCAGAGTTCCAAGACATTTAATGTTATTGCATGCAAACTCACAAAGTCTTTTTGTACTCTAGATGGCTGTAATGCTCAGTGAAAGGTCTTTTTGGTTTATTTGGGTCTGATCGCAGCTTGCAATTTAACATTTCCATGTTTGCATATAAATTTTATATCTAAAATGGCAACATTTGTTCCCGATACCAAAAACAACATGCCATTTTATTTGATAAAGCCTGATTTAAAATTTTTATATACCATAAAGTTACATAAAAGTTTTCTATCCACCAAGTCTTGAAATCACTCTGCCGTTGTTGTGGCGAGGTAACAAACAGCAACGAGTGGTATCTATAATCAGTATGGTTCATAAAAGGAGATGGTTGTAAGTGGAGCAATGCGGATTTTTCAACTGAATATAATTCTACAAATATATAAATCTCAGTGGCATTGAGACGCAACAAATGTAAGGCAGCTGCCTTTGAAAAATACGAATTTGGGGCAGCATATGCCACTATGAATACTGTAGAATATATCTGTTAATATTCTGTACTGCTACATGCGCTCTGCCATGTTTTAAAGTGGCATAGGTGATAAATCACCTAATCAGCTCTGCCGGCCATGTGGATCTGTTAGTGAATATTACAAAGCGCGTAAAACATAAGCAGAATAAAGCCTAATCTGACACAACTATTTCTGACTGCGGAAGCATGTACAGAAATAAACGAAATACTAAGATCAAAGCAACTAAAGTTGCTGTTCCTGGTATAGCAAAAAATATTACAAGTTATTGGTGAATGTCTTAATTAGGCAACGTTTTCAACGTATATAAGCATACTTATCGTACAACAACAACAAAAAAAATGCATAACAGCATGTAATACAAATAACAAGTCGTATGTTGAAAGGTTGACATGCGTTCTATATTGAGACCCATACTTGCACTAAATGAACATGTTCCACCGATGAACACTAATCGACCAGACGTTGGTAATACTAAATCAACATACTCCACCAATGATTACTAATCAACCAGAGGTTGTTAATACTAAATAAACATACTCCACCAATGATCACTAATCAACTAGAGGTTGTTAATACTAAATCAACATACTCCACTAATGATTACTAATCAACCAGAGGTTGTTAATACTAAATCAACATACTCCACTAATGATCACTAATCAACCAGTGGTTGTTAATACTAAATCAACATACTCCACTAATGATCACTAATCAACTAGAGGTTGTTAGTACTAAATCAACATACTCCACTAATGATCACTAATCAACTAGAGGTTGCTAATACTAAATCAACATACTCCACTAATGATCACTAATCAACCAGAGGTTATTAATACTAAATCAACATACTCCACTAATGATCACTAATCAACTAGAGGTTGTTAATACTAAATCAACATACTCCACTAATGATCACTAATCAACTAGAGGTTGTTAATACTAAATCAACATACTCCATCAATGATCACTAATCAACTAGAGGTTGTTAATACTAAATCAACATACTCCACTAATGATCACTAATCAACCAGAGGTTGTTAATACTAAATCAACATACTCCACTAATGATCAGTAATCAACCAGAGGTTGTTAATACTAAATCAATAGTACAGTAAATGACACAATTTGCACGTAAGCGTAATATACAAAAACCAAGAGGTGCGAAAAAGGCTGAAATACTTAAAATAATAAACGCGTTTGAACAAAACCGTCTCCGCATTGAAAATGAAGAAAAAGGACCGCGTATTGAAGATGAACAAAACTGTCATCGGGATAAACAAAACGTATTGCATCTGGTATTGTTACTGAAGCTGCTGAGTATGTTAGTGAACGCGCACAGCAATCACAAGTATCTGAGTTAAAATTTCATACGCTGTGGTGAGTTAAAAAAAAACGTGGCAATTATTCCAGTGACATAAAACGCAGGTAAAAACGATTGACAACTATTTAACGTATATGATATCTGGAATGGCATCGGTTTTACAAAATTATGGCCAATATGGAGTTAAAGCAGATATTTTCTTGAATGCAGATTTGTTTAGGCCGCTTAGTCGTGACAACTATGGGTTTAAAAAGATAAAACCGAGTAAGATTGGTGTCCGCGCAATCCTGAACCGAAACGATACTAGCATCATCAATAACAAAATTAATAAAGTTATTAAAATATCGAGACGTTGGAGAAATACATCAAAACAGGATAGAGATGGACTATCGAAATATGGGCTTAAGTCGAGGTACATGTCTCGCTATATCAACCGTTTCGTGGAACCAGTTACATACCAACAGCAGAGTGGATCCAGCCAAAGTCATTGATAAACGTAAAAAAATTTGATAATGCTTGGTTTGAATGGGCAGTTTTGTAAGTGCTATCTCGGGCTAGTGGCAATAACGATGTACCTTGAAAATACCGGCATCAAATGGATTAATTCAACTTTGGTAGTACATAATTTCTTGCGCAGCTTACTAAGGCCAAACTGAACAAATTTGAAACATTTAATCCCAGTATTTATATTAATAAAGGCTTGCATTATTCCCACAATAGCAACACGTACGAAGTCAAACTGAATTGTGGTTTGCTGAGTGAAACCATGCGGATTTTGTTACGTAGCTATTAGATGTGATCCACTAATGTGTTATCACGGTAAGGACTCGGTTCATGTGTGATTATGTCTCGCGATAATATTTGTGTTTTCCTCAGCCACTCCTTGGTGGATTTCTGAAAATGCCTTTACTTGCACTGATGCTAAAGTCGGTGATCAATGCTATATCACAGTAGTAAGAAGATTCTCTCACAAATAATCTAATCTACAGTTGAAAATTTCCCAATCAAAACAAAAATTTCTGTAGTGTTTCATAACTTGCTTGGGTATGGTAGTCACTTAATAATGCAAGCAGTATGGACGGTTTTAAAAACTCATCGATAAGCGTGATCCTCAACAACATGGAAAAATACATGACGTTTAGGTTCAGAATATTACAGTTCATCATTTCATTACAGTCTCTGCTTTCATCCTTGGAAATGGCATTAAGCAATCTAGTGGCAGATAACTTTGTTTTTACTCATCAATACTGTCCACAAGGTGCTAAAGCTCCAAACATAGACCTCTTGACGAAAATGCTGTGTATCCATACAAAAACATGACTGATTTGGACAAGTTTACTGAAACTAATTTCCCTCTCAGCAAAGAGTTTTATTCATCGCTGTCACGTGAAAGTGTCTCAGAAAAATAATAGGAGCACGTAAACAATGCTTGGTCTCCATTCAAATGCAAAACCCCGGCGATTTCCATGGATCTTCATCCGCGCACAAATGCGTTGCTGATCGCCAATATATTTGAGTAATTTTGTTACACAGCCATAGACACGTACCAACTCGATTCTGCACATTACATCTCATCACCAGGAATGGTGTAGATGCGACGTTCTCCAAAACAATGACTGAGTTGGATTTGCTCACCTTGGCCAGCATCTTTTAGTTGAGGGCTCTCCTCTTGGTTAGATTTATATGGCGAGTCACTGATACAACAACCCAAATGTAAACTTTTATGACCCCACTGCCCCTAACAGTTACATCATGTATCGAGTCCCAAATAACTTATATGGCTGGTACATGGTAAAACCGTTGATGGTTGGTGGCTTTCAGTGGATTGATCCTAGAGGATGCTTCATTTCTCATACACATAAGCTATTACAACCTCAATAGCAACTACGTATACTTGATCTGGAATGCTCGAACCATCTATATGGGACGCACAACAGTTATATGTTGCCACCAGAAGCGTTGTCGGTACCTCGTTAGTAAATTGTCTTTGAATCTGTGACCGATCACTGATGACTCAGGATGAGATATGCTGAATGTAAAACTTGATAGCAAAAAATACTACGTGTGTACTGCACATGCTATGTCTCCAGCTGTAGTTGTGATTGGATAAGTGTGTATCCAAGAATAATCGAGTGCTTAAATTTTGGCAGAACTATTGGATATCGCTGAATATCCAGATTAATACGCATACGAGAATAAAGATCGCAAAATCGTTTGAGAAGGACCTTTTCAAACTCATTAAAAATTGTGTTTTCTGAAAAACCATGAATAATTTGCACAAACAAATCCGAGTCGACTTTGTCGGAGATATTGAACAAGACAAATTTTGAAGGCTAATCGATGACCTGGTCTTTGTATCACAAAAGATCTTTGATGGTGGATTTGTTGCCGTTTACGATAAAAAATCGAAGCACGAGCTAACACAATCAAATAAGATCCTAATGTACGTGTTTAATTGTGAGTAGATCAAACTGTTATGCGAGGATAGGATCTTGATGCTATACACCAACACTAACTTGTTGCTGATGTACATCACCACCAACTATGTGTGGGCGGATAGGGTATAACCCTATTTGGAGAATGACTTCGATAGCAGTAAATATAAAAAAAGCATTAGTAACGCCAATAAAAAGATTATTGGTAATTTGAAAGACGAATGATGGGGTAACCAAGTCTAAGTGCATGTGCGACTGCGACTTTAAATGTATTTGATTGTAGTCGCGACAGGTTTAGTTTGGCTTCCGTTAGTCTCGAGAGACGATGAAAATGCGCCCATGAAAGGTGTCCTAGTTTGTAGATGTGCAGCGTCTTCTGTGACTATAAAATCCCACACGGGAGTGGCAATCCTTGCTGCAGTTGCTACACTTGAAGTATGACTCGGGTCTTGGTTGGAACTGCTTCCTCTTCCTCTGAGATCTTTTCTCATCAGCGAGCTGTCGTAACTTTTCCTCGCTGGCTTTCAGACCTGTGTACAGAGCATGTCGCCAGCTGAACTTGTCGAGGGCAAGCTCTTCCCAGGTGTTGACCTCTATTCCAAGAGCTTTCATATCCTGCTTGCAGACAGCCTTGAAGCGAAGATGTGGCCGTCCTATTGATCTTCTGCCTGAGGCAAGCTTAGAGTAGAGAAGGTCTTTGGGGATCCGTTCATCGTCCATTCGATGCACATGACCCAGCCATCTGATGCGACGTTGGCGGAGGAGTGTGACCATGCTGAGAATTTTGGCCTGTTGAAGCACCTCGTTGTTTGTCACTTTATCGCTCCAGGTGATCCCAAGTATGCGACAAAGACAACGCATGTGAAAGGCGCTTAGTCGTTTCTCCTGAGAGGCGTACAGGATCCAAGTTTCGCTGGCATACAGAAGAGTGCTAAGCACGCAGGCACAGTACACGGTGATCTTAGTGTTTAATGTCAGCTTGTTGTTGTTCCACAATCTCTTCGACAATCTAGAGAGAGTTGTTGACGCCTTTCCAATCCGCTTGTTGAGCTCGGCATCGAGTGAGAGGTTGTTGGTGATGGTAGAGCCAAGGTAAACGACAAATAATATTAAAATCGCACAAGGAGTAGCACGGGTGTTTGTGCAGAAAGATCTCAAATCCAAAATGTCCGTGAAATGTACGTGAAATGTCTTCTAGCCCGACATGAATTTGCGCGCACAGCAAATATGGCACGGTGTCGGAAACATCGGATGGGTGTTTACCGATGAGCTAAAGTGAATGTGTTCCTGCTTGATACCAAGCAATGGATACTGCCCAATGGAATCTCCACCCGCCCGGTTGTCCATGGTACTATTGTAAATGACACGTCTAATAACTGATTACTATGTGAATACAATTGTTATTTGTAGTTCGGTATTTGCTGGGAAACTTTTAATTTAATCACTATCGTACAAATACTCGGCTGAAAGGCTTCGGTCCACACGTCGACGGTCCCAAACTATAAAGTGCTGATCGTCTTGGAGAATCAATCCGTTCTGAGATAGTAAACACATCGACTGACCATGCTTTGTCAGTAGCATGACGTTGCCCATCTTTTAACTCTCCGGAAACTTAGATACCGCAAACTTTGTCTACAAGAAGTGAAGTTGGATCCTGCAGTGACAGTCTTTTGCCAGATCTCATGGGCTGGTTTTGTCCATCTGTGAATGCGACTTCATTATTCAATGCTGCCATGACTAGCAGATGTCTAGCGACACGTTCCTAAGACAACTCTGGCCTCAATAGTAATTAATACACTTACTGATGACCGAATAACCGATCTGCAAGAGTACGATTAAATCTTTTAACAGGTTGGCCAAGATGAATGCTGTCACGTCCAACACGAACTCGCACACGGTGTTTGGTTAACAACGCAGCAAACGAGTCAGACACCTTCTACCAGGATCCTCTTGTAACAATTCTGGCCATAAGAGATATTAATGTTAATAATTAAGCTCTGTGGCATCTGCGACACTTGCAGATTATTTTGACGTAAGAGGCTTAGCTACTTGTACCTGCTGCCAACATCGACAATGGATAAAGCGTGTTTGTAGGTGCGTAATCGGCCTTCTTTATCATGGTAGAAACAACAAATCTGCCTGGTGCACATCATTTAGCATTTGTACATTAAAACAAACAAGTGAATTGTATCTTTTTACTTGTAAGTAAGCATGAAACAGCGCTTGTTTAGACAACAATCTTCAAGCAATCCTATGAGTGACCTTTCTGCCTTGGCCAACTTTTCCAAACTTATTTGGACTTTAAAATATTTTTATGCTGTCCGGCTCTTTGTATCTATTGTCTATATTAATATTATTTACTTTTTAATGTGAGCCTCCAATGATCGGATTATATTCTAGAAAATCGTTCCCTCCAAGTGCAATCATAGTTTCCAAACCTCCTTTGACAAAACACCGAGAAATTCGTTATACAGTGCCTGGTCGCGCAATCGTATTAAAAACATGGATAGGATCCACGTCAGCGCGTTGACATAAGAATTGTCTAGTTTGATGTTTCGTACGTAAGGTCATGTGGTTAACACTTAGCATTAATCATGATGGACGGGTGCTCCACCAGGCTCTGGTTTGTTGTTACAAGCAGGTTGTATATCTAACAATGTATCAGGTCCACAGTAACTGTCTCAAGAAAAATATATATTTTTTTTCACCGGAATATTTCAAGTAACTTTGGTAATGTAGCCGTGTTATCACCTATAAAATTCTTTTTAAAAATAAAGTATCTTTCACTAATGTAAATCGAGTAAAATTCAAGTAATTACTGGTCACCCAATACGTGTTTGAATTCTAATTGGACTTGCTTAAAGAGTTTTCATGCGACAGCGTACACAATCTGAATACATAATTGTACAGTATACTGTATTATTCACTTGCGTCACAAAAAAGAAATTCGCAGATTTCTTTCAGAAAAATTTAAAGATTTTTCTATCAGTGACCTCAGCGCAGGCAACATATAAAGCCGTTAAAGTATGGTAATGGAACAGGAATGTCTGCATTTCCAATCTCAGTTAGTGCGCTGATCATTGGCCTTGCTCAATCAGGAAAAATGTAACTGTTGTAGAATATTGTTTTACGATGGCTGAGGTGGGATCGGTTCTACGTGATTGCACCGTCATATCTGTGTTATGATGTTTAACAATAGTTTCAAAAAGCGCTAAGCAGAGATGGTTACATCACCAATATAACTTTCTTTTCTTACAATTGACAAAGCACCTGCCATTGACGATATGGATTTCAACGAAAACAATGTTGTAGTGAACTACGATGAGATGCTTCAGCACCAAGTCAATCCCACACAAATATGTTTAAGAGGGCGGCAGAAAACCACTGAGTGATTTATTTGTCTGAGTGTTACGCACATATACCCAAAACGATTCGTGCACAACTTTAGCATATTGATATTTAGTGGCTTTGACGCCCATGACCTTGAGAATATCAGTTCTGCTTGGTGTGGCACAGAAAATACGTGGGATTAATTTCGTGATATCTTTGGGCTTATCACTAAGAGTTCTCTATATTTTATCAATATTTTTTTACTGTAACGTGCAGGCATACATATCATGCAGAGCTCGATGAGTCCTTGTCTAGCACGTCACTGTAACAATAAAAGCAATCATAAAATGACTGCAAGCAATGCCATATAAAAGCTGTAGAAGCGAAACCGTAAAGCTGCTCGATAACACCCGGAACTGATTCATAGCATTATATTAGACCGCAAAATGTCATGAAGAGGATATTATATAGTGATTTGAACAAAAATTTGTATCAATGATATTTAAACGCATAAAGAAAATTGGGAACGTGTCGAGGACTCTATGAGGGCAACGTGAACGAAAACAGAACAAGTAACAGCGTTAGCAGGAACAGAAAAAGAACCGGATCAAAGTTCGTAAGATAGCTAAGCCCACCAAGACAATAAAAAAGCAACAATTAGAAATCTCAACGACTATTGAATTTTTGCCATAGACAATTAGGGCAGTTAATGAAGACGCTTGTGAAATTAGAAAGGCTGTTGGTGTACTTCCCAAAGGTATAGGGGGTTTACCTGTTAAGGTATTTTGTTTTGTCATAATAACATTTCAATTCTCTATATCTTTTGCCACCACAATTTGCACATAATTGCGTCTTTCCTCTAACTCCAATACCACACTGAACACATGGTTTTGGTCCGGTACTTCCATGTTTGATGCTCTACATATGATATCCATAGTATTTGTTTAAACATGGCTTAATACAATAAGAAATATGTCCAATTTTCAACCAAACACATTTATTGTCTGTTTGAATCATTATATATATCATAAAATTAAATTTGAATATTTGTTTTAATTATAATAATGGAGGAATTATCCGTAATTGAACCATCTGCTCCTAGATTTGATCCTGACAGACTACCAGAATATAAATTTAGTGCTTCGATGCAAGATTTAGCTTTAACGAATGAAGATATAACCAAACGTATCCGTGTAGCCAAAAAAGAATTTCGTGAAGATGTCGCTACTTATGTGTGGTCAACTTTCAAAGTTAAAACTGTTATTAATATCATGAATGACCATATTAAGAGCGAGGGTATCCTGTTACTGCTGTAGTATATGGAATTTATTTGCTGAATGATAAACCCTACATTGCGGACCTCAAACCGATGAGACTGTCAGAGTCGAGAATAAACTGTGTAGCTGAGCCTATTACAGAACATTTCATAAATGCGATACGTTGTAATAGCTTAACAGATTTAAGACGCAACAAATATGTAAATGGGCAGAAACTGTTAAAAATACTGGTGCATCTATTAAGGATGTTACTGAACTAGAAAAGTTATTAGGATTTCCAATAACAGTAAAACACTAACAGAAGAGATATTGTACAAACCAAAATATATATAAACAAATGAAAGCCCTATAACAATCGTTGATCATAATGCACATTCATGGACGGATATGGCTGCATGTTATCCTGGGAGTTTTCTTGGATATATTTGGTGTTCTAAATACTTTGACAGATTAGGACACCCTACACATGACAAGGCCAGAGTTTCAATAAATGGACCCTTATAGGATTTTGACCTAACAGGATTTGCATGCATAGAATCATTCGAGTTCGCAAAAGATCTCCATCCGATTACTTTGGTTTGGTAAACATTTTTCTGAAAAACGATGGGCCCCTATGTTATCAAGATATATGCTTGATGTTTGAATATTAGCATCGTTGAAGATAAATGAAGCAATTATATCCTATAGCCCACAAAAGCAAGTTTGGTTACCAGAACCGGACAGATTTAATATAGAAGCTACCAGGAAAGAATGTCCTGATCTTGCCGAAGATGACATCATTAAAATTACTAATAATATACGTAACTGCAGGGACGATCACGATGAAAAACGTGCAAAAATCTTGGTATAAAGATAATCGGTAAGTTTACTCAAGGCAGTTCATACTGTTATAAACTACACTATACAAGATTGATTATGGACGATGATGAGTTAGATTTTATAATCGCTGATACAACGGAGAAAAACTCATTTATATACCGATGTAATGCTTATTTATCGGATGGAACCAAACTAGGTACCATTGTAAGCTATACTGAGGGCAACTCACCGCAGTTTACTCATTAAAGATCTTCGATGCTAGCCTATGTTTCTATAAATTTACTGTCGATGATAAATAGATTTCCTCGTTACGCTGTTAAATTCGCTACGGATTCAGTTTATATAAACAAAAAATAGAAGGATTTATTAAAGCCGCTACTCGGTAATGGTGAGTGGGGGACATGGAAGATAAATCAAGAAAATATACTCAGTTATTCTGAATTTGTTGACGCTGAAATTAAGGAAATATATTACAAAAATAATAATCAAATATCAGAGGCATCTGCAGCATCTGTGTACGAGCCTGTGGCTAGACATAAGACTGTTTATCTTAATTTGTGTGGAGGGTCAGGAAAAACAACTCGTGTGATTAAATTATTTATGAACAATCATTCAGATATGATTTCTTTAACACCTATGCATAAACTCGCCAGAGAGATAAAAGAGCGAGGAGTAAAATCATGCACATATCATAGCTTCTTTAGATGGTGAGGAGACGCATGGACTCCTGAGCGAATGGGAGAAAAATATATACCTATGTATATTATATAGGACGAGATAGACACAGTGTCGTTAGAAACACTAAAAACATTTCTTGAATGGTTATTGACAAAAAATACTTCTGTGATTATGTGTGGCGATCAAGGTCAACCACCGCCCTTTGTTGGACAGTCTCCACATGAATGGCTAAAGAATTATATATTATTATGAATAAATACATGATAACCATAGAGTTATTGATGAACCGCTGAAAGAACTTAAAAGATTAATCAGACTACAACCAGATCAAATAAAATGTGAGATAATGCGTAAAGTAATTCCAGAAGCTGCCATGAATGATTTTTGGACTTTATGGAGACCCACTAATTTGATTGTCGCAAGCAGAAATATAGTTCGTGATGAATTACAAAAGAAATTATTTACGTTACATAAAGAAAAGTTTTCACATCTACCAGTACCATTATGTTATCGACCAGCATACACTCGACGACAGAATAGTGAAGTTGAAATTCCTGGTGGCGGAGTACAAAATCTGGTATTGAATGATATTGTTTTGGTCGCTGTTCATATTGTTCAGAGCTCATTGAGCATGGATATATCACCGTGGACGTTAGGATACGCTATAACGATTCATTCGTTACAGGGATTAAATATACCTGATACAATGATCTGGATTGTAGATGACCGGATCGAGTGGTCAAACTTAGCCTATCTTGCAGTATCTCGCTTCAGACGAATAACTCAACTACATAGGGTTATTATAGATTATGTGATAACTGAGGAGATTACAAATGACGCTGTTGTAATAAAGAAAAAATTATCATCTTATAAGCAATGTGACAAAACAAAATAAGCTTGACTTTGATATTGATACTGATTTTATTATGACTCTAAAACAACTCCAGAATAATCACTGTGTAAGTTGTAACACAATAATGTTATGGCAATATTCAAATAATAATTCAATACAATTTACCGTAGACGGAACTAATAGTGATCTTGGTCACAAACGTAAAAATGTGATGCTGACCTGTCTTGAACGTAATCGACGCCGGGGCGCTAATTTACATAAGTGAACGCGTGGTAATTGTGTATCTGCAGGAATTACCTGCAATCTTTCACGCACAAATCCACGTTGTGAGACAGTAGAATCTAGTCTGTATATGGCTGGTCTTCCAGTGGATCTAACCACGCTAGAAATTGTATGTGTGGTCATCGTAGACCACCACGTTGATAAATTCGCTCAAACGCAGATGCAACTTCAGATGCTGTATTTGTTGAGAATGGTTCCTCCTCTTTATATCTACTTGCAACGTCAACGATAGTCCATGCATATTTGTACATGCGTGACTTTCGTCCACGTGTTTTAATAGCATCGTGATCTGCTTGATGAACTTCGTTAGGAACACTGTCGTCAAAATGTGCGTTTTGAATTTTTTTGGGTGGTGGTAGATAAATTTGCCATATTGCCTGTCGTGCTAACCAATTTACATCAACAGAACGTGAAACCTTTGCTGCTTCAGTAAGTTTATTGATCGCTGATTTGCCTCTCTAATACCCTCTAGGGCTATAATAAATAGATTCCATTACAATAATTATATAATTAATTACCAGCCCGTAGCATTATTTTACTTTTCATAGCGGATTTTATCAAGAAACTAGCGAGTTTTTCTCTGAGAGATTTTTTAGGTATAGAATTTAATACATGAATCAATTTCACATCTGCAAGATGCCGCTGCTGCAAGTCTTTACCTGTATAAGCAACGTCATGAACATGACATGCTTGATCAATCTTATTTACTGGATACTCTCCTGGTCTTGGTTGGTATTGATCATCAAGTCGGATATCAAGTCGAGTTTCCGGACCACACTTGTTAATTCCAGGAAGATGTTTCTCACCAGTATACTTAGCCATGGTAATCCACGTAATATTCCTAAAGAACCAGCAATATATCCACCTATCTTTGTCCCTGAATCAGACATGGAAATAAATTTATATTTTTGTGTACCACATTTCACACATTTACTTGTTAATGTACGTCGTTTATTTTTCATTATTATCGTTGTTAATCCAGTGGTGGGTGTAGATGATCTACATCGAACACAATGTAATATGGATACAATAATTGACTTTTCGGCGACACGAAAACTGGCACCAGTAAAGCACCATTCAGCATTACTAAATTCGATAGGGATAATTAAAACACAATTATTATTAAATTTAATAACGAGATGGTTGAGATTGAGATGGAGCAAACTATATTTAATAGCACCGTCTGTAGATGATCAGCATTGTTAGGAAGAACTTAATGATTTTAACGAGAAAGCAAACTCAATTAATAAAGAGAGTGACGATATAATTGATTTTATCACAGATATAGATGAAGCCCCGTCTGTATATGACTTAGATGGATTCATTAATAATCTCGTGGTGTACGATGATGTGATATTGGACAAACAATCTAATCAAGCTAGAATATTTTCTCGAGGTAGACATAAAAATACAGACGTGATTTATGTTACACAACGATACATACAAATACCTAAGTTGATCATAGATAACTAATATTTTGGTTGTGTTAAATGGAGTAGATAATTATACTCTAAAGAATATTTATTATACCTGGTGTTCAGGTGATATGGATATGATTAAATTTATCTTTAGTTAATCCACAGTAGCAGGTAGGGTGACAAGACAACAATTGAGTCGCTTTACAAGTAAACAAAATGGCATAAAATATGAAACAGTACGTCAACAATAGTATAACATAACTGGGCTAACCTTATGACTTTATTATGCGGTTTATTACCGGTTCTTAACCATATGGGAATAAAAAAAGTTAGAGACTTTGGTTTATCGTTATTGACATATTTTTCAGCATATGTAGGAACCTTTATTTTTTGTAAATATGGTCTCTACAATTTGTAGGGTTCACCCTTTCTGCTGCTTATATACAACGAACGAAGTTAATATACCGATGACGAGTTTTGAAATGATTGAAACGCATAGCTTCTTTTGAGAAATCTATGCAGGGATGCAAAAGGTTATTATAAACACTACCAAGAACGTTACCTCGATGATTACAATCTCATCAACAACATCAAAATTCTGTGTGACTTTTTCTGCAACTGTCACCGCTGGTAGATAACTCTCACTCGAAATAGCACTAGCATCGGTGACATTTTAATACAATAGGTTTAGTATTCGATCATAACTGTTTGGTGGTTTTCCTGCGAATAACTCATCTATGTTTGCAGCAGACACCAGCGCCACCTGGAATCTCCTGCCGGCGCCACCTGAATCTCCTTCCAGCGCGTTTGACATGGAATTGGTCAATGGAGAAATTCTACTTAGATTCGTTCTGGTGATCGGCAAACACGCTAACATTTATATGTATGCAGATGAGCTTATACTCAAGTTATGTCATTGTAATAGAATCTCAAATGTGTGTGGCTGACATAAACAGTCATCAAGAAGATCAGGTTTAGGTCTGATAATATTTTCAAAGGATTTTTAAGTGTGGGATATCATGTCGAGATTGACATCGTGAAAATTATCTCAACGATGCAGATTAATGTAATCTGTGACGCTGTCAGTGATAGTGATGAACGTAGATCTGAAACGACATGGTAGTTGTTTAAGGTTATATTCTATTTGGGTTTTCACGTACCGCCAAACCAGGTGATTTTATATCAATTACGCTAGTAGCACCTGTCTTCCATGGCACACTAATCGGCTAAGACATTCGTTTTACTCTTGTCGATTATGACGGGCATGTTGTTGATTAGCGCTGTGACAGATTGAAGATACAATTGCATATTAATGATAGACCTGATATTTCATATCGTAATGACAGTCCTTCGTGGATTTGTAAAACCCGTTAGTGTTGTTACCGCGAGAAAGCCCGTTTAAGCGACACATTACAAAACTGGCCTCGGTGATGTTTTCCGTGGATTATTTAAAGGCGTACAAAAGCTGCTTGTGGCTTTAATTTTGCGAGCTGCACCAATCACAAAATGAGTCACAATGTGAGTCGTTGATAGTATCAAAGTGCTAATACGGATCAGATAAAATGAATGAAGGTGGCTCATTCGTTTTGAGATCAACTGAGACAATTACTAACCCTGACCCAAAAAGAAGCGGTTTTGCTACCATGGACAGAAACTATGCTGTCTGCAGTTGACAATTTATTAATGAAGACAGTCAGCAACGATTGCCATATTCAGTGATTGAAAATCTAGCAATGGGGAGTGAATTACGGTTGAGGACGTGAGTTGTCAAGCCACCAGAGTTCTTATGTGAATGTATAAGACAAAATCAATACTATATTGTGGAATCTATAGTTTCACAATCGCTCAATTGAAAGTTGTATCTAATCCTGTATTTGACAGGAATGCGTCTGTGTTAGTGGATCGAAGTTAAAGAGATCTTCAGTATTTCTCAAACCCAGCCAGGGATCCTATTCAACCTAAATTAGAATTGCAAATAAAGGATACGTCTAAATTTTCCTTTCATATGATGAATAAGGGATGCCCAAAAGTTTACTTCATTACCAGATTCAAGCACGATACGAGATTGTCTCTGTAACTACGAAGTGATACTAACCTCCGTTAAATTTACCAAACTAATATTTTACTATATAACTGACTCAGTTAAGAAGAGAAAGATTTTGACTTATTCAAAGAAGATGCACTTGTTCCGGTAACAGCTGTTGGGCATCAGATGCAAAAAAATAACGATGTAATCGGTGTGTTTTCAAATGAAAATGATGCAAATCCTCGAGAACGCACAATCGCTTGAAATTTAAATAATCCCGAGGCAGATGTTTATTTTACTTGATTGACAGTTGTACCAGTATACAATGGTAATGGGCTAGAAGTGCATGTGTGCATTGCACTGGACGTGATGAGTCCGGACAGGGTCTGCCTGTCTTGCAATTGACATACGCATTTGAGTTATTATTAGAAGTACTACGGTAGCCCTTCAATATTATCGACGTGAAAAAATAATAGAAGCGGAGAAACTACTGCAAGATGAAATCACTACGAATACTGCGTTGATCTCAAAATCAAAACGCCCCTGCTTGGTCTTAGATACTATGTATGGATTTGCCGCATCAGTAGCTGTTGTTCTAAGTATGGCTGAAATGCCAACAACAGCAACTATCGTACGTACATCAACTGGAATTATTATCTGGGTTATATTAATATTAATCGGTGCCTCTGGTGGTGCTAGCAAATTAAGTTCGATACGATTACATTAACAAATAGGGTCTATTCAGAGCTTCTTGCAGTGGCAAAAGCTGTCTCAACACCATCAGTAAACTAAATATGAAATAGTGCAGTTGCAAATTTACAAACAATAAATGTTGCGTAAGATCAAAAGTCGTAATCGCACAGAAAATAGCCCAGATAGTATCGACTGATTTAGTATTGATGGCTGTCTAATAGCCGTATACAACCTAAACAATGTACACTAATAGCCGTATACAGCCTAAAGAATGTGCATGCGTGCATGTGACGCTACTCTTGGAATAATCATTCTCGCCTGACTTTGTGCGCATGATTTTGCTGCAATGTGCATGTTTGAACATAAACATACAAATACATGCAAATACACATGTAGCTATATTCATTTATCTTTCTTTTCTTTTACCCTCAGTTCATTTTTTTCTCCTTTCTAAATTCTGCGCTCTTCGTTTGAAAGGTATTTCAGATAAGTATATGGGTTTGTTGTTTTTTTTGTTTTTTTTTTTTTTTTTTGTTGGTGGCGGAGGTGGGTGGGTCAGCTAGCTTAACTCAGCTACTTCTTAACGAGATAAATAAAATTGCTCTTTCTCCCTCACCTAGTATCCTTACTTCATATTAGTGTTTGTTTGGTTTCAAATATTTACTTAAATTGATTAAAGCATATAATATTCGTTGGAAAATATGTTTTCACTGAAGAAAGAAAAATATAATTTTCGATAAAACCTAATTTTTCAAATTATTATGAACAGTCAGACTGTTGTTAGGTAAAGTTTAATATTAGGAATAAACAATTAAGTAACTTTTTATATTTTTACAGTTTTAGAGGACCTAGAAAATATATTTGCCAAAATCACCACTTTAATAGTAAAACTAGGGGTGGTAAATATAAATGCCACGAAAGATAATAATTCTCTTCGGGATGCGTTGATTCAAACAATAGTGCAATAAATTAAATATCTATTAGAAAAGAAATAATAATAATAATAATAATAATAATAATAATAATAATAATAATAATAATAATAATAATAATAATAATAATAATAACATTATTTTTGTAATAATAATAATAATAATAATAATAATAATAATAATAATAATAATAATAATAATAATAATAATAATAACAATAATAATAATAACATTATTATTATTATTAGTATTATTATTATTATTAGTATTATTATTATTATTATTATTATTATTATTATTATCATAGGTAGTAGTAGCAGTAGTAGTAGTAGTATTAGTAGTATTAGTAGTAGTAGTAGTAGTAGTAGTAGTAGTAGTAGTAGTAGTAGTAGTATAAGCTTTGGGGATATGTAACGTATATGTAATATTATGTTTTAGTTGATGTAGCAGAGAGGTGTGGGACAAATGATCAAAGGAGCTGCTGAATGTAATCTGGTGCAGGAATAACTTTGAAGGATTAAGATGAAAGGATGAGCATCACAATGTAAGAATCTGGTTGGCGATGGTGAAGGTAAATTTACTAAGTGAAGATATGGGTACTGGGATAGACAAAATCACAGAAATGACTCAACGGATGAAAGGTTACTTAATCTTTTTATATATAGAAACCAGAAAGATATCCAGTAAACCTACATTTGTTTTCCATCCGCTAAATTACCCATGTCAGTGTGTTGTTCCGCTTTCCCTTTCTAACTCCAGAGACTCAGTCTAGGTCAAGCAACATCCATCGTTTGGGACAAAGCTCTTCCCCTGCGATAGACACTCGGGATATTAGTGAAAATAATGGAAGCAGTGGTTGGTCTACCGGGAAGCTTTTTTACTTTAACGCTCTTTTGCGGCACATAATCACCACATAAAAGCCCAGAGAGAAACCATCGATCCACTGGAAGGTGATGATAAGCTTTCTCACATACCAGCGCTGAACGAAGCTTGACTCGAACCTACACGAGCAGAGGTGAACTGTCAATGATCTGTAAAGGCGGGCGCATTTGACCACTCGGCCCTCGGATCTACCGGGAAGACTAACCATACTGGACAGCACACGACCATCTTTGGTCAACTAAAAGACTCCATCGATGCTTGTTACACCGTGAGACTGAGAAGTCAGCAAAATATAAAAAATATAATGAGAGAGAGAGAGAGAGAGAGAGAGAGAGAGAGAGAGAGAGAGAGAGAGAGAGAGAGAGAGAGAGAGAGAGAGAGAGAGAGAGAGAGAGAGAGAGAGAGAGAGAGAGAGAGAGAGAGAGAGAGAGAGAGAGAGAGAGAGAGAGTAATGTGGTAAATAATGGATTCGATAACTTTCCTATCACATTAGAAACTGGAGATGTCAGACAATTAAAACATATATCTAAAGATTTGTAAAGAAAGCAGAACTAATCGCTAAGCTTTTGCCACCACTCTTTTTAATATCTATGAACAATTCTAACAATTCCGCAAAATATTTTTAACAAAGAATTGCCCTAACTCAATCAAAAGCAGTTATTTCCAGAATAGTATTTACACAATAAAGAAGTAAAATTAAACATACATTTAAATGTTTTGTAAATAAACTGATCTTTAATTATTTTTTCTTAAAGGACGAAACAAATTTTATTCCAATATCGGATATTATTAGATTACTTTCGAAAATGTACGGGGTTCGATTAGCTAATAACAAATTAACATACAACGCAAAAGGTATACCGCGAGGATATGTTAAATCTGGATGAATTTCAACGATTACAAATTCACACTTGAGGAAAATATTAGTTTTGTAAGAAACTGGGGATTAGAGCAAATCATGACATCCTTGTGACTGACGTTATTATTAAGCGTTGATTGGGTAACGTTGCTGATAAACGATATGGTGGCAACGGCAAAGACACATTTGAGCTTGGTCGTTATAGAACAAGAAAGTTTGATATCCTTGATATCTTTTCTGATTAAGGTATAAAATTTTGTTGAAAATATCAAATATAATTTTTGTCTAAATTATTAGACATACACATTTTGTCTAAAATATCAGATATAAATTTCGTCTAAAATATTAGACATACATTTTATTAAAAATATTATATATAAATTTTGTCTAAAATCTCAGATATAATTTTTTTTCTTCTAAAATATCATATCTAATGTTTGAAAAATTAACCGTGGTAGATAATAGTAGCAGCAAGATTAAATATCTGACAACTGACAGTAAACAGTTGACAGTTTAAATTAACAATGAAACTTCCGGAATATGCTTTGGTAAACTTGACAAACTAAAACTGTTACTTGTTAGACTTGATGGCAGAGAATATTTTAATTGTCTTGTGCAATTACGGGAAGAATTAAAGAACAGTCAACAAAAATACACAAAAATACAATAGATATTGATCAGTCCAAACTATTTTCTATGATAGCAAATATCCGGCTAAAAACATAGCTATGAAAGATTTATTTGAATGGTGTCAAAGAGTAAGTGACAGTATTAAGTTGTGTCTTTACCATCACGACGATGAAATATTTCTGATATCTGCAGTTGATACTTTACTGATTGGTGAAGAAGTTATCTATTTACAAATATCTGACAATATATTTTACAAATATAGAGCAAAATAATTTGTAAATAATCTAGCAATACAATTTACAAATTTCAAGCAAAATGTAATCCAATCAGTAGTAAGGCATAAGGAGATTTTCTGTAGCTGTAACCCTAAAATCGTCCAAACAAATACATTTCGTATAGTAGTCACAAATTTGTCATCTCTAATACAACCTTCACGTTAGGTATATCCTGATATGGGGAGGGTAAAAAGGACGTTTTTGAGGATTTCTGAGCCAGAAATCTCCTTTTCTCTTATAAATATGTATCTGATCAGGTCAATTTGTGCTCTGATCGGAACGTAGCACACTTTACAGGAGATGCTGCTTGTGTGTACCTGATCAATGGAAAATGTATTGCTTTTCAGAGATTTACGCTGTTCACGTTTCTACATTATTCAGCAGTTCTCTTCCATTTAAAATCTCTAACTTCAGTATGGATGAGACTCGTCCAGGGGGAGCAATCCTGTGTAAGATCTCCCCAAGACTCAGGGTCAATACTGAAGTGTTTCAAGGAAAATGTGAATCTTTGAGACGTTTCTTCTGACCACCCTGAGATAGCATTCACTATAGAAGACATTCTTTGGGAGACGCTCATCTGCCATATTTGTGACGTGGCATGACCATCC
The DNA here is from genome assembly GCA_016746295.1 of Potamilus streckersoni. Lineage (NCBI taxonomy): Eukaryota > Metazoa > Mollusca > Bivalvia > Unionida > Unionidae > Potamilus > Potamilus streckersoni. The sequence goes on along the minus strand of JAEAOA010001239.1, from coordinate 164,601 downwards.
CAACTGTGATTTCATCAGCAGAGCGTGGATGCTTGGAGTACCTGATCATCTGAGAACATCAGTGTCTGGAATCATGTCCTGCCATCTTATCCTCATCAGTTTCCTAAGGCAGCTCATGTGAGAATGGTTCAGGTTTTTGGCGTGGCGTCTGCACAGCCTTCGAGGTTTCGCAAGCATACAACAGGGTGGCAACATAATGGTTTTGAAGACATTAAGTTTTGTTAAGTTGTGTTTGTAATCGGATGCCTCTGCTCTTCCTTACATATGAAAATAATTTGCCAAAGGGCACGCTTGCTTTAGCAATCCTGCCACTGGTTTTATTATCGATATAGACTGTACGTAATAGTGTGGTGCCGAGAAAGGCGACCTTGCGACCTTCTCGAGGGTTTATCTATTTACTGTGATGGTAGGCTGTACATAAGATTTTCCTGATGTATGTTGGTGCATCACCTGTCTTTTCGGTACTGATTGTGAAACCGAAATTGTCACAAGCTGAAGAGAATTGTATATACTGTATGGCATATCAGACTCAGATTGGACATGTAGGAAATTACAAACTGATCTTTAACTTTCATTTGAGATCTAGTTGTAAATTAAACTAAACTACAAAAATAAACGTTACAAAATGACGGGTTCAGGGCACACTTGTCGAAGGCAGAGAGAGATATTTCTGAGAAATTACGTGCGCAATGCAACGTTCATTGGAATTGTATAGCAAATAATAAATAGTAAATGTAAATAATGCTATAGAGACAAACTGATAGAGAATAAATCAGGCATAAAATATAAAATATGTAAAGAGTGTGCAGGGTTGACCAGACAACAGCAGCAATAGCAAGGTTGAAAACAATAGGGAAAGATAATTGTTCCAAAAAAAGGCTGATGCGCTTAATTGTCATATCCATCTTTCTGTATACTTGTGAAATATGGACGCTCACATCAAATCTGCAAACAAGGACTCAAAGCTTCGAAATGAGATGCTACCGCAAGATCTTGGACATTTCATAAATTGTCCATGTAACCAACGAATAAGTCCACAACCCATCCACCGAGCCATACAACAAGTGTAACAAAAGTGCAAACTGAAGTGGTACGGTCTCAAGATCATCTGGACTTAGAAAAACAATCTTACAAGACACAGTGCGAGGGTACAAAAGAAGAGGCAGACACAAAGAGAAGGTGGGAAGACTGCATTAAGGAGTGGACAGGGAAGAGATTTGGAGATTCCCACGTGGCAATAGAGAGAACAGGGAAAGATGGAGAGAATTGGTTTAAAGGTCAACTATGTTGCCCCAACGAACTCTTGGGTTAAAGAATTGATGATGATGATGATGATGATGATGATGATGATGATGATGATGATGATGATGATGATGATGATGATGATGATGATGATGGTGGTGATGATGATGATGGTGATGATAATGATGATGATGATGATGAAAGAGTGAGTAAAATAATGATATTAAAATTATATTACTGCTGATTAAATGAAAAGGTTCGAGACAGAATTTAGCTAATTTTCCATTTAACGTGGGAGAAAAAAGATCAGTGTATATGCACTTCAAAATTCAACTATACGTCATTTATATTAAGCTCTAAATACCTCACACTAGTTACCATGAAAGACAGTCCTGCAGATCCAGCTCAGCGCTCAGCGTTAAGAGGTTAGTGTTCAGACTGGTCGACCTGGTTTCAGAATAATGTGACTGGGTAGGACGTAATTCTTCATGTCTGTGGTATGATGCCTTAGTGCTAGACATCACTTTAACCTGCCACACTGTAGCCATCGTAGCGATATGACTGCGCAATTGTTACAGCTACGTTAGAAATCCAAGCCACACAAATGCTCTAATGCACACTGAATTGTCTACATCTCTCATATGCTAGAGACTCGTTATTTACCAAAACATGAAAGTTGTCAATAGATTACAGTTTGCGTACTCCTGAACACTGCTGTGTAGTTTGCTTCGCCCGTATCGGAAGGAGAGGTCTCCACTTGTTGCATCATTTCCGGTGGATAGACGTAAGTTAGGCATATCATTGATTCTCATGGCATAATATCTTCTATCGTCATATCTTCTAGTCTGTAAACCACAGTATTGATTATTACTAGACTGGTTTTAAATTTTCTTTAGTAAATTTAGGAGCGAAACATTCAAGAATTGATTTGTATTTTGAAATTTCTACAGCACAGATTATATAGAAGTGTGATATTCCAAATAGTATCAGTAATCGAATTACGGAATATATTGATTCATATTTCATATGTTTTCTTTCTTCTTTACTATAACTGGAGTCAAGAATTTTTATCAGTGATTCTTAATGCTTTACCCGCCAAACAAATTTGTGAAGTCTCAACCCATTATTTGGTTTCATATCGCATGAACGTCTTCCAGATTTTGGTCATTAACATTATGTTCAATATTACCACAACAGCTTTCATACGAGTAAGTTGTAAATTATTCAATGTTTTACATTTCCGGCAAATCTTGAATTTTCCTGCTTTAAACTCTTTTGCCTTCATCAACATGTATCTTTTACATTTTCGCATTTTAAGATTTCTATTTCAGCCTCATGCATCCCACCTTCCCTTTTTGATTTTACTTTTGCAGCCAAATCGTATATATTACTGTTTTAACGTACTTACATTTACACTTGAAATTTTCATATGCTTGCACATCAACAGTATCTGCCTGCCACTGGTCATTCACGTGAATAAGACTGGTTTGAGATCAGATGATAAAAATTGAAAAAACAAATCGAGCAAGGTTTTAAATATCTGAGATCAAATCATTAAGGGGCGACATCCACAATGTTTAAATATTAATTCTATTAGATCCTCAAACATGTAAAGGTTTGCAAATTCAACGTTTTCTAATGTGTTAAATATTTGTCTTGTTTGTCACTATCTTACAATTGTCTCTGACTAAGATTCAGCAAGAGTCGAAAGTACTTAAGCTAATTAAAATTATGTTTGCACTGCTCGTTGGGGTTTATTTTACATGTATCTTAGCCATTCTCTGACACGCTAGATGGCCATCGTAAGGTCTGTACATGCGACCGCCTGGGGTGCAAACTTCGGTGAGCTTGCGGTATTTTTTTTCTAGTGGAGGAGAGTGTGTGCGATTAAGAGTTGATTTAGCTTTAAAAAAATTCTGTCATATCGCTACGATGCGTGTAGTGTGGCAGTTTATAGTCATGTTTAGCACTTGGACATCATGCCACAGACATGTCGCATGATGTCCAACCCAGTCATATTATCCTGACACCAGGCCGGCCAGTCCTAACACTAACCTCTTAATGCTGATAGCCAAGCCAGGCAGCTGTTAGTACCATTTTTAAAGTCTTTGGTATGACAAAGCCGGGGTTTAAATCTGCAACCTCCTGCAATTGAGGCGGACTCTCTAACCCGCTAGTGAAGGGGAGCGTGCAGCTTTGTTTAAAGCATACATTTCAGTTTTTCTCGATGAACTGTTTGAACTTTACTTAAAAGAAGACTACAGACTGTTATTTGAGCAGAGAAGGTAATGATAATCAAATTTTAGACACAATATTCAATAAAATAAAGAGAATAGTCTACTTACAACTACTACTACTGTTACTACTACTACTACTACTACTACTACTACTACTACTACTGTTACTACTACTACTACTACAACAACAACAACTACTACTACTACTACTACTACTACTACTACTACTACTACTACTAATAATAATAATAATAATAATAATAATAATAATAATAATAGCTCGACCGCATATGTCTGCAGCGATTGTGTTATGTCATCCCATCTATCTTATTTTTACTAAGCGATGCATTCTATTCGTATCAAAATAGCTGTGTACATCCTTTCCTTTAATTGGATCACAGTACCTTCTACATTAATATAACGTATCACCGTATGTCACCTATACTCTGACACGTGCCGATACCCAAGGACATCCGACTAATGCTATTGCTATTAAAGGAATAGGCCTACATATCCCGTGATTTACAGGCACAATGGCAGCTTTACGAAATTTTAGGTCTACTGTTCGTCAAATACCTAGCTACCATTATGTATCATATACATCGTAATTGTTCATAACCTATACATCGCGCAACCACTGTTCACTTCATTTTCTGAATGCGCCAAGAAGACTAATTCATACTGAGCAAGTGTCAGATAAATACTTTGGTTCTTTTGCTGTGATATGCTAATAACTAAGGCGTGGTTTTGTTTTCAGTGGTCATACGTCAGTTATGCTGCCTGTTCACCTTTCAATTAATTCGGCTATTGTGCATCTAAGTTTTTACATACCACCGAATCCACCCACCAAATGATATATACCTGCACATACGCACGCATGCACATTCACAAATATGTACATCCTTCGTGAATGAAAACAACTTAAAAGTAACAGTTCATTAAGGTGGCACATTATTTTTTCATTTGAATTTCATGCAAATTGTCCTTTTTACGGTTGAACATGATTGTTTATTTTGATGCAAATGAGTTCTATAACCGTGTTTTTGCACCGTACATAGCACTCAGGTACCCGTAAAGATACCACGTGATCCTGTAGCGCGTCGATTAACGCCATGTGATCTAGAAAATGTATATGTATATCCTTGCAGCTTGACCAAACAGTGGACGTATTAGGTTGTTCTCTTACTCAGACATCTCAAACGCACGGAGCTTGTCTACTAGGTTTAACTCCTATCGACCTGATTTCTGCAGGAGAGAATGTCAGAAAACAATGATTCAAGTTTTTGTCAACTTGTCGACGAATTTGATGAGGCCTTTCTTGACAATTGCTCCAAGAACGTAATATTATCTTCAACTCTCAGTGCATCATCAAGTAGCCAAGATGTCACCCCTTCCACGTCCACAGCCAATGACATATTTGCGATGGACGGTTGTCAAGGAAATGATTTGAACGATAACGGAAATTTTTCAGACCTCCTACCAACCTGGGTAAGTTAATAAGGAATAACTAACGGCTATTGTTTTATAATTTAAGCAAACAAAAAGAAACAATGTGTGATAATAAGACTTTTAAATACTATACAGTTAATAAAATAATATTCTCTTGCCCGCAAAGTTTTCGTATGCATATAAACAATGTTTGGCAACACAATTAAGAAATTGTATGATAAACGAACAAAGACAATCATGGATGTTTTGAGGAATGTGATTTATATAACAAATGCGAACTAAGCAATTTAAGGATTTTTAATTTTCTTTAAGTGCAAATTTTATTTTAATGACCTTTTGGAGAATTTTGACTTTGTTATGTTTGTCTCTCATCGTGTGCTACTTAATGTTTACATTTATTTAAAAGGATGTGTCATTCTAAATTGATATTTAACATCCATATATGTAATTCGTGTGCCTCTCCCACCACACACTACATCCACCCTCCCACCCCACCAACTCCTTCCATCCACTATACCCCTACAAGTTTCTATTGGTAAATTTGAAGAAGATTAATAGAAAATTTAAATTTATTCAAATTCGTTTGATCTCATATGCCGCCTAGAACAGAGAGTAATCGGTCATTTTTTTTTGGTCCGTAATAAGCATTTCGTATTATTTGATTTTCAATATGTTCGAACTCATGTTTAGAAAGTTCATCATATTTACGAAAAAACAGTGCTTATGTCTCCTAGACAAACTAATGTTTTAATTTATCCCATTAATGGCTAATCCTCACGGGCAGTTGGTGATTAGAAGCCAAGCGTATTTAAATCTACCTCCCTCCCCGTCCAGACAATGGGGATCTCGTGTATGATCTGAAGTTATGTAACCGTTACATTACATAAAGGTTATCGCTAGTCACGTTTGCTGCCACCACTTGTAATTTGAAGTTTATGAAAAATGAACTAAGGGGTGTACATTAAGAGTTATGAAAACGTGTGGTCCAGTCCAATGACACTAAGCATGTGACGTCTCAGCAAGTCCAAAATATTGAGAAGCCGTATTAAAAAAAAAAATCCACCTAAAAGTACAGGAGATAACATACATAGACGTCTTTACGCAAGTGCTGGTCATGTATTCCAACCAGTGTGGTAATTCACCTTATTAGTGAGCAAGGTCCATTCTACAACTACTAAGGGATTAATCCTAATACGATTAAGAATGTTCAGGTTTTCTTGGTTGATATTGCGGATAAAAAAAACAAAAGAACTTTCTTGGTTGTTTTGAGGCAGTTGATTCAGTATTTTACTTTATGTAATTACAAAAAAAGTAAGATCAGACTTTTGAACATATTTGAAGGAAACTTTCTCGTATCCCTGCAAACATAGATCGATTCACTATGATATAAGAAGCCAGAGAGAAAAAGACCCCTTTTGAACTGTCCTTAAAGCTTTCCCCATCCATTGTTCTGTACGATCTTTTCCTTCCGTCAGATCAATGAAGGGCAATCACAAAGTATGAATGTATGTGTGTATATATATATATATATATATATATATATATATATATATATATATATATATATATATATATATATATATATATATATATATATATATATATATATATATATATATATATATATATATATATATATATATATATATATATATAGTTACATACACATAAATGCTATCATATACAGGTTAGATAATTTACAATAATTACAAATTCTATCACCTGTATGATCATATTATTTTAAAAGTTGGATCGAGACATATAGCTTTCCACTCTGGTAATATTTGTAGAATTATGTTACTCTCTGTACATTTTAATTTTTGCAATTAGTATCTGAACTGACTTAGATGAGAATTATTTACACTGTGAGCTTTGATGGGAATTAATCACAGGTTCGATACGCCGAGGTCTGCTACGCACGAATGCCTATGCCGTCAATTTTGTAATACAATCTATAGTTGTGTGTGCATATTTGAGAGAGTGTATGCGTTCGTGCACCTACACATTGCGGTGGACGTCGAATCTCCTTACATGATGAATTAAACATGATGAAAGTGCTATCCTGAATTCTATAGAAAAATGCCTGATACTAATAGGTTAATTAATATTTTAATGCAAATAATATCATACAGGTCAGAGAATTTTTATTTCGTACTCTTCGGAGATTCAAATCCAGGTCAGCCGCTGAAAGGCACCCACCGCCTAACCTGCACACACGAGACCAAAATGTGTGATTAGTCCTGAGGAAATATGGGCTAGTATGTGGTGGCAAGGCGATGGGTGCCGTTTACCCGCGGACCCTGGTTTGAATCTCTCCTTAAAAATTCTTAAAACTGTATGATAGTATGTATGTATGTATGTATGTATGTATGTATGTATGTATGTATGTATGTATGTATGTATGTATGTATGTATGTATGTATGTATGTATGTATGTATGTATGTATGTATATATATATATATATATATATATATATATTTATATATTTATATATATATATATATATATATATATATATATATATATATATATATATATATATATATATGAAATACAAATATCTTCTTACTGTGTTCCTATCAGAAAATTTTTATTCTCAACTTATATTTTTCGTATGAGACTTGATCCCAAATATGCAAGGATGGTAGAGTTGTCTTAGGCTCCGCCTTTATAAATCACTCACATTATACTTCCGTGCGAGTTCGAGTCTCAACTACCAGCGTAGAAATTAAGAAAGGTTGACAGTAGATTCCGATTTGAGATTTCGATTTTTAGCTAATATATAGTGACCGCAGTGTATAGCCTATCCAGTGCTGAAAAGGCGTTGAACCCCACAAAGGGGGACCAAGATCCAAATTTTCCTTTTATTTTATTTGAAAAAGTTTACTCGTTCTAACCGGTGAATATTTTTGCCTCCCGTCTGCGAAACTTTCTAACCGGTGCACTGACAGAAATGTACTATATCTTCGTATAGTTTTATAAGAGTGATTATGTCTGTGTGACCCTATGTGCAAGAGGACAAGCAAATGTTCTGAATTCGATATATTGTCTCGTATATATTTAGAAAGAGATACTTTTTAGGAGCTGGCAATTGACACTAAAACAATTGGGTACTGATCAAAACTAGGCGGATGTGTGGTAAACTTATTTGGGCTGATCTCTCTCTCTCTCTCTCTCTCTCTCTCTCTCTCTCTCTCTCTCTCTCTCTCTCTCTCTCTCTCTCTCTCTCTCTCTCTCTCTCTGACACACACACACACTACATACCATTCGTTTCTAAAGAAATTGTGTTTTAGACCCTTGAAAAGCCCTCTTTAATCCTTCTTTCTTTCGCATTTTTTCTAATTTGTATATGAATCGTTGTTTTTCATGAGTTTGATTTCAGAATAAGTAATCGCTGAAGCACCGTTCTTGTCTTATGTAGTCACTCTTTGAAGTATTTTGCAAAAAACAGTGATATTACGCAAAGGAACGTCACATGCTAACGTCATTGACTCCCGGAAGTGTTGTTACAATAGAATATTAAACTCCAGTTTATTTGGCGGAAGGTCTCCACTTCCCGGTCGGCTGAGTAGTGTAAAGATTTTGCACATTTCACCTCTGTCCGCGTTAGATTTTTCAGCTCGATTAACATGAGTACGTGAGAACGCTTGCCAGTTGCTTCCCGTAGATCGGTGGTGTATTTTGGGGGTATTCCCGTGTGCATGCCGCACCAAAAATACTGGCATATCGTGTGCTGGAAAATTACACTGAAAACCACAAAACCAAAAGTCAATCATCTGACTTGAATGTATGCAACTAGTTGATTAAATTAATTTACTACTCACTTCAAACATCTTGTGACATGTGATACTGTTCAGTTATTTTCATAACTATTATAAAAAGGCCCAATGTTTACGTTAGCATTATCTGTAGCATAGATCTTTTACCAAATATACAAATAATGAATGAACACTTTTTTTTTATTATAAAAGGAATATCTCTAGACAGTCTCTTTTGAAAACAGGGTCTCCATGTTGTTAAGTGGTTCTATGCGCTCACCATTACGGTCACTCATATTTCACCCGTCAGCCTTAGTTCAAGTTTCGGATCCACTATCGTGGATGTGTGCGAAAGATTGCCAGTAGCTGGGTACATGCCTGATCGTTATTTCTATGGTTCTTTTTGGACCAGAAAGTGGTTGTAAATAGCCTATATTTTGCTGAAAATGATTTTAAATTGCACAAAATCAAACCATTTTTTTGATGTTTTTTTTTTAGTTTTAAAACTAACCGTTTTTTACAATGAGTCATGTGATAGGAGAATATTAGGTTTTTTTATGTGCAAAAGATGATATACAAATAAATATGGCAGGTATTAAGTTTTAAACAAAAACGGTTTTATTCTGTTGAACGATTTTATAGAAAATAAAAGAAAATATTCTGGTACTAAGTTATTTTCCTTGTGCTCACAAATATAAGTCGTCAGCCAGAAAAATAGATCTTTTTCTTAAAAATTGCAAACAGAGATAAAATTTTTATGCAATAGCCTCGGATTATTCGGTATAACAAATGGACAAATTTCACACGAAGTCCTTTGGATGGAGTACAATAATGCATATCAATTGTAACGTCTAACTACTTGACGAAATTCAATAGCTATGTATGTATGTATGTATGTATGTATGTATGTATGTATGTATGTATGTATGTATGTATGTCTGTCTGTCTGTCTGTCTGTCTGTCTGTCTGTCTGTCTGTCTGTCTGTCTGTCTGTCTGTCTGTCTGTCTGTCTGTCTGTCTGTCTGTCTGTCTGTCTGTCTGTCTGTCTGTGTGTGTGTGTGTATGTATGTATGTATGTATGTATGTATGTATGTATGTATGTATGTATGTATGTATGTATGTATGTATGTATGTATGTATGTGGATGGATGGATGGATGTAAGGATAGATGGATATAGATTTAAAGGTAGGGCAACACACTACTGACATAAAATGCCAGGTTTAAGTTCAGTTCTATATTTGTTAAGTTTAAGATTGCAAACACTTACGGGAGAGAAATTCGTCAGAATTAAAGTAAATTGTGTCCTACAAACTCAAAGATAAAACGGTACAAAGTCTTTCGAGGATACACAAAACTCAACATAAACCGTATTTTTTGAGAAAATCCAAGATTCTCTGTTGGTTCAAAATCCAAGATTCTCTGGTATTCAAGCTTATGAAGCAGAAATACATGGACAGGTAAAAAAACCCAAAGGAATTCGACTTACCGTCAAATATGAGCAAAGACTATGAATAAATAAATATGGACAGTTTTGCAGAATGCGATGTCTGACCTTTGACACATCTTATAATGCACTTTACTGTATCTGCAAAGTTGTTAAAATGACACTTCTACATAGACTATTAACCCTAACGATACCACCGTCACAACTTGAACATTAATTATTATAGTTAAAGATGCCACCTTCTTCGATACAATTTTAATACATACTTTGGTCACTGCTGCCAGAATAGTCATTCATTTCCTTAACCATCTGCAGGGAGGTCAGCGGTGGTTTTAAGGCTGTGCGGGACCGGAATGAAATGAGGGCAATGGGCACTCAAAATCGAAAATCTCTATTACTGAAGAATATCTGTAAATATTCATATCAGAAATGACATGTTTACTTTGATTTTTGAAAATCAAATTTATTTTTAAATAATCTGCTTTATTTATATTCTCTTTTAAACAAACTCCAAAATTCTCTGCTCCACCCTATCCCATCATGCGAACTCGGTGCGATCACATCTATCTCTCCTCACCAAGACAGTTGATTATATATATATATATATATATATATATATATATATATATATATATATATATATATATATATATATATATATATATATATATATATATATATATATAATGTGCGTGTGTGTTTTTATGGAGGCAACGAGTGGCCCAGTAGTCTAAATCGCTCACCGGTATCGATTACTTCCGTCACACCTCTGTCTGCGTGGGTTCGAGTCTCAGGCTCGGCCCATGTAGGTAAGTGAGAAAGCTTGCCAGCAGGTACTCTTGGGTCGGTGGTTCTTTCCGGGTTTTCCTCGGATTTTTACATTACCATTGATATTGTTCGCCTTGTATAGGCTCTCTTGTGCTGAAACATGACATTAAACCCTACAACTACAATCTCGCCTTATGCCATCTTCAGTCTATTTATCAATGTCAGTTTCACCTAAGCCTCTTCTTTATAAATTGCAATAAAAGCACATTTAAAAGATGGTGATTTTACCTCGGTATGTTGGCTTGTAACACATCTACCTTTTCGGGTTATGGACCGATTTATCCCGATATACCAACGTTTATTTCACCAAGAGGAAGATGTATGATACTCATTCGAAAATATATTACACTTTACTCTTGTATGCACGACTGCAAACTTGATTGGGCACAAATTATACTATTTTCCCGTTTATGAGCAATCAGAACGTGTGCTAGAGAGGAAATAGCGGTCGGGATTATCAAACTATTACAATTGGCATCTGTAAATGATATATACCACTCGTGCGCACGAACAGCATGATTTTGGCGCCTGATTCATTTTTACGAACGGACTGTTCTATTGCGCAACATATCAGCTGTGTAAACAATTTTAGTGAGTAAGATTTCTTTAAAACACTTTAGGGCCTGTGTTTGAATGAAGATGTGTAACTCAAAAATGCACGTAATCTGCTAGGTCTAAAAAATTGTACCTGATATGTAGTTATTGTTATCTTAAATCTCTATTTTTAAGCCTTTTTAGTCGAGTTCGTTATGTCTACTGCTCCCATGTTCCAGTTTTCCTTTATGCTAGTTTACCAGGAATTGCAACTTTACCTACGCACATACTTTTGTATTTAAAGTTTCTTAAAAAAAGCAACACCATGTGACATCTATACATTGCTGTTATTGTTGTGGTTGAGTTGGGTTTAACGTCATTGTTAAACACACGATACGATACGCATAATAACTGGTAGAGGAAGAACTCTGGAAATCCCCGGTAAGAACAACCGATCAATTGGAACATACTCGCACGTTTTCACACATACACCCATCAGCCGGACCGAGACTGAATTCCACAATGACGGAAGTGAGAAGGTAATGATCGATACAAACGATCGTTTTCGACAATTTAGCCTCTGTCTCCTTCCACCCATCATACGTTGTTATTTTTGTTTTATATCAACGACAATTATTAATTGGTACTGCTATTTTTTCGGTCTTAGATAACGATTGTTTAATTATTATGGAGCTGGGATATCTTTCGAAGCTGAGTATTATCTTTTCTCTTACATAAAAAATATTGTTAAACTAATATTATGGACATAATATGCCTTCATTGCTATAAATCAGAGTTAGAATATTTTTCAAGGATATTTTATTGCCGGTCTCTCAATGAAATCAAAGCTACACACAATTAGATTTATAGTACCAGTTTTTAAATAATTGCACGATCTCTCTCTCTCTCTCTCTCTCTCTCTCTCTCTCTCTCTCTCTCTCTCTCTCTCTCTCTCTCTCTCTCTCTCTCTCTCTCTCTCTCTCTCAGCACGTATTTTGTCCAACTGAATTTCCTATCCAATAGATTAACGATTCTAGATAACACTGCAGTTATTGATTTTTCAAAATCACTTTATGGACCCATTTATATCATCAGTCTTGTTTGTTTGTTTTTTTTTACGTCTCCATGGTGTTAAACTAAGTAACATAAAAAGTGAAACCAACAAGTTTAGCAATATTCAACAAAAAATTTATTTCCACAGAATACAGCGGGAAAGTTTAAAATGAACTTGGCAGTATTATAGGTCATCCTAAAAGTTTTATCACGAAAGGTATAGAGTATTCCCAATGAATTCCAATCTTGAATGTGCTGATATATTGATAGTCTTGCATACATCAAAGTACCAGTATTCTTGCTGTTTAACAATAACGTAATCCAGAATGTCTTTGAATTATTTCACAAAAATCTCAAAACTGCTTTTGTTCAAAAGTCAATAAACATTCCAACGAATAATTTAAATAATTTTTTTTTAAAAATCTTAACTGAATACAAAGATACTGAATCCACGGACACTGATGTTAGGATAGGAATTGATAATTTTTATATAATCAACCCTTTATAGAAAATAGAGGCAGAATCAGATGAACCTTATGTGGGTAATTTTCAACGGAATTTTCCATCAATTTCGAAAACAAGGTCAGGTCTGTTTACTTGAAAATTAGCAACCACACTGACATCATTCACGAAATGAATATAATTTCTAAGGTGAAAACCAATTTCCTGAAATAAAACTCAAGTAAACATGTTGTTGTTAAAATTCAATCTTCAATCATAGACAAACATTAGCTATGTAAGTTGTTTATTACAAAAGTCCCTTACAATCAACAATGAAGGGCAAAAGTTAAACACACAAAATATGCATATATAATAATCTCAAAATGGGCCCATTTACAGGGTAAATTCTGTCTTTCACTAGATCCCATTTATGTGTTTTTTGTATATTTATTACTTGTGTAAATGTTGGTAAATGACTGTTTCAAAAATATTGTCTAAATTTTGTATATGACTATAAATTGTAGGGATCTACAATAAACAAGATATTATATAGCTAATTTTTGTACACGGGTATAGATTCTATTTAAAGTATTAATAGTGCATGCAGATTGAATAGGATCTGTAAGTAAGCATTTACGATTATTAATGATAATATTGATAATAAATCTGTTTACTAGTTTGGTGCTGCTTCCCATTGGATGGGTCTGTCAGGTTGTTGTTTTTTGTTTTTTTTTGAGGTCTTTCTTACTGGATTCGTCAATCGGATGTTTTAATTTACAGGTACCTTTATTTGTTTGTTTTCTGTTTTAATCACATTGCAGCAAGAGAATTTTCCACGGCTGACGTTGGTAGTTGGTGAAGGTCGCGATGTGGCTCGTCTCCATAGCAACATCTCAAAGGTGACTTTTGAACACGACGTGAAAGTCACCCGTATGGGGAAGGCACTCGAACATTGTCACGAGCAACAATTCCAGCTGATTTGGATATTTATTTCGGTTCCAGTTCGAAAAGATGTACTCAACCTGGTGAAATCCATTAGGTATGTGCCACTATTGGATAGACTTTTAGGTCGTTCGACATACGCAGAGCGTCGTCGGCGTTGTGTGCAGTCATTATCCTTATTGTAATAGATTTATTTTATTATCACTGCTGCTCGCGTTATACAAGAGATTTATTACTTTGGTGTTTTAACTGAATCATTCTTAAATTTAATGGGGATAGTAAGTAACGTTTAATTTGTTATATTTTCCACATACGTATATGCTATTAAAGGTAAACCCTCAATTAAATGTTTTAGTCCTGCCAAATATTTAGCTGTAGGCATGGAAAGTTCAAGGAACTTGAATGTGGGACATCATTCTTAACCACTTCAGGGAAATGCAAGTCAGGGTGATGTAATTTTCCTGGTGCATGTGAGTAGCGGATTGGTATAAAATGACCTTATTTAGCGATCAGTGACATCTCATCTCTCTTTGCGTGCGTTTTAATCTCGGCCAGTTGGTTCTTCCCGAAGATTTCCCGTGTTCTTCATCCACAAAATATACTTGTCACTATCTGCTGAAATAGGGGGTTAAGCTCATAAAACCAACCGAAACGTAATTTCCTTCTTTCGCCTTATAACAAAAATTCCCTGACTGTAACATGTGTTGCTTACCGCCATAATCGAGCTGTAACAACGAGTTTTTCATGGAATTTGGTAAGGGTGTTCTTTGTATCAATTTAAACCGCAAACAGGTTAATATTTGTCTTAGTGACCTATATTCTTACGCTAATAATTTTGCTGTTTATAGGTTAATGTAATAATAAAAGTGTCTTGATAATTTGCCATGGTACCTACATGGGTTGTAGCCGGAATGTCCTTTGCATTATTCTGAACAACTCCAGGGTGAATGTTGTCGGAACAACCACAGAGTGAATGTTGGTCACACTGATCCACTTTATTATATTTGTTATTTTGTTATTTATAGGTTACTCTTTGATGTAGGGGCCCCGAGTGGCCGAGTGGTCTAAAGTGCTGTCCGTTACGGATTACTGCCATCTCACCTCTGTCTGCGTGGGTTCGAGTCTAGGATTCGGCGAATGTGAGAAAGCTTGCCAGCAGCTTCTCTTGGGTCGGTGGTTCTTTCCGGTGATTTCCCGGTTTCTTCCTCCACCATTAATACTGGCCGCCATGAATAGCCTATCGTGTGCTGAAAAATGGCGTTAGGCCCAACAACAACAACAACAACTCATTGATGTAAAAGTTTTCTCTTATTAAATCTCTAAGTGTATCCGTAAAATGGGTTCTTCTTGCTTCACACTGAACCTCCAGGGGAATGCAAGTCATAGACCCTAATGCAAATATACATGTTGTGTCCTAAATACAGATCTCGGCTCTTCTCACCAATTTCTCAAACAGAAAGACCATTATTTACAGTTCTCATGTAATGTCTCATTTTCCTGCTCAATTTCCATTCGTTGGTTTGCCGTCTACATTATCCTTTACTAGAATGTCCTCTGCATCATTGTTTTCATTCATCAACATAAAGTAGATAACATTGATTTATTGTTTATACCAATTACCTGCTTTTATCTGGGTTACTCCAATCACCCGAGTACAAGACTACACGATATATAGCATATATGCTCTCTTTACCTAACAGTTATGTTGTAAAGATATTTCTGTACGTTTTGCAGTGAGGGTTTGGGCTTCTAGTATGATTCAGATATGCTACAGTCTAACACCTCAGCCAACCTGGGGTTGGGAGGAGGGGGAAGAAATGTGATGTTTGTGTGTATGTGTGTTGGGAATCATAAATAACTTATAAAAGCATGGAAAGATGAAACTGCTATTTGCCGAATAAAATAGTATTTCTTGTTTGAACTTAATTTTTATCACAAGTTTGTTTGATTTTCAGGCTTTTGAGCAGAAAAAACAAGTCTACGCCTATCATGGGGATATGTGACAATGCATCACTTGGTAAGTTAATGGTGAACTGTCTATAATATTTTGCACTATTTGAATAGCAATACGTTATAATTAATCCTTTTTATGATAGTTATACTATTTGAATAGCAATACATTATATTTAATCCTTATTATGATAGTTATACTATTTGAATAGCAATACATTATATTTAATCCTTTTTATGATAGTTATACTATTTGAATAGCAATACATTATATTTAATCATTATTATGATAGTTATACTATCTGAATAGCAATACATTATATTTAATCATTATTATGATAGTTATACTATCTGAATAGCAATACATTATATTTAATCATTATTATGATAGTTATATTTAATCATTATTATGATAGTTATATTTAATCATTATTATGATAGTTATACTGTATGAATAGCAATACATTATATTTAATCATTATTATGATAGTTATACTATTTGAATAGCAATACATTATATTTAATCATTATTATGATAGTTATACTATCTGAATAGCAATACATTATATTTAATCATTATTATGATAGTTATACTATTTGAATAGCAATACATTATATTTAATCATTATTATGATGGTTATACTATTTGAATAGCAATATAAATGATCATTATTATAGTAATCATGCTTTTAGCCAGTGCATGCAGATTGAATAGGATCTGTAAATAAGCATTTAGGATTATTAATGATAATATTGATAATAAATCTGTTTACTAGTTTGGTGCTGCTTCCCATTGGATGGGTCGGTCAGGTTGTTTTTTTAATAATAATAATAATAATAATAATAATAATAATAATAATAATAATAATAATAATAATAATAATAATAATAATATTATTATTATTATTATTATTATTATTATTATTATTATTATTATTATTATTATTATTATTATTATTATTATTATTATTGTATACCAATGGAAAACTTGAATTCCAGTAATGTATGTTTTTAGTTGACTTGAAGAGTTCTGGCATTACTGAAGTAGTGTCTCAGCCCCTCGCAAGATCCACGATCCGCCATATCTACAGCAAATTGACCATTGTACAGCTGAATAGAGGTAATTATTGATCTGAGTGAGTTCGAGCATTGACGTGGGTGTATGCATATTCTCGCTTTAAAACGAGCAAATTATGTTAGGGGTTACACGTTCGTTCGTTATTCGTTTTGACTTTTCTGACTTTTAATTTTGCAAGCCTTTAAGACATTTTACCACACCTTACCCAGATATGCATCGGGACTGTAGGGTGTGTCCTGTAGCGTCTTCAAGCCTCTGTCTTAATGGTCAATGTATCAGCGTGGACAAAATACAACTTTTTCAATTGGCTCCTTTTTCAGTTTATATCCGTTAAAGCACTTGACATATTTTAATGACACTTTTTCAAATTATACATCATGATAAGGTGGCAATCCCATATTGCAACTAAGGTAGTCGAGAAAGGATTTAGGTCTGACTCGGCCTGACAACTATGCGCGAGACATAAAGATAACTTTTCGGATGGCGTCTTTGTTGTTGTCTTAGACCTCGGCGGGTAGTGTTTGTTCATTGCTCATTTTTTCTGATACCATCTTTTGTACAGTTACAAAACATGTCGCATGTTTTTATTTTGCAAAAACGTACAACCCACACTTTTTATGCGTCAATATCTAAGGTTGTAGTAGAACAGTTGGTAAAGCTTCGGAATCGTAATTCAATGGTCATGAGTTCAATACCTACCCAGACCAGATGTGAAAAAAATTATAGTAACATACATTACACGCCAGTAATTAGGTTAAATTTCACACTTATCTTTAGACAAAATTGCTTGTGCAGTCGTGCAATGCGATATGTGTATTTATATTAGAAATATAAATCATCTCCGTGACCTATCATCAAGGACGTGCAATGTATTTTTCTTAGTCAAGCAAATAATTTGAATATGTTGGATTTTGATATCTACTATAAAGGTACTGGCAAAACTTAACATTCAACGGATTTGTTATTGTTGCTTTTTTATATATATAAAAAAATCTATTCGTACATATCACTCCATGCTTCCGCCAAAAGTAGTAGTTTTTTTCTGGTTTGTTTTAAGCCAGAATTTTAAAGGTGCGAGCTATTTTCTATTTCCGACAGTGAAGTCTGTGGTACCAGTGTCGTCGGCGTTAATAATCTTTTGCTTCAATTTAACTAACGATTTGAACAGTCATTAAATGCGGTTACGTCATAGGACAATGCGCAGTCAAAAGAGAGTTTTGCGCAACACTACTTGATTATTTACTCCGAGAGCGTCAAAAAGACGTTTGCCAATACATGCAGCTTTGTGTTTTTTTAGCGTTTGTTTCGCAAAGAATAGAATTAAGAACTTTTCGCCCTGACCATTGCATAGTTAAAAATTTATTAAGTCAATATCAATAAATACAAATGATAAATGTCTATAATTTAATTGTTCAAAATAGTACAAAGAGTGCAGAAACTTTGATATGTCTATTACCCTTAGCTAAATATTCCTGTTTGTTGATTTATTGGCTTTTAGGTTACAGAGCATGATATATATATATATATATATATATATATATATATATATATATATATATATATATATATATATATATATATATATATATATATATATATATATGAGATAAAAAGTTTTATTAATATTTTTATTATGCATGATGCACATTTTCTTAAAGAATAATATATTATACCTTGATATATTATTAACAAATGTTCAGTATTGTATCAGAACTTAAATTTTGCAATAAACATTATGGTGTGCATAATACAAATAGTCATAAAATAAGTATTTTATAAATAATTAATAATTATAATCTGAGAATTAATTTTAAAATGCCCTTTCATTTTCAAAGAGTTGGTAAACTTATTTTTATGATATTAGTTTACACCTTCACTACTTAAGTTATTCTGTAAATTAAAATAACATAAAAATATTCTTAACTAATTGTAAACAGGGGACATAAAGAGGTTTGAATAATGAATGTCGTATAGTTTTGGAATTTAGGCCTTTTAAATATACCGTACTTCGAGGGTGAATCCAGTAGGTTTCCTTTAGTAGCCGTTCCATCTCAGAATCAGCTATAACAATGAGTCGAAAGGATAAATTTTCCAAAGAATGGGAACTCTTGTTAAAATGTGTGGCAACATGAGATGAAAACGATTGGTAAATTTTTCATGTCTGATCTATGTTGGTTCATACGTTTAGATATTTGTTGACTGGTTTGTCCAATATACTGGATGCCACATTGTTTGCAAGTGATCAAATAAATCGCATTTGATATTGCACAATTAGTATCACAACGCATTTTAAATGTTTCGTATTAATACTATTGAAAAATGTATTTTCATTAATAAAAGAACAGTGCGAACATCTAGGTCTATTACATTTAGTTGATGATCATTTTGATATGATTTTTTTTTCTAGTTTAGAATGAATTAGGAAATCTTTAAGCTTTTTTTTTCTTTAATAATCAAGTGTGGGGTTGCTTTCGTGTAGACCTATTTTTTCCCTATGCAGTAATATACCCGTTATTTACGCTGACACGGCACAATTAGAGTCTTCAGTTTTCTTAATTATCCCGCCTGACGTAAGTAATGGGCATAGAAAATGGGTATAGTTTGATTACAAAATTGCCAAAATGTCTAATCTTTTGTTTGGCTAATTAGCATCTTTAGTTCACCCCCCTTTGAAGAGTTTTGAGAAGTTGGCTGCAGTCATCCTCAACAAATATTGCCACTGATACTTTTCTATCAGATTTCAAACAGAAGAAGTTAACACCCAGGACAGGATGGTAAAGCTTGCTTGGACAAAGTTTAACAAGAAATGTTTTATTATATCGTTTCAACCAATACTTGATGTTACTCTTCGATTATCCAGCCAATGAGAAAGACTGCCAAAATCTTCATGATACTACAAATTGAAACTATTAATGAATAAAAAATTAGTGTAGATATGTTTTATAGTTATATCACAGATTCTAAATGGATCTCGGAGATTTTTGTTAGCATAAGATAAATTGAGTTTTCTTCAGACTATGTTGTTGAATGTCTATTGTTGTAACTAATGTTGTATTTTATTATTTATCGCATGTCTATTGTTTTAAATAATGCTGTATTTTATTAATTACAGTAAAAAATCACGAAATTTCGTAGAATGGACAAAAATATCAAAATCTTATCATTCCAGATGAAATGAAAGAGTTGTTGCAATGCGCTTTCATTCACAATATGACTCCAAAAAGCCATTTTTTTTTGTCGAAAGTTTTTTAGCGCGCGAGTAAGTTCAAATCGTGGGTTCGATCCCCGGTCGAATCATATCAAAGACTTACAAAAATGGTACTAACAGTTGCCTCGCTTGGCTATCAGCATTAAGAGGTTAGTGTTAGGACTGGTCGGCCTGGTGTCAGGATAATGTGACTGGGTGAGACAACGTGCTACATGTCTGTGGCATGATGCCCCAGTGCTAGACATCACTATAAACTGCCACACTGCAGACATCGTAGCGATATGACTGAAAAATTGTTAAAGCTACGTTAAAAACCATAATCACAACACCTATTGCTTTAAATAATGCGGTATTTTATTTTTTATCGCATATCCAATGTTTTAAATAATGCGATACTGATAAATCTTTCATAGGTAGACACATTAAAAAGAAACCACAATAAAATACATTATTAACAGTGCAACTACGAAATATTTTAAAATTAAATATAAATGAAAATGCTATATAATATTAATGAAATATAAGAAAATACAAGAGCACAAACATACGCAAAATTGCCTTTTATGATGAGCACATTTGCAATAAACATACGCAAAATTGCCTTTTTCGATGAGTACATTTGCGGTACATTTGCGAAATCAGAACTAGCCTCAATAAATCACGGTACTAATTCAGTTCCCATAGTAAACCTTGCAAACAACATGATATTAAAAATTCAATAACATAATTTTTATGAGAACCTGTGATCAAATCTATATTGATCAGTATAAATGAAACCTGGATGTCAGCTTCTGTGTAAAGGAAAATATATGAGTTTCAAATGGTTAATTGTATAATCCTTTGCTAAACAGCTACGCATGTGGATCTGGGAGTCGCATTGATATGAAGGAATTGAGTTTTGGCCAAGATAGAATACATGCATCTGCATATAAAGTATTAAATTGAATGTTTTCAGTAAGTTCCATATACCATTAGCTACTATTGAAATAAAACACAAGTACGGTAGATGGGATATTTCATCCTTGTATTATTCACCATAAAACTAGAACTGACAGGTGTATGGTCGAAAGGTTTAAATCGCAGTTTCAGGTAGAAGTGTAATCTTCGACCGATTAGTGTCCACAAATAGAGAATTCAAAATTTACTGACTCTTCTTGGGGTCTTTCATACTCGTAAACAAAGAAATTGTTAATAGAGCGCGAGTCTTTTAAAGCACGTGCAGCACGTGCCAGAGACCGAACAATGACCTTTTCTGCACTAGCTTCGTTCTTATTTCGCAACTTGCAGCACATGTAGCACGCGGTAGAGGAGAATACAGGTGAACTTTGTGCAGATTTACGGTTCTGTAAGTAACCCAATCAAAGAAATCAAATACGCATGCTTTTCATGTTTATGGATTCAACGTGAGTTTGCATTTTTGTTTGTATTAGATATATCCTCATTATCGAAGATTCTGTGTGGAAAGTTATTGTGAACTTTATTCTGTGAAGGAATAGTATACACTGCTGTACAGTATTGTACCAGATGATTTTATTTACACAAATATGGTGCGAACACGTGGCAATTCAAAACGCCGTAAGTTGACACGAGTCAAATTATTACATAATATTCGTAATCGGAATCGACTGCTACTTAATTTCTTTATGTCCAAATGTTTTCGCCAATTAGAGATTTACTATTAAGATTCCTCTCCACTTTATATCAACATTCAATATATTAATGTCTTCATATGTCGTTTTCTTTGGGATGGGGTGCAATTTATGCGTCGTTTTCAAGTAGAGAATTGAATATGTGAGCTATTGATTCTTTGTTTTTCTGTGGGATTAAAGATAAATTTGGAAGCAGGAGCGAAATCATCTGGAAATTAAATCATTCAGTTTTCCTTGGAATACTACACAACAGGAGACACATTTTCTGGTTTAATACAGTGAATTTTCAACCAGTAAATTTTTGCGTCAGTTGAGTGTTACTAAACTATTTGTGAACTGTATAAACTATGAGCATATTCATACCTTTGTATCTTAAGGATATATAAAGCGAAGTTCAAGGGTTGATGGACTATATGTATATAAACTTGCAATAAATATTTAGGAAAATTAGGACTTTTAACTTCCTAAGTACTTTTAAAAATCTTTTTAAATTTTTTAATTTTTTTTATAAAAATGATTATATCCGATTCCTTAATATTGTTCAGTTAGTATAAAATCTATCTGCAAAGATCAGTGCAATGCAAGACCACTTGTCTTGAAATACGAATGGAATGAGACCATCTGCCTTGAGAGAAATAATTCACAGGACTCAAATTTATTGATTATTTAGCGTCATAATCGGTCACGAGAGTCAAGCTATGTTGACAGGCCATCTTTAAGGCAGAAGTTTGGGTCTTTCAAGAAAGTTTCTACTAATGAGTGATTTTATTCAGAATTTTACTTCTGTACCTATATATATATGATGAACCATATTATGTTTGCACCCAAATATTCTTAATTTACTATCTACTAACATTGCCACTTAATCATATAACAAAACAAACTCGTTTTGTTTCCTTATGTAGATTCATATATTTAAGTTTTCTCATTTTCGCTTAGAAAAGTTTGTACTAATCTTTGTAGATATGCGAATGCAAACAACATCCATCCTTTATTTCCTACACTGGTCCTAATGTCCCCTGAATCATATTCCACTCGCGCTGATTGGTTTGTTTGGCATTTTCACCAAAAGAAAGTAATGCTGGTCATGAACAATATGGTGATACTTGTGCTGCACTGACAATTGTATTAGAGGATATGGTGATACTTGTGCTGCACTGTCAATTGTATTAGAGGATATGGTGATACTTGTGCTGCACTGACAATTGTATTAGAGGATATGGTGATACTTGTGCTGCACTGACAATTGTATTAGAGGATATGGTGATACTTGTGCTGCAATGACAATTGTATTAGAGGATATGGTGATACATGTGCTGCAATGACAATTGTATTAGAGGATATGGTGATACATGTGCTGCAATGACAATTGTATTAGAGGATATGGTGATACTTGTGCTGCACTGACAATTGTATTAGAGGATATGGTGATACTTATGCTGCACTGACAATTGTATTAGAGGATATGGTGATACTTGTGCTGCACTGACAATTGTATTAGAGGATATGGTGATACATGTGCTGCACTGACAATTGTATTAGAGGGGCCCCTAGTGGTCTAAAATGCTCTCCGTTACGGATCACTGCCAACTAACATGATTGCCTGGTTCGAGTCTAAGATTCGGTGGATGTGGATATGTGAGAAAGCCTGCAAGTAGCTTCTCTTGGGTCGGTGGTGCTTTCCGCGGATTTCCCGGTTTCTTCCTCCACCATTATTAATTATTACTGACCGCCATGTATAGCCTATCGATTGCTGAAAATTGGCGTTAAGCCCCAGAACAACAACAACAACAACAACAATAACAACAACAATAATTGTATTAGAAGACAACTGGAAGCTGTCTTATTTGACACTAAACATCGGAATCAAAACAGTCCGAAATATTAACAATACTACTCATTTTAAAATACGAGCAAGCCGTCTAAATATTGTACACGAAATTTCGGCTGAAAATATCATGCAAAAAATAATTCACTACTGTTCCGGTTTTTCACTCGGTATGTATACTTAGAATAAGCGAAATTATTTCAGGACATGCTTACAAACGTAAATATTTACGTTTCAAAGATTGAGCACGTTTAGTCATCGATTCATTTATTCTGTCCATATGACGTCCAACTAGCGCAGCAGAAACGATACGTAGTGATTGATTTTAACTCGTATGAGTACCTGGTTTACGTGATTGTAATTATAACTTGTGAAAACGTTACCAGTTGCCACTTGTACAAGCAATTGCATTATATTACAAGCAATTACATAAGCTTCATCATAAAATGATAGAAAAGTTCCTAAAATTTTGATACGACCTCAAAAAATAAATAAAACATACGCACATGTCTTCCAAAACCATAGATTCCATCTTTCAAACGGTTGAGTAGCCGTAGCTTTACACATTGAAGGAGTTAATTCAAAACAAATTCTGGATCTTCGGATTCTTGTAAAATTTTGATGCAGTTTTGTGAGGTATAATAAAAAATAGTTTGTTCTAGTGGTAGCTGACTAACATTTGATACTAGTTATTTATAATAGTTAAAATAACAACAATGTAATCCTAGCACTTTTATCATTTGGGTTTACTAGATTACTGACAGCCATTATAATATGCAAGCGGGACCTCGCTTAGGTTTCGTTAAGTTCATTTGCTGTGGGTATTTCATGAACACACCGGATAGTTTTAGTAAAAGAGTCCATAGGATTGTTGTGATATTGATTAGTACTGTTATTTGCTTGTGCACGTTGAAACATATCGATAACGGAACCGGACATAACTGCCACGACATGCGCATATTATGGTTAAGCGAGAGTTACAATCACATAGAAACTCTGCAGTGGCTTACTTGAAACGGCGTTTATTTTAACTAAAATGCTGCTAATCCAGTGTTCTTCAACATACATGCTATTTTAAAGTAAATGTCAATTTCAAGGATTTGTTTGTCGGCATTATTACTAAAACAACCTGATAAAGTCGCGTATTGTGCTTTTAACTAATATTTGTTTGAATCGATGCCAGATTTAATGTGAAAAAAAAACCCAATTATTTACTTTTAGAAAAAAATTAAATATTGTATTACACAATCTTGAAAAGATATATGGAAATATAACTTAATTTCAACTGGTCGTTCTAATGATAATAACATTATGTGCATGTTCACTTTCGTTTACAGAATTGGTAAACACTTGAATTCATACGGTCGAAATGCACGAAAGAACGTTGTCGACCTAGAAGTAAGAATATGGTAGTTAATATTTATAGTTTATAAATGCCTTTTATTCACTATCCACTACGCAGTTACACGTGGTGGTGTAACAAAATGCTTTCATTAGTTTAATCAGTGAAAGTTCTTTTATGCACAAAGCTCATTAAAAAATATTAAAAAAATATTCTAATAAATACTTGATCATTTGAGACTTATCGTTTTAGAAATTCACCTAAAGCATATTAATTTCAATGCTTTTCTAATTTTAACTTTCTTAATCCGCCTCATTCAGAACGCTAGTAATTATGTACCCATGTCATGGGTTAGGAATTAATTTTTAATTTAGTTGATTCCATATCATAATAAATGAATGCTCAATAAGATTGCCTATCTAATATCAATAAATGATGGCAAAAACGAAAAAGACAAAAGATGAAAAATGCAAAATAATTAATAAAAGTAAAGATATATTGATACATTTATTTACTGGTGGTTATACCTAGTGGATCTTTTTATGCAGAAGATATAACAAATTTATATATATATATATATATATATATATATATATATATATATATATATATATATATATATATATATATATATATATATTGCAAACGTGTGTGTGTGTGTGTGTGTGTGAGAGAGAGAGAGAGAGAGAGAGAGAGAGAGAGAGAGAGAGAGAGAGAGAGAACGACGCAGCTGTGACGCAAAGAATATAAACTGATATAGTTACATGAACTCTATGAAACTATAAATGCGTTTTTAATACCCAGCTTAGCATTTAATCATATTGTTAACTTTCTAGGGTTTGAATCGTATGTTACAAACCCCACCACAAAAGGCAACTCCACCTAAGTTAAGGCAAGCAACCTTTAAATGCAAAGCAGAGTACCATGATGCAAAGCCGAGTTTTTTCCCTTTAATTGCGTACGCGAACAACCTTGCAAAGAAGACGTATTTTTTTGGTCGAAAAATGCAGTTATTTTACGGGGGTTTTTCTATACCTAAATTTGGTATATTTTCTAGCTCAGTCTTAAAACGAACGCTTCCACACACTAGCTGATTTACTGTATTTCTCGTCTCTACAAAGTAGGGGAAACTATTGAACCAATTATGGTGACTTTGTCAGCATATTTTTTTTGGCAACTCAAATCTTGAAACTTGATAAATTTATGCATGATGAATACTGCATCTTATCACAATAGTTGATCACTGTAACCAGTAATTATAGTTTAATTGTCTTAAGCTTTCTAGTTTAAGCTTCAAGTTTTACTTATCCAAGTTCTGTGCTGGCGTTTGTGTATATTGAAACTGTGACCGTGGGAGTACGAGTCCCAGGCTTACAAGCAGTGCTACCTTAGCTCCTTGTAAATTTGTAGGGAAAAACGTAAATAACTTTGGTATATTTATGTATATAACATATAGGTTAATTTGTATTTTTAACGGTTTCTAATTTCGCCCGATATTGAAGACCAAATTTAAATCGCGCTCTCTTACTCAAGTGATAAACTCTACATTTGACACACCTTTACCCAGATGTAGGAAGGCCATATAGTGTTACTCAGTCCATCCGTCGTTCAGTCCTTCACACCTTGGTTAACGTTTACATTTTAGGCCAGTTTTAGACACTGCTGCGGGGAATCAGAGTTCTATTAATACATTTTTTTTTGTTTATCGCATTAGTTGACCAATTGTTTACTTTTCATCTTAGAGAGCCCGGACTCACCTCCGAGCAATAAAGGATTTCAAACTCCCTCCAATCCGGCCACCCCTCTAACTCCGACCACCCCAAGTACGCCTGCTACCCCTGCCTCGATGTCTGACGAAACAGACAAGTCAAGCTTCAGGTAGGTGTTCAAAGGATTTTATTGTTGTTTTTAGCGTTGACCAAGATACTGTAACACGAATAAAATATTCACACCTAGGACAAAAACAAGTCGTTTGTTTTCATATGAATGGCCTCGGGAGAACATGAAGTTGACAACTTCATTGGTTTTATTTTAATTACAGAACTTATGAAAAGGCTTATTTTTTCTGAAGCCCTGATTTATATGTAAACCGTTATGCGTAAATATTTTCCTGTCCTTACTGTGTTTTAATCGATGAAGCTAATGGATGTTGGTCAGGATCAGCTTATGTGATATTCTGTAAAGGCAATATGTATTATCACTTGCAATTACCTACACAGATAACGCTATGTTTTAGTTCTTATATAGGCAAGTTGCCTGACTCGTAATATGCGTATTTTGGATTCAAATCCTAACAAAACGTGTTATGTCGGTTGCTGTCAGTTCAGGCAAGACGACTTTTAATGCCTTCGAATTTAATAATCTCTCATTCCTTAATACTTCGTTCAGTCAGTTAGTCGATCAACTAGTTTCATGGTTGGGATCAGTTGGTTTCAGATGCAACTTGGAACGAGCTGAATGTGGGTTATTTGATACATACAGTAGACTGTAAGATGTTGGACAGCAGTTCAAGCTTTTTCACTTTGCAGTTTTGTAAAATTTGCGAATTCCACCAAAGACAAAACAAATTCATCGCACAGGAAATTAGAAAATTGACGCTTTGATAACGTGTAAATAATCAAGAGAAAGCAGTTTCTCTACAAATATATTTTTCCAAAAAATACTAAGTTCTAAAGGAGATATTGAAGCAATATTATTATTATTATTATTATTATTATTATTATTATTATTATTATTATTATTATTATTATTATTATTATTATTATTATATTATTATTATTATTATTATTATTATTATTATTATTATTATTATTTATTTATTTTTATTATTATTATTATTATTATTATTATTATTATTATTATTATTATTATTATTATTATTATTATTTATTTATTTTTATTATTATTATTATTATCACAGCATTTCGATTGACAGTGGTATCGAATCTCCTCCAAATATGTGCCAGCTTCCAGATGACAAGATGTCTAACCTAGTTTCGATCCGCAATATTGCTTCCAGAACTCAAAGGCATGCCAGTGCTACAGACCATACCACCAAGGAGAAACTTAGAAGGTTGGAATACTATTTGAAAAGCTTTACTCCCTCTCTTTCTCTCTCCTCCACGAAAGAGTCCATGTGATGTGCTAAAGCAGCATCGGAGTTTCCATTGTACAAACTCCCTTAGCCTGGCAAACCACATGGAGAATGTTTTGTAAATTCGATAGAGATGTACAGTTTGTATAGACAAAAATAAGGGTTCCATCTGCAGACAAAAGTGTGCTGGAGAAGCTATTTTTGCATTCACATCGTGGCGAAATTGCAACACATTTGGAGTGAGCAAACTTGATGAATATCCCTCGGCTACACGGTCTTCCCACAATAGTGGATCGTTGCGACCTATATCCTATGCTTTGCTGGATTTGGTCAGCTAAATGTGCTTTTCAAGCACCGTGCATACTTCATGGTTTTCGTGGATTAACTTGTATTAGATCAATGCACAGTAGAAAATTGGTAGGACCGAGATTGACTCCGTTAATTTAGATTTTGCACAAAACGAATCCTCATTCCCACTGATGCGTAGTATAACATCTTTCTACGAGTATTATTGATATAACGAAGTAAATATCAAGAGTCCAAAACAGTTTATTACAAAGGTCTGTTTTTTATGTAGATTAATAATTCTGAACTTTAAAATCTACATAGATCGCATCTCGTTCTTATATGATCTCTGAAAATTGCTATATACTTCGTTAAAGGAATCTGTAAGATTTGACTTAAAAGTCTGTGTTACATAACGTGTGGTACTTAAATATGGAATGTGATGCGTTGTTAAGGAACCAAAAGATTGTATGGATGCTTTGTGCAAAACTGCCAACAGAACCGTTGTTCCCAAAGGTATGGAAATAAAAACATAATTTGTTATTATTTGTCAGAGAGCGTATAAAGGAGAGCTGTGACCAGTTAAGAGTTCTACTTCCTTACATCCGGGGCCGTAAAACAGACATGGCTTCCATTTTGGAAATGTGCGTGGACTATTTGCAAATAGTGAATGCGGCCATGCCACAATCTCTTCAGGATCAGGCAAGTTTATTTTCTTCTTTTAAGTAGTTAAACGTTTATAATTATCAAATAAGGTAACAGTATAGCTGAAAAATAGCTAGAAAACCTTTTTCAAATATTTTCACCGTACAATCATACCAGAATAATAGAAACTTTATAATAAACATTTGTTAGTAAAAGTCCTTGTTTCTCCTTCAGTCTGTTTCTAGACAATAGATGTGTTTGCATTTAGGTCCATCTTTAATGGACATTTGTCCAAGGGGTCACACAGTTTTGTGCAACTTGGCGAATACATTTTAGGAGTTTGAATAAATTTTAAAAGTTTTTGAGGTATGGTTAGTTTTTGATTCATCTTGCGCATTTCTGCCACTTTGTTTGGGTTGAACAGTTTTCTGCCAAAGGCTCAGTATGATCAACATTTCATTATTTAGGGTCATTAGTCAAAGTTTGCATTAAATCGGATTCCCGTGTACTGATGGTACTTAGTACCTGCTACTTGGTGTTTCCAAATTACTTGGGAGTACAACGCTGTCAGGTCAAAAGTTAGTCGATCTAGTATATATACATGCTTTGTACATGTTGTATTTAGTCACTAGTTCAATTTAGGAAAACATGTGATACATACATTTAAAAAACCCAAGCAAGTACCAAGTCATTCGTTGTTTTAAGATATTTAAGATATTTAAGATATTTTAAATTCAAAATTAATTTGTTCTCAATGAAAGTAACTGTTAGTTTATACACAATCTAGAATTGAATCATTCTTCACACAACTAGAGATGGAAATACAGCTGAACTTGTCTGATCCAATTATAAATTCTACTTGGAATTATCAGGTCAGTCGTATCTAGTGTAACAAGGTTGAGAAGGATAAAACATTAAAAATTGATATTGGTTGGAATTCAAACTTTGAACTTTATTACATGGAATCATGTAATTGCAATGTTTAACTCCTAAAAAGACAATGTTTCTCCCGTAGATTGTTGATCTGCTGAGCCGAGAGGGTGGACAGTATGTGATACAGGCCGCAGACGTAGGAGCCGGTAAGAAGAACACACCGAGAGATGTCAAACAACTTCCGTCTCCAATTTTAAACATGGCATCATCTTTGACCGGGTACTTGATCATTAACACTTTTAGAAAATGTACGATTTGTTATATTCGATGTGACGCGCGTATACGTTGCCTTCCTTTTTGTGGCGACTGGCTATGAAATATGAAATCCTAGCCCGTGCTGAACGTAATTAAGACATTTAGGAAAGAGGTACAAAATCTGAAGATTATTTTAATTTTCTCTGTATAAGTTCGGTGTTACATACTACAATAACGGATCTGATTAGTTTGTGTGGTATTTTTGTATCGTACACGCCTAAACAATCTAAATTAGCAAGCGTCCAATTCGCGGTTAGTTGGAACAACCGTTGTATGATCTTCTGTCACAGCATTATATTGGGTAATGTCACGTTTTTTCCAGTTCATATTCAGGAGTTGTTGTGATCTCTGATCGATATTGGCAATTCTTGGAGGCGTAGTACACTTTCTATTTAGGTGATAGACAAATCAGTCAATTGATTGGATACCTTCTGATATCCTAAAATAGATACAAACTGAGAAGGTTACCTGTGCTCAGTGTTTCACTGTAATAGCCAGTCAAGTCATCGCGTTAAAGCAACGTGCGACTATTTTCATTTCTGGAACTGCGATCGAAAATAGGTGAAGAACAATTTATCTTTAGCCTTGAACGATTAACCATATAATGCCATATACCTATATTTTACCTTTGTAACAAGCTTATAACTCTCAAGAATAGGTTCTATTTTATATCTTTTTGGTTTTAAATTGTTTGGAATTATTCATAATTTATTCTAATATCTTTAGACTGCATTGCCTCAATTGCTTGAACTTGGATATTAAGGTGTCACTCCTTCCATTCGCATGGTCTACGTCCAGAATAGTCCAGCATTGGTTGCAGTTACAAAACCTGCTTAGATTGTATAACCCTTGAGCTTTCGTCTTTAATATCCATGCAAACCCATACCATCAAATTTCATGCCACCACTGTGTGTGTGTGTGTGTGTGTGTGTGAGAGAGAGAGAGAGAGAGAGAGAGAGAGAGAGAGAGAGAGAGAGAGAGAGAGAGAGAGAGAGAGAAGTTATTTAGAAACTGGTACTATAAATCTAATTGTGTGTAGCTTTGATTTCATTGAGAGACCGGCAATAAAATATCCTTGAAAAATATTCAGACTCTGATTTATAGCAATAAAGGCATATTATGTCCATAATATTAGTTTAACAACAAGAGTCAGTCATTTGAAAATATTGGTAATTTTTTTTTTGAAAGGTTTCAGCAATGTTACCAGTTTGAAACTTTGTGAAGGATAGCTAACATATTGGACATTATAATTAATAAGCACCTCATTCTCATATCTATGTACATCTACGGTCTTTGAGCATCTGACCATGTAAAGGTTGGCTTCTGATCTCGGTGAAAGTGATTTGAAACTGAAACATACCTATATGATTTTTTTAAAATATTATTATTTGTATTAAGTATTTAATCAGGCTCAATTATTTTCCACAATGTATCTTTCAAATTGTAATGCTCTTCTACTCTCGCCTGATTTGAAAATATAAATTCTCCGGCTTGTAGTTTTAATGTTACTAACTGGGTGTAGAAATAAGATAGAATAGTACGCGTGATTCTTAACAAAAATGATCCAATACAGAATTAACAGATAACATTATGCAGTATGTCTCGTTTGCAACTCTTGACAGGAAACTAAATGGTCTTTCTACAACAAATAGTCCTTGCTATATTGTTTATTCGTGTGCCTTAACAAATACGATACACGTCTGTCCGTCGGTGGCAACCGGTAGCCTAATGGTTGAAGGCGATCGCTTTTACAGTTCACTGACCTCTCACTTGTTTACGTGGGTTAGATTCAGCCAACACAAGTATGTGAGAAAGTTTACAGTAGGTAGATGATTCTCTCCCAAAATATACTAACCGCCACGAAAAGCCTGACACAAACTGAAAAGGGCGATAACTTACAAAGGCAAACTTGTCCGTCCGTCTATTTGGTTTTGAATTTGCGTTCCATGAACATATTTCAGATGTCTTTAAGAAGGAAGTAACATTTTTATAGAACTATGCTTTCAGGGTTAAGGATGAAAACAGAGCCAGATGTGTGACCCCTGATTTTTACTCGCGTCTGAAGAAGGCTACACCTGACGTCAACATATCACCATTCAATGCAGGGAGGTCCGTTCCCATGACAACACAGATTTCAAGTAAGAGAGGCAAGTTTCTATTGTATTGTTTAACTCGTAGAATCCAAAAGTATCTCTGTAAATTACCAATATATTACAATACCAGTCTCACGAACGTAATGATTTGTCTCTCCCGTCAATGATCTGACGTAGATAACCTCTTTCGCCTTTGATGACAAGCCAAGATGTCGTGACAAGTTGATTTAAACGCATATATCTCTAGCCAGCCACTGCATCCTTCCACACCATTTAAAATACAGTTGGTATATGAAGTTTGTGTCAAGGTATTATAGGATTCCTTTCTCCCTCATTCGCGTCATCAGAGGCTTCAACAATAAACTTTGTCTTCGTGGCTTTGAAAGTTATACATCTACAACATATGATGTCGCCAATTTGAAATGTGACGCAATGTTAATAAACACAAGTTTATTGAAGAATGCTGCATCGTTGTATCTCCATTTATAGGCGAGAGGTCCGGATAGACAGGTGGTTTAAAGCGCTCGCCTTTACCGATCAGTCATCTCCTCCTGTTCTCATTGGTTCGTGTCTAAGACTCGGTCAGTATGTTAGAAAGCTTCCAGTAACTTCCCGTAGGTCGGTGTGTTTTCATAGGTTTTTTCATAGCTGTTTCCTCCACTATTACACTGGCCGCCATAGACAGCCAATCTTTGGCTGAAAAATTGCATCTAACCACAAAATAACCAATCAACCAACCGATTTGTGTTTGACCCTTGTTTCGACTTGCTGACGAATACATACATTTGACATGCACGATCATTGGAATAAATATATTTTTGAAAATTGTATGTGCATTAACTGAATTACCATTTAAGGCTCTTTGTAAAAAATAGTTTGAATGAAATATTATTGATTTGCAGTACATATTGCGTAATCTTATTAGTCAACACAATTATATTGTTTATTATTATCATAGAATTACATACACAAGTTCAGAGTAAAGCGTTATCCATTGGATAACAAGTCCCAAATACAGCGCTCTGGCACATCTAGCCTAGAATGTCAATGTTCGAATACTTGGCAGCGATTAGGCAATATGATTAATTCATTGGCTGGATTTTAACTTCACATTAGCACACATATGTTATATATTATAATTGTTGTAAAACATTTTCTAAAGATAACTAATATTTTATTTTGTGAACATTATAAGTTTTTATTTTATATTAGGCAAACAGTTTTCTTTTTAAACATATAAAATTCTAATTGTAATCCGATTTCAAAGACAAGCATATCATCAAGTCTCGTCCCTGGAATGATGATTCATTTGTGCTTTGACATCCGACCTGAATTGGGTTATTGTTGTATATACAGTGTTTGATTGCGAATTAATAAATTATTTCTTCCATGAATAATATAACTGTGTGGGACATCATGATACGTGTCTGCGGCATGATGCCCCCGTGCTAGACATCACTATAAACTACCACATCGCAGCGATATGACTGAAAAATTATTAAAGCTACCTTAAAAATCTAAATCATACACACACACACACATACGTTTTTCCATGAAAATACAAAATTGCCCTGATAACATGTATGGAAATAGCAACTTGAATTTATACTTTAATTTCAAATAAGGAATTCTTCTAGGAATGCATTGTGATTCAACAAAGATCTTGGCACATCAATACTTCTCGAGCCAACGCAGGCACTTCGAGACTTTCAGTGTTGGACTTAATCTGGATTTCCACTAAAGTTTATTCAGAAATTTAAATTATGAGAACTTGTGTATGTAATTCTATGATTATTTGGGATTTAGTTCACAATACCGGCAGTTTGTTATTTTAACATTTTCACTTTATATTAGAGTGAGTTCGAGTTTAAGATTCGGCGAATGTGGATATGCGAGAAAGCTTGCCAGTAGCTTATCGTGGGTAGGTGGTTCTTATAGGTGATATTCCGGTTTTTTCCTCCACCATTAATGCTGGCTGACATGTATAGCCTATCGTGTGCTGAAAAGTGGCGTTAAACACCACCACCACCACTTTATATTAGAGGGAAATAAATTATTTGTTGAATTTACTAAGCTTTCTGCTGTTCACTCTTTTCTGCTTTTAAAAAAAATAGACCCGCAACACTTGCGCTGAGAAAGGTTACTGCAGAAGACAAGCACGATTCATCAATATGGCAGGTTTGATACATAGGTGCAAGGGACAAAGTATGTGGCTCTGATTCAGCAGTCGTACAATTGATTAAAATGCCTCTAAACTTGATTTTAGAGGAAGTTCAGAGTAAAACGTTAGAGCAGGTTGACTGTACAGTGTTAGAGGAGATTCCTTGTTCAGTATTTGAGCATGGTTGGATTTGGGGTTTTGAGGTTAAAACTGTTTTCAGCACGATGGGGTTTGCGTGGTGCCCAGCAGGGTTGGTAGATGAAGAACCCGAGAAGAATTAGCGCCCCACAGAATCTGATGGAAAGAATTGCAACCTAACCACGTTGGTCAAGCCGAGACTGATGTGGAATGAGGTGAGATGTGCGACTGGTCTTCAAAGAAGATCGCCTTTGACCACTCGGCCACCTATGGTCCCACAGTAATGTGGAAGGAGGTTCAGAGTACAGTATTAGAGTATGTCTGGTTTGTTTTCGTGAGATTTAACGCTGTTTTTCCGGCACATTATACGCTACACTTATTGGCCTTAATAGTTTTTGAATGAAGAACATGGTAAGACCTCAGGAAGAACAACCAACACAAGGGAAAGTGACATTGCACATAACCTCGTTAATCAACTGAGACTCGGAATTCGCACGGAATAGAATGAGATGTGTGAGTATTATTTAAAGACGAGCGCCCTACCCCTCTCGGCTACCTGGATCTCCACAGTATTGGAGGAAGATATTCAGTGTACAATATTAGAAAATGTTTATAGTACAGTAGTACAGAATGTTCAATGTAGAGTATTAGAGCAGTTTGTGTACAGTATTTTATCTTTCATAAAATGCCTTTACCTTATTATAATAGAATGGATACAAATGACGGATATTTGTATTTCTTTTACTGCGGTTCACCGCATAAAAGAAATCATAATTTTAAAGAATTTTTCAGGTCGATTGTCTTCTTTTTCAAGAAAGGCATATTTTTTCACGTGGAAACGTTTCCGTGTGTGCGTAGAGCCGTTTGTACAGCTTGAACCTTCTAAGAAAAGTTCAGAAAGCTCTATCCATATACAAATGCCATCATCCAAGATGCTTCTTTGTCGGATCTCTTAGAAAATGCTTATTGGATTTTTTGGTTACGCCAACGTTTGTTCAAAAGCGAAAGAGATAGTTATTTCTATTCATATTACACCTTTATAGTTTTTGTTAGTGTTTCAGATACACTTTTGTATTTGAGTGGTTTCGACATTATGCTCACTTTCTTCACAAAAGTTCAATTCCTCTTTCTTGTTGACTTCACGGAAATAATAAATGTATAAATCTTATTTGTAGATGTGACCGGAACACTAGATAATTTGAGTGGAGCAAAACGATTGCGTTTGAATGGTGACGTCCTACAAAGTGATAGGCCAGACGACATTTCTAGTCAAGGTCAAATTGCGTCTCCAAACATTGGCATATCAACTAGTTTCGAAAATGTCTCATCGGGTATGTTTTGCCTTTATGTTCATTTAAATAAAATTATATTCCAGTTTCTAGAATACATTCCATCCATTTTTACTGGTCCGTTCCTTATCACAATGCGAGATTTTCCTTTCTCAAAAGACTTGCCATCTCTTATTATAATTTGCCATCGTGAAGGCGAGAGAGATGAAATCTTTTTAAAGTAAACAATGTTTAAGAATTTCATTGAAAAATCTGACCTGTGCAAATAGTGTTTATAATTTTGGCCATCTTTTTTTTCTGATAGAAACTATTTTAACTATATTTGTTTTGTTTTTTAAAACAGAATATAAAATATATGTACCAGTCTGATCATTACACTTTATAGTTTGGCTGTATGACTTCAAATGAGCACGACAAACACTACAAAATGCAGTTATTTTTAACCGATAAGAGTACCCGGTTTACATTATGAATTATCAGAATTATTTAATCAACTGCCACTAAAACAGTATCTTTATTATATTATTTTCTAGAAATGTCACTAAAAATGGAAAACAAATTCAAAGCTTTACAAAGCTCTTTTGATGCAATCTCTATAAATGGACACGAGAACATGTGCACAGATGTCTCTACACTAAAGTGGCCACTCTATCATTATTACTTGCCGCCATGTATAGCCAATCTTGCGCTGAAAAATGGTGTTAAGCCCTATAACGACAGTGGCCACTCCTGTTATGGTTATGTAATAGTTTCATACAAACCACGTTTTTAAGGGGCCAAGTCTTAAATGAATGGGAAAAGTTTTGGACTTTCTTTGTTCAAATGTTCAAGTGGCAGTTGATTATATAAATGTAGCAATTTGTAATTACAAAGTCTTTAGGTACTCCTGTCAGTTGAAAGATGTGTCATCTCCTTCAAAAGTCTTCATATGGGCATTGGCGTAGTTATGTTGATGAAAGAATCCCGGAACACAATTTTCCATATACGTTTTTCTTCAGTATATAAAGGTAGGGAAGCTGCTAAACTCTACAAGGGTCAAGTGTATGGTGTAAAATGCAGGATCCCCTTTTTCTTTGTAGCACAGAATCAGAAAATCTTCAAACGTGCAACGCTTCATCAAACACGCTTCTTACTCTTTAAAAATAAGTAAAATGTCTTGTTGCTCGAGTCTGCACAGCTATTCCATTGATTGTCGAACATTGAGGGGAAGCGAGATGTTATATTCACTTTTCCGGAATGTGTGGCAACATCAGTGCCGTCGGCTTTGAAGGTTTTGACTAAGGTCTTTTATTTGCATGCATGTTCTAGCAGGTTTAAAAAATTCTCATCGTACTTGGAATAAATCGCCAGGAGCTTAAGACAGTTCTGCATCTCTTTTTATGGCCCCTTTGACCTAGATAACTATCTTAGTCATATAAAATATGTTAAGGTTCAGATTAATATTTTTTTACTTTGCCTCTGTTTTCTCAAAAACTTGATGTATTTTGTTCATACTTCAGTTGACGGAATATGACGTTCAACAATTTAATGACACGCTCACTTGCCTCTTTGACCTTGGTGTCAAAAGCACAGTAATTTAGAAATGACGTTAACGTTTTGGTTACAGTTCATATTTGTTTATTCTTACTCATATACTTAATTGATTTGTTAATACATGGGTTAAATTATTAGATTCTGACAAAATTCATTCTGCAAAATGATCGCCTACCACTTTCACATTGGACATAGTGATAACGGTAATGTGAACTTAGCCTAATATTTTGAGTAAAGTAATATTTGTTTTGTCCAAGACAAATCACATGAAGTGTTTACAATAAGGATAAATAGTTTTCAAGCGAAGACAGTCTGCTCTGCGAAATTTTAGCTTGCCCCCTTTGACCTTGGAATGAAGGCGGTAGAAAATATGCGGTGATGTTTCGGTTTAAATGGTGTTTTCTTATTATATTTATATTCCTAAACCCTACGGGAGGGTCTTTTTCATAATGGTAAGATGATTCATGCTACGAAACGCTCTCTCGAATTTTTAAACTAGGGGTCAAAATATTTCACTACATTTGAATCTAAACTTCGAATGTGTGAGTCGTCATGCATATCCTGGCCTTTTTCTTATCTTTCCTCGTTTCTCCAGACTACCTTGTGGCAGATGCATTTCGTGCGATCATTGATCAGTGTTGGCATTTTATTATATAAATATTAAGCTTTTGCCGCCATATGTGCCTGAAAATGTAATAGTTTTCTTTATGTACTAGCAATTTGTGAACGTTTTGTCCACATGAGGATTATGTGTAGTGCAAGATATTTGGTTTATGGTTCACGTCATATTTACTTTAACAAGAATATGTTAAATTGCTTTGCTTCTTGGTTTGTCTGTGGTACTATATCAGCATTCTATTTTGATTTAAGGCTGGACAGTTTGAACAGCATGTCAAGCAGAACAATGATTTAAAAAAGAATTAAAAGCAGTAATAATCCATAGCTTTTATCAACTCATTATAGTTGTCTCCTTTGGTATCATAAGAATGTTCTTTTTAATTATATGAAGTCGTAATTCATGCAGTGTCACAATTGGTAGGTAGGTACCTGGGTTGGTGAGTTGGTAGGTGGCAACATCACGTGTCGGTACAATAGGAAAATATAGTGCCAATTGAAAATTCAAATTAAATGTTAACATGGTTAGAAGTAATAATGTAAAGATTTGAAAGCCAAAATATCTTTAGTTATAGAAAGGGCTAATATCACTTAAGTCAGCATATTTTCTTTGCAGGATGATATTAATTGAAGCCATATACATAGATGACAAGTAAACTAGTACAGGATGATATTAATTTTAAACATCTACATAGATGACAAGTAAAATAGTACAGGATGATATTAATTTAAGACATCGACATAGATTTTTTCAAAACTACAGTATTAGACATAGATCATTAGCAAAGAGTAGTGGAAATCTTATAATGGAGGCTTGTGGAAGGAGATATTTGCTGTCTAATGCTGCGTGACTTTTAATACTAACATTTATAGGTCATTCGTATTGTTTGATTGGTCAATCAAGGCCTCTCAAATGGTACACAGAAGACCTTTACCCCTTTTCGTATTTATTTTGTATATAATTAAAGTATTATAAAATAGGAATAGTTGTCCTATTATTTTGCTGGTTTTGCACTCGAGACATACCATTATTTCATCTCCGTCAGCACTTTTCAAGTTATGTTTATTTTTTCTTATACACTTATTATTGCAGGCACCAGCCGTGATGACCAGGGGACGATGACCTATTCCTTTTATTCTCCGCAGCTGAACCAATCTCACACTAAGGTGTATACAGATATGGAAAACGCATTCACTAGAATGTACAACGTGCATTCAACTGCGGAGTCGTTCCCCAGCGGCCAACTGTTCAACTCGTTCACAACATCGACCTCTAAACAGTTGGATAGAGACGCTAGCGCTACCACTACCTCTCCATACAATATTTACATGGACAATTCATTGTATCAGTACTATGGAAGTACTCACTCGGGTGTAAACTCGCATCTTTATAACAACCCGGATTATGTCAATCCCAACTCTGTGCTTCCGGTCTCGTACAACAGTTCCAGGATGAAGTCGGAGAAAGAGATGAGCGCGGAAGAAATTGGTGCCAATGACGCCGATGTTTCATTCCCGGAAACTCCTTAAGTATAATAGACATCGAATACTTTCAAAACGATTGGCAATGGCATA
>JAEAOA010001239.1:0-120000 GCA_016746295.1 Potamilus streckersoni | reverse complement strand
TTCTTGTACTGCACTTTTTGTGAATATAATTAAGCCTTAAGTAGAAAAGAAAATGAGCATATAATAAAAAAGTTACTGCAATTGTATGGGAAAATAAGAACTAATTTTTTCGGTCGGGCAGTATTTCCATCCGAAAAACTCGTTCAAATTTTCCCATTCAAATGCAGTAACCTATAAATACCGTCATCAGACGTCAATATTAACGATATTGTTTTATACCGTACTCGGGCGTCAACATAAAGAGATTGATTTATATCATCATGTGGCTTCAACATAACGATATGGGACTTGTGCCATGATCAGGTGTCAACGTAGCTATTGATTTCTACTGTCATCAGGTGTCAACAGCACGATATTGATTTTTTATTATATTTCCATTTCTATTCTCCGTTTATTTTTGCATTGTTTAAATCGTATTTTTCCGTACTACACGGCTTTGTACTAGATGACACACTGTGTCTAGAAATGGCATAATGTATTGTGAACCATTTTGTA
Source organism: Potamilus streckersoni (assembly GCA_016746295.1). Lineage (NCBI taxonomy): Eukaryota > Metazoa > Mollusca > Bivalvia > Unionida > Unionidae > Potamilus > Potamilus streckersoni. Next base: position 119,505 of record JAEAOA010001239.1, on the reverse strand, counting down.
AAAAAGCACTGTACGATCGTATAATACACGCTTCAGCTTCATTTTTTTAGATTTGTTAGTCGATTAACTAAACAAGCTGCTTCGTCCATTTTGAAAAGAGATGTGATAAAGATAACGACGTGGACAGCTTCGCAGAGTATATGTAATGTGAAGAATAAAAGTTAAGAGACGCGGTAATTGAAAATAGCATTTGGATCATTTGAAGTTATTTAGAAGAACCATTCGTAACTTTTCGCAAATAGAATGATTCAGACTATGACCAGTGGTCTCTATGGTCTGCAAAAAGGCAATAAAAAGCATATTAAAGTCAAGGGCTATCGCATATCTATCAGTGATTTATAATTTTACAAGTCAGTCAACACACTAGATTGAAGGAAAAGAAATGCAATATTTAAGGTTTAGTAAGAAACTAAGCGTCGGAGCCAATAATCCAAAGACGAAAAAGTTGCTTCTGCTTGCTAAATGGACTGTAACACAACTGCTGCTTTGTATTTTTATCCGTCAACTTTTTTGATATCTTAGGCTAGTGATAGAAGCCTTAAAAGAAATTGCTAGGGTCCTTCAGAGTATGCAAATGACATGGCATACACGTCTTTTTTAGCTGGAAGTAAGAATGTTAACATATATACTTATCAATTTTTGCATCTTGAATTTCCTCAGAATGTACCTAATTCTACAAATCCTAATGACATGACCAATGTCATGGGAAACCTGATACATATATACTGATGTAATCTCGACTATGTCTCAAAATAAACTCAACTGTCCGTACTGCACTGAATTGACACGATAAATCCAGTCCATCATAGGCAGAAAAGAAGAATCGAGTTCAATGAAAAAAATGAGAACTCCATTCATTCTATACAGACTGGAAAAGTTTCTTTAATGTGCATTCATTCAAAGTATTACTTTAAATTCCAATTTTAAGTCGACCAAAACGAGATTATAAGATGTATGCGCGATTAAGTTCAAAGTCTTGCAAGGCGATGTTATGTACGCATTTGTATTGGAAAACATGAACTCGTTTCTTTGAACTAATACTGCACTGTCGATGTCGTTCAGTATTACTTAAAAAAACCGCGTTCAGTTTTCCCATACAAATGCAGTAACATATAAATGCCATCCTCGGGCGTCAAAATTACGATATGATTTATACCGTCCTTTGATGTCCACATAACGATATAGATTTTGCATCGTCATCACGCATCAATGTTCTTCTGAAACGTTTCTCCTTTCCTCTTCTGTGAGTCGTCTCAGCATCGTGTACATAGAATCATTTGACACGGTGAATGGGTCAGTTAAAATAATATAGGTCAAAAGTCAATGTGACGGTCGATTAAGTCATACCCTAGAGAATTAATGTATTTTAAAGTATGAAATTAATTGAAATTTAATGGATGCAACAATGCAAATTTTGCCGAAAATCTATATTTTTTTGCGCCAAGTTTGTCTTTAGACATGACACATTGCTTATGACGGCAAATAATTGTATATAGAAAAATTATAACATACTTTAGTGTTCTGATTTCTTTTGTGTTCTATTGTGAATTTCATTTGAGTGGGTATTCATTTTCATTGTTTTGCGCAAAATATCATTTTCGTTGGCTCTTTAATTCGTGGTCAAGGGAGACAAAAAGAATCCTATTGGTTCCAATGAAGGGTCGATGTTAACAATGTCTTTGTATTTATGATTTATGCAACATTGAAATCCACGAAAAATTGTGAAATCAAAACATTGATGTATTGCGAACGGAAGTATATACATACTTGTTACATTTCTAAAATATATATATATATATCTGTACAGGATTTTTGATTACTGTATGTTCTTGTGATTTAAGGAATGGACAAGACTTTTATAATTTTTTTGTTCTGGTTAATTTATGTTCATGTTTTCAAATATATTGTTTATAATCGACCGGATGTTTACCTCGTTCTAACAGTCGTTTTGTTACTAGTAATTTTTTCGAGACCGCCTTGATGGAACTAAAGATGGCAATCATTTTGGTGTCCGTTTGTTTGTATGTTAGTCAGCACCCTTTGTTAAACACAATATTGAAGTATTTTACTTTATTTTTATATAAATACTATTTTATCTCAACCTGTAAGAATTAGGAGCGCAGATAATGGAGCAGGCTCGACATGTAAGTCATGGCCATGTTCTTGTTATTTATAATTTACAAATTGGTTGAATAAACGTGTTTTATAAATTTCCACCAAGGTTCCTTTGCAATATGCAGGTACATATACAAGTATAAATTTATGATTTTGTTGCATAATATTTCAACTGACAGTTTAGGGATTTTATCTATTGTGATACTAATGTACTCGATTAAATAAATAAAAATGGAAATAAAAACAACAAAAAGAGAAAAAAGAAAAATGTGAGGGAGAGAAATGTAAATATACCAATAATGGCGGTGTAATTTAAGTTACTATTTTGTACAGTTGCAGGAACTTTTTTCAAATAAGACTGAAATATTTCATGCTTTTATTCAGTTAAAAGATCGATGACAGAATCACTCGGTATTTTCTACAAGATTGTGTTGGATGAATTTATTAATAACGAAAGTTTTTTGTGCTTTAGCTAATAAATTTTAAAATACATTGACTCTACTTCTGTTAAATCTATTACAAATCATTGTGACATTCGGGCCCCATCCCCTACCCTATAGTTTCAGTAGTCACTTGGCGCTTCGCCACTAGATATGGTCATTACAATTCATTTTTTCGGCCACTATGATCATACTAATATCGGGATATCGATTGCCATTTTCTTGCCAATTCATTTGCAGAGCCAGTCTTTGCAGACTTTGCATATTCGGCTACAGTGTTACTCAATAGCAGAACGAACGGGAATGAAACTTTCAGCGAAACCCTGCCGTTATACATTTAAAACCAAGCTTACAAGCTTTGCGGTATAAACCAATCAGCACCGTGAGCATTACACTGTTTTCTGGTAATGTCAACTTTACGCAAGTACATTGTGTGCCACATTTTGAAAAATGACACGATTATTGCATCAGCTGGTATTAACACGTATATTTTCTGTATGCCGAATACACAAATCGTAATATGAAGCTTGCAGGCTGATTGGCCCGAAAATGTAACCCATTTACAACGAGAGCATCCAATAAGCAATTTAATTTACCACGTAAGTATACCTCGTGAATCCACACATTAAATAGTGTACATTGAAGCAACTTAACTGCAGCATTATTGAGCGGATATCATGATATCGGTACCCTTCTCATCCCTACCAAAATATCAGTCAATACAATTACTTTAATCCGCTCTCTTAAACCTTATGCGTGATTCATGACCAGAGAGATGCGGCATATCAGAGCGTCCGACTCGTAATTCATGTGTAGTAGGTTCGATACTCGCCCAGGCTGAGTGTTCATGAAAACGGGATGGTGGCTTCACTGCGGATATTCGACAGTGGCGATACAATTTGAAAAACTGCACCTTGCTGTGCCATAAAGTGGTGTATACTCCTTGGTGACGTGTTTTATCCTACTAATGTATTTCACTATCTCATCATAATGGATGTAGTAAAATGCATTAGCTAATGTCTTGTTTGCATCTCAAGCATGGTGAGATGGAATAGTCTCTTTTTGTGCGTCCGAGATAGCGTCAAAAATGTTTAAATGTTGCGTCACATTTTTACAGTAAAATATTAGCTGCATCGTTTGCTGCATTCCTCTGAAACGTTGGTATCATATCACAAAAAATATAAAGTGTATACGTGCTTCTGTCTTGTCTACTGGAGCAGAACTCACTTGCTGACAATATTTTGGTTTTGTGTTAAAAGTTCCAATGTCAACACGCGTTTTACATCATTTGCTGCATTCAACAAAAAAAAAAAAAAAAACCAACATTTAGGTCTGTGTTATTCCAAGTCTCAAGTTTATACTTGTACTATCCTACATAGAATCATAGATGCTTTGTGGATGCGTCTTCATGTATATAACGGTATCTAATGAAACTTGAATCCCTGATTCATTTTATAAATGAACTAATCTCTTGCAATTTCCCTGTGAGTGGAGTTAAGAGTTACAAACATTTTGTCATGATCTTATAATTTTCTTGTGATATGAGCGCTGAATTTCAATGACATGGAGCAGTTCCAAATATGACATTTTATTTTAGCGTTTCGTACTCGATTCAAACTTTATATTGGGACTATTCCATTTCTACGGGATCATGCAGACTGTTTCGTTACTACATGGCCAGACCTGAAAATCACAAACTTCGTTGAGCTTTAAATTTTGTTTCCATCAATCAGGAATTAAGTTACTTTTGACTAGATGTTGTCAAGCATAGTAATTACATAAATTGTTAAATCTTTTGTGAAGGAGTTATCTCTCAAGTAGCACACGTGTCGTCTGCTATGCAACATTTTTATAAGGTCTATCATGTGTTCATTTTGTACTCAGAATAACTTTACAGAATGACTTGAAATATTCATTAGCTTTCCATATATTTTAACCATCATAACAGTGGCTGTGATACACATATTATTTTAATGATATACAAAACTTTGGCAATTTATCCTATATCTAAATACAAAGTTAATGGTGGAACCAAAATCTAAAGCTCAACGAAGTCTGTAATTTTCAGAATATTTAGTAGCCGTTAAATAGTCAGTTAGAAATACTGCATTTAATACTATGTTCAAACAGAGCTGAATACGAGCTCCTAGGATAACCGTAACCTTTTTTAAAGCACTACTGTGGATAACTCTACCTGGACATCTCGTATTGTACTGCCATGGATAACTCCATTTCTTATTGTGCTGCCATGGGTAACTCCATTTCTGATTGTACTGCCATGAATAACTCAATTTCTTATTGTACTGCTATGGAGAACTCCATTTCTGATTGTACTGCCATGGATAACTCCATTTATTATTGTACTGCCATGGATAACTCCATTTCTTATTGCTCTGTTGAGGATAATACCACCTGGGCCTTTCTTACTCTAATGTAATGGATAATAACACGTTGACCTTTCTTATTGTTATGTCAAGAAAAGAAGAAGTAATAACTAAAAAATCTAATGTTAATTAGTTTAAACGAAGAGCAGCGTCTGTAGGTCACTGAATTAAGATTTGTGCAAGAATTTAAATAACGAAGGAAGAACGAATTTCTATGTCTCTGGTATCAATCGCGGCCATTTTCGAGTGACGTAGAAGTATTGCAGAAGATTTGTTTTGTGCAAAGACCGGGACGGTAGTACAGAGGAGGCAGATGCTATAAGCTTTTGCTTATGTATATGCATATGTATGAATGCATGTATGTGTATGCATGTATGAATGCACACATACAAGACATATTTCGAAGACCACATATATAGTATGAGATGGCAAAGGTCACCCAAAACGAGACATACATTTCCAACCACCCCGCCCAACCCTCTAAAGTTTGCACTCTTACACATCCCACTTTCCTGCTCCCTACAAAAATAAATATAATAAACTGATATTAGGTACAGCGCCGCCCTAGTTGTAAGGGAAATTGAATTGACTTTCATTTATAGTTTTTATTTGATGATTTTATTGTTTTCGTCCTGAAATGCTTTTATTGACTGTGATACAAATGCTGTCAGCATTATTAGGATGTTAAAAGTTTAAGCGCAACAATGCGAGTAATATGGTTTAACTGTATGGTCATTTAATCTTAAATGTACAATTATTAAATAATGTTATGTGACTAAGGACCTAGTGTATGTGTATAAAAGGGAATTATATGATTATATGATGAAGGATCAAGGACTCCGATCCACGTTATGTTTGTAAACAATTTGAATGCAGTACCGGTAATAATACAATCCTGGATAATTATTTGTAAATCACATGCCTTAAAAATACATTAGTCCAAATAAATCATCATCATCATCATCATCATCATCATCATCATCATCATCATCATCATCATCATCATTATCATCATCGGCTCAAACTCTAATCTTAAAATTAGAATTGCGCGTCAATATCTCAGTCTTAGAAATAAAATATTGAATTGCATTTTCATGTGCATGCGTGCCATTTAGTTAAATTTATTAATATGGTACTAAACTGCTAACACAGCTGACGCCAAAATTTTGTTCTTGGGCCGCCGCGGGGGCCCTAGGCACGTGCCTCGCATGCATATATCTTAAAACGGTATTCTCTCTCTCTCTCTCTCTCTCTCTCTCTCTCTCTCTCTCTCTCTCTCTCTCTCTCTCTCTCTCTCTCTCTCTCACACACACACACACACACACACACACACACACACAATTACAAAGTACTGGCAGATTCGTTGCAACTTGTTTAAACGATTATTGTTATTATCAAGCAAATGTCAACCTGTTTACGTAATTCCATACAAACAAGGACAATTCAATCTGAACTGATTTATTTGTGATGCCTGCTGTAGTGTGCCCATGACTGGATTAAGTCGTACAGTTTGGTTCCCGGACAAGAAGTTTCGTTCACGTCACGATGCCCATGGAGAATATAGGTGCTTGAGATTTTGTGATTGGCCACACCACATGCAATCAGCTGCTTCACTGCGTTTAAAGCAGCGTCATTTGGCACGTGATCCATGAAATTTCCTATGATGCAAATTCCTAAAGGAAATGACAACGAATTAAAAGCATATTTGCTTATCGACAAGTAAGCCAATGAAACCAGTTAGTACAAAAAAATATTATAAATAAATAACCTACACTTGCTTAGGCAATTGTAGATTTTGACTTTGAAATTTAACTTTGTGATTAAAGGATTCCACTTCGGATTAAACAACGAACATGCTCAAACCCAAAGTGGTGATGGTGTTATTCATCTCCTCCACGTAGTATAATGAAAATAAAGCGGTATTTTGCTTCATGAAGATGCTAGTCTTGATAAATTTAGGGGAAGTTGTTACACAAAAAAGCAAGATATATTTAACCGATCCAGGAATAAATGTAGTACCCAATGTCAGTCCCAATCGCCAGCGTCATCACGGTCTTTAATTATTATGTTGTCTTCTTTTTAGCATATTGACTCGATCAGTGGTGCTTGCGAAGTTTGTTGTGATGGTCATGCTGATAGTTTTGCATCTTATAGTATTAGTAATAGTAACTAATAACAATAACTGCTTTAACGGGGGTAACCACATGGCTACATTACGATCATCATATAATTAATAATAATAATATTAATAATATAATAATAATAATAATAATAATAATAATAATAATAATAATAATAATTATTATTATTATTATTATTATTATTATTATTATTATTATTATTATATTATTAATATTATTATTATTATTATTATTATTATTATTATTATTATTATTATTATTATTATTATTATTATTATTATTATTTGATCGGGAACCATCATCTTTAACTGTTATAAACATTTACCATTTTATATTTAACTACTATGGATTTTTTACTATATCGCTGGTCGATATTGAACCTTTCTTTTCACACATATGACCTACTGTATAGCGCTTAATAGCCTAAAAGTGCTGGTGCGCCGTTAAAATTAAATCAATCAATCAATCAATTAATATTATTATTATTATTATTATTATTATTATTATTATTATTATTATTATTATTATTGGTAATTAATGCATGACGGAACATTCATTTCAGCTGTTTAGTTCCCCACAAACAGGATTTTGAACATTCTAAGTTTTTAAGCTTGTATTACAAACGGGTTCAGGTCGTGGATGTTTTAATTTCCGCAATACATATTCACATTTCTAGCATAATGCTATAGTTGAGCCAGATTATAGCACGTCTTTGTTTTCATTTTCTCGTTGGCTGTACATTAAATCAAACAGTAGTGTACGAGAATAGTTTCCAGGCAGACTGGAAAACAAGATTTGGTACATTACTAAAAGTGATACGTATGCGGTGATGCCCATAAACAGTTTAATGATGTGCTTAAACAAGGTAGTAAACAAAACATGATATCATGGTTGCTTTTCCTATTCGTAAATTAAAAATTCATTGATTCAGTGGAATTAATCATTTGTAAATAAACATTAGCGTCTTTCAGGACACGCGATTTCCAAGCATTTAACGATCGCATAAATTTCTCTCATCAATTTTGATGAAACGAACTAAAGAAAAACACTTAGACCAGACTTGTATTGACTTAACGTTAATAGACAGTGATCCTCACGCAGGTAACGTCATAAGGACATCAAATCTACAGGTAAGATAATGCTATTTCGGTGCACACCAGAAGGAAAAAGCACCCAAACGCAGAGCGGTTTGTTTGATCTATTATCTTGGTTACCTGGGGAGTATTCGTTTGATGCTACCGTTAGGTATTGTAGTATAATGAAGGCTGAAGACCACATCTACCCCAAGATCGAATGGTACCTTACCTAGACCGACACTGTTGTAGTTCAGTGTATGTGCACCTATTTCATCCCAGCCTCTACCTTCATACACGTTGCCGTCCTCCCCGACAATGAAGCTATAGCCAATGTCAGGCCATTCTGAAACGGACATCATATATAATTAATACATACATACATACATACATACATACATACATACATACATACATACATACATACATACATACATACATACATACATACATACATACATACATACATACATACATACATACATAGTCGTTCCAGATTTCTAACAGAACAGAAAGTGCTTTTCCTGGATTCTATAGAAGAATGTTTGATAATAGTAGACTGAATTAGTAGAAGTATCGAGGTTTTGATGCTTTTCTTCTTGTTGCATTTTCGATAAAGGAATATTTACAAATGTTGACAGTTTATCTCACAAGAACAGTAGTATATTTTAGGTGCTAAAAGTAAATTTACTCATAAACCTGTCTCGTGAATATGATAGTTTGAAAAAAAAAGAAAATAAATGGAATTGACCTTTGTTTTCGCATTGATAAAAGAAATAATTTGAGTACTGTCATTTGACCGGAAATAAACTTAAGCTTTCTGCAGATGTTTCATTTTCAGATTAATATGGGCATGCTAAATTTTTAAGTTTTATGAGGCATAACCTTCTTGTTTTTTTTTCAGAATAGTTGTAACATAATGCCCTATATTTTGATAGGTCGAAAATAAACTCTGTAAAGGAGCTTTTGCGTGATATTGCTGGTAAACTGAACACAAGTTGCTTGTCTGCTACCCGAGATAATCTGGTTATGACCTGCATTGGAATAAAGTACTGGTTGTAGTAAAGTTACTGTTATTGGACCAGGTGATTCATGTAGTTAACGTGACTGTCTGTATGGACAACTGTTTGTGTAAGAATGTTGTAAATAAGATCGTGATAATAAACACATCTTTTTAAATATGAAATTGTAAAATGTACGTACTTCTAATTCAACTGCAGTAATTTTAATCATGTAGTTTAAACACCTGTTCAAGGTGTATCAAATACAAATCTTCTGTTGAAGTTTCTACAATAAGAAACATCTTTACAAGTATATCACAAACGTCAATAAAAAGCAAAGGCAATATTCAGAATGACAATCAGCTGAAAACAACCTGCAAAAAAAATGGTGCAAAACAAAGGACAATATTCAATATTAACATGTATTTTCAAAACCAAATACAAGTTTTATTATATATATTCATGCCATATTTTAAGTTTCCACATTTTTAACTTGCGCTCATGAAGATAGGAATTTGTCTTTATTGACTTATTAAATTTCTTCATTGACTGCGTACGTGGATGTATACTTACGGTGAGTGTCCATATGATACTTTTGGTACGACCGTACTACTCCCATGCATTCGGCCTTGGTGTGACAACCAGGAGAAGCCCCGTGATGTATGAAGGCATATTTAGGGGTCCCTGGAATGTGCGGTATGTGGACCGATGGAGCGCGTGCTCCCCATTCAGAACGGGTTACGATGTGAGGACAGCCACTGAGCTGCACGCCACTATGTGCTCCATAAGCTTTGAAATCATGACAAAAATTGCATAAGATTAAAATTAACGAGATGTTTAAATGTTATATACGTTGCTTTAAAAACAAGCTTTTTTTTAAAAAAAAAATAATTATGTTAATAACGTTGAGCAGGGTGAGACAAAAATTGTCCCTCTTCATGTCCAAATTATATAGACTGGCACAATTTTCACTTTCTTCGATACAAAAGGAAATGACTGAAGAAAGAGTCGTATTATAATTAGACATTTTAAACAATATATTAAAGGACTTCCCAAGGAGGACAAGGTTCCGTGCCGTCACTTTTGGAACTTTGCATTTTTAGGCTCGAAGCTTAGAATCAGAGCGAGGTCAAATTAGCCGTCGCCTATCCAGGATTCGTGGCTTTTACAGGTTTTAAAGTTTCTTCAACCAACATACAAACTTTAACATAAACGTGAATGTCCAGTGTATTTAAATGAATTATTCTAGTCAAATATAACAAAGAAGAAAATAAATTTAAAATTAAATAGACAGATTATTCCTAATCTAGATTCTCCATAGCTGCTGAGCAATAGAGTTAATATACCATATTGTATGCAACGTCTCTAATACTACCGATATATGCCCCATTCGGATAGCTATTTATCACCATTCGTCTCCTCCGGTGACAGGGTAAATAAAAACTTATTTCTCGACACTAAAGTGTTTGTACCTTTAATGTAATTTATACATACTGTTCCGGATGAGTATGATACCAAAATGACTTACAGCCAGTGCTGCCTCCGGTTGAACACGCTCCAATAGTAACAAAAGTTTGGGCCATCCAGGCATCCTGCAAATGAAGAGTATCGGAGAGCAATACTCACGCTTAAGAAAAAAAAACCTTTAATTATCTTCTTTTTTATTGTGAACAACAGACGGTAATACGTCTTTGAAGCTAAATCTTCTCATATATAGTTTGATAATGATATGTATTTTGTACAACTTGGCAACTGATCGAAAATATAGTATGGAAAAAAATAAGTAAAATATTAAAAACTTTTGTCACCAATAAACATCAATCCTTTGCTTGCAAAAATAATTTATCTTTAGTAGTAGTTTTCTCAAGGTAGATTATCTCCCTTGTATTATTTATTTCCTTTCTTATTTCATGTTTTGTTCTACCTTAGTTATATTTATTTCCAGTGCCGGATAAAATCCTGTGGAGGCCCCTAAGCAGTCAAAATCTCAGGGGCCCCCTTGGAAATTATCTCCCAATAAGTCAAGATCAAATCAGTTCAACATTATTTTGATCCGTTGTCGCGGGGTCCTTAAAAGGCATGGGGCCCATAGGAAGGTGCTTACTCCGCCTATTTGGTAATCAGGCACTGTTTATTTCAGTTCTAACATATGGATGGAAAGCTCACATTATGTTAACATTTTTGTCATCTCTCTCTCTCTCTCTCTCTCTCTCTCTCTCTCTCTCTCTCTCTCTCTCTCTCTCTCTCTCTCTCTCTCTCTCTCTCTCTCTCTCTCTCTCTCTCTCTCTCTCTCATATACCCACATAAAAAAACATACAAATATACAAGAAGCATAATATGATATTTAGGGCATAAATATTGCACTTGTGATACAATTGTAAAATAAAATACCTCACTTTAAAATACGAGACTATGATATGATACATTGGGATAGGATATTTAATTAAGGGATGAAGTTATGAGGGACATTAAACAAATGTAGACAGATAATCAATTACTATCACCATCCAACATTCACTGAACTGTAGACGACACAGAAGGGTAAACTATTGGATACAATGCGGCTTAGTGGGTTACTGCATCTGTATATGAATTATTGCCTATTACCCGAGGTTATGGTAGTGGAGGTAGTAAATTTGCATATTATGTACTGATGTTATAAATACTTATGACTAACCGAACTAACCCATAATACGATTTAAATGGACTTACGACAATGTCACAGAATTTCACGAAGACGAGACCATGATATAAAAAGCACCTCCTCCCAATAAACATCTAAACATTTATATCAAAATGGCCGAGACCATGCGTACGGATTCTTATATTTAAAGTATGTTCTGGACTTTAAGTAATGCCAAAATTACAAAACTGTCACGGACTTAATTGGTCACTGAAATCCGGATAAATGTAATTAGCTTAGACAAAAAGGGAAAATAAAAATTCCGAAACTGCCATAAACTTAGATGAAGAAAAATTCAAAAAATTATGATACAGGTAAAATCTATGGTCATGACTAATATATAGCACTAAACTGCTGAAAAATGTAAAACTTATGGAAAAGAATAGACTAATAGTTGCAATAAAATGTGATACAGCCAAATACGTTAGTTGAGAGTGAAAGACATGCAGAATAAATACAAAATCTGAGGCCTAGCCAAAAACATTACAACCACATTTCTAAACTAATACGAAATTTAAGGGAGACTGAGAAAAATCTGGCTCAAAAAATATGAATTTGGCTGAGAATTAAAGTGGGGATCGAGTGGTCTAAGGGGCTTCCTTTTACAGATCACCGACATGCGTATTTGGTATCATCCAATGTTCACCCTTAGAAAACAAAACAAATGTGTTAGGGAATGAATGTATACGATTGTTACTAACACACACCCTTGCAAACATATAATCTAACAATAAAGAGAGCAGGAGCGGTAGACTCAGACGAAGAAAGGTTTTAAGACAGGTAAAGGTGAGAGATGTATGTATGTATGTATGTATGTATGTATGTATGTATGTATGTATGTATGTATGTATGTATGTATGTATGTATGTATGTATGTATGTATGTATGTATGTATGTATGTATGTATGTATGTATGTATGTATGTATGTATGTATGTATGCATGCATGCATGCATGTTATGCATGCATGCATGCATGCATGCATGCATGTATGTATGTATGTATGTATGTATGTATGTATGTATGTATGTATGTATGTATGTATGTATGTATGTATGTATGTATGTATGTATGTATGTATGTATGTATGTATGTATGTATGTATGTATGTGAGTTTGTATGCTTGCATGTATCCATTCATGTATGTATGTATGTATGTATGTATGTATGTATGTATGTATGTATGTATGTATGTATGTATGTATGTATGTATGTATGTATGTATGTATGTATGTATGTATGTATGTATGTATGTATGTATGTATGTATGTATGCATGCATGCATGCATGCATGCATATATACATACATACATACATACATACATACATACATACATACATACATACATACATACATATATACATACATATATATATATATATATATATATATATGAATATTGTTCACAGCAGTTGTACTTTTTCAGGGTTTCTTCTAAGTCTTTAGAAAAAGTAATACTACTTAATGGCAGCCAGCGTCTTAAAAATCGTACAAAAAGTGTGTGTACCACCAATACTGTTATTGAACAAATCAAGCAAAGTGATTTCGCTTACGTTCGGTATATTCTCAAGAATAATAATCATAATAAAATTTCAAAGAAGTCATAAAAAGTTCATTTTTCTTCTGAGTATCTTGCTTTGAATTACGTCCATGGAATTTGTTCTTATTATCTACTTCTGAACATTTCGTTGCTCCTCAAGACTCGTTTCCTTCATTTTCCTTGGCTTGTATGTATGGACCTTTTTTCTCCTTTTTAACAATAAAAGGTTGCTTCTCGTTGTCTCTGTGTACATTCGGAAATCCAATACAGTTTTTCTCAATAGATATAGCAGGCATCTTCACAAGGTAGCCGTGGTATTATCGTGGGTCCAAAAACACTTGTCCTGACTGGAACGTCACATTTTTCTAACTTTCGGTAATACGTGTTCGGAACAGGCAACATTTTTTTAAAAAAAAACTGCGAGGCCCTTAGGAGACAACACGTTTCAAGACTGGTGTCACGGAATGACAGATCGACTTTAATACACTATCCAAACCATATCCTAGTTATCTAACTTCTTATCAGTTGAGATAAATAAGTTAAATGTCAGCTGAGAATCGTTTGCAAAATATAATTGTATGGGAAATTTTCTTTCCCAGGAAATGAAATTCTGCAAAGGACCAGCTTCAGAGACTACTTTGGAGTACACAGACATCGTATTAGGCCATTACTTCAGTTCGATGGGATATCGAAACTACAAGAAGAATGTGTTTATATTGTTGACTGAAGGCTGTGTTTCCACCCAGAAAAGCAAACAAACGGAGAAATATATTGTTGGATAGCGTTATGCTGTCGGAAAAATCTATTTTAGAGCGATGGATGGATGCTATTCTTCTGTTGTTGTTTTCGACTGCCATTTTAAACTGATCAACGAGGACATTCCAAATTATGTCAACGGGGTGTAAATTCATTTAAATAAATTTCGTGCAGGAAGTTACATATCATACATACTTTATGGAGAATTGACTGCTGATGGTGTTCTATTTTCGTAACGACAATATATATATTTTAGACTTGAGTGGGGTTATTGAGTTTTAGGAAATCTTCTCAACGAGATTCGTGGTCCAGTCGTATTGCTTGCTCTACTTATGATGTGAAACGCTACAAGGTGTTGTGTGGAGAAACATCCCGATAGCTACCACTAGGTAAAATTAAATGAATTAAACTATTTTAGTTAAATTATATTTGTGTCCAGGGATGAAAACACAAATTTCCAATGGTGCCAAAGTGTTGTTGTGACTTTATTTATCCTGGTTGGGGATACTATTTATATCTTTGCCTTTGTCACTATCAGCATAATTCACCAAGGATCTGGAGGAAAATTACCATTGTAACTGCTGAGTAAAATAATTTACAGTTATTAACGGTCTTGTTGCATATTTTAAGCCCAAAATAACTATTAGAATGGTGTAATAAAATCTTGACAACCTCTTATTATGTTTGTTTATATGGCTCTTAAACATGGAATAGACGGATTTTCCAAAGTGCTTCAAGTACAAGTTGATAATTTGTTTTTTCTTTGTAAGCAATGGATTGCAATGGTACAATGTAAGAGTCAAAATTGCCTGGATGGTTTGACTTCCTGGATACAATATATTTTAGCTTTGCGTGTACTTTGATTGAGAATGCTTTTGATACCATATGCATTGTCCTCATTCGCAAACACTCGTTTCAACACAAATTCGTTAAAGGTTCCTTTTGAATACTTCTTCATTTATATCTTCCAGATTATCGACAGGCGAGTGGCATTCACTAATCCATCCAGTGACATGAAACAATTCTTATATCCCGTTGTGCACAAATTCTTTGCTTTAAGTATGTTTTATTTTGATCGATGTGAAACCAATCACCTTTATGCTTGTACGCGTTGATGCTGGTCAGTAAAACAATGTACAGTTTAGAAAGCATGAATGTATGTTAGCAGATATGGATGCTGCCAAGTTAGGCTGTGATGGTCACTAAGTGTAGTTGATGATCAGTAATTTTAAAACGCTGGTCAGAAGGTGCATTTGCTAAATAATTGATAGGGTGCTGGTCAGTAACACTGGCTATTGGTTAGTAAGTGCGAAAAGTGATTAAATGATGTTGTTTGTAGTCAGTAAAGTTATGTATTAGTCAGCATGTGTTGGTGATGGTCAGTAAAACTATTCTTAAGATAGCATTGTTGCGGATATATATATATATATATATATATATATATATATATATATATATATATATATATATATATATATATATATATATTATTTATAATCTATTTTTATTTAAGTCATATTACTTAATAACAATATGCTTATTATTGGTATACTGTCATACTGGTATACACAATAGAACGCCTTGAAATGTGAGGGCACATCGTCGTGTGGCAGTGCAATGGATAAATTTAAATGTTATACATGGTCATCAATAACACGTAGTCCAAATAGACCGTAATTGTTGAATGCAGGTCAAAATCGCTTCAGGTGATCCTGAGAATATTTGTGCTTTAGATATGGCATGACCGCCCTTTGGGTGACTAAATTATATAAAAATTTAAATGTTGTCCGTTAAGATATTTCGCAATATGAAATAATTTAAATACCTGGAATCTTTTCTAGTTTTTTATTTGCTGCGTATATAGTAATTATCTAAATGAATTTAATACGCAGTATTATCATTCTTTACCATTACTAATCATAAGAGTGATGAGATGAATTAGATTTATTTATTTATTTATTTATTTATTTATTTATTTATTTATTTATTTATTTATTTATTTATTTATTTATTGTTCTATGAAACTGCATAGTGACACATTCATTCTAAACAGACAGTACCTTTATGGCTTGTTTTGAAGTTATTCAAGGAGTTGGATATATAATAATTTCAATGGATTACTGTGAAACGTCTAAGGACATTATGACATTCAATATGACACACCTACCTGTCCATGGTAGTCCACGTTGACCCACGTGTAACCATCTGCTGTTTGTGTGTGTTCTTTGTATGTCAGACATTCATGGATTGGTAACGTCGTAAGTACTTGGGCATGTAAACTCGCTCCAGACCTTACATTCACAGCATCTGTTGTGCATGCGCACTGTTTTGAATGTGCCTCATTCGCGCACGATAATAAGAACAGAGACGCCAAAATTCGTGGAATCATCTGACAAATACAAAAAAGAAATGCTGAAACAAAACATTTTAGTAGTATTTCTGTCGTCTGTTGGTCCTGCCTCGCACACTTCTAGGCAAGAATATTATAAGTACTATACGAATTCTTTCTTGCTGGCTAATTTATTTTATTAAGATTGGATTCTTGATACTCTTTTTCTTTTGGCGTTGTGTAGTGAATTATTCTGCAGTGTTCTCAAATGTAGTATCTGCTCATAACAATATCTACATGTATTTAACACAATATTCTTATATTTATATATTTTGCCAATTTAACACTTATTTGTTCCTCTGGTGTTTTCTCAAACGCAATACCTATATACCCCTAAATAATTTACGTTTATTGATATTTGCTAACATACAGACAATGGCTTTGAATTCGTTTTGCTTTTTTGACTTATATTACTCTGATCCTTTACATGAGTTTGAATTCTTTCACAATCGCTCACTGACTTTTAGAGCGTTGATGTGCGTCACAAGTATGCCTATCTATCTATCTATCTATCTATCTATCTATCTATCTATCTATCTATCTATCTATCTATCTATCTATCTATCTATCTATCTATCTATCTCTCTCTGTGTATATATATATATATATATATATATATATATATATATATATATATATATATATATATATATATATATATATATATATATATATACACAGAGAGAGAGAGAGAGAGAGAGAGAGAGAGAGAGAGAGAGAGAGAGAGAGAGAGAGAGAGAGAGAGAGAGAGAGAGAGAGAGAGAGAGGAAAGTACTATTCCTACTCGACCGCTATTCTAACTCGGGCCAGAGTATTACGGAAGCCATAGCCTTGCCTGCACGTACCAGCTGTCATACTATTTTGACGATGCACACAGCACCAAAAAATGATGCTACAAAGTCGGTGGTATAATATTCTTCTGAATGATACAAGGATTGTTTTCCTACCTGTTTAGTGTATATTTGTAATTCTTTATTAACTTCTATATACTTTGATTTACGTCGTTGAAATTCAAAGGGACTGTATACATCGATGATAATTACTAGATCAACATACTAGTGTGTCTGCTACACACGAATGTCACTACTGCCTACTCTTTATCGTCATTTTTCATGATCTGCGCATGACTGATATTGTATGGCGCTTTATGCGTGCAGACAAGACTTTGGGTACCGCGACCTGCTAACCAGTTCAAGTCTCCTTCGAGTACGAATTAAAATTCTCCAAACTGTATGATAATGTTATTTATTCGTGTTTTATATGCTTGTGTTTGTATGACCGTCTGTGTGCACACTTTTACTGACTAGAGTAGAACAGAATAGAGCGGAAGTAGTAGGAGAAAGTAAGAATCCGAGCTCAACAACCCCTCTCCCCACCCCTCCAGACCTCCAAACAAATACAAAATACCTAGGTAACGTAATAGAACACCTGTTGCAATCAATAATTGCGCTAAGAATCCGAGCTCAACAACCCCTCTCCCCACCCCTCTAGACCTCCAAACAAATACAATAGAACATCTGTTGCAAAATACCTAGGTAACAGGTAAAATTTAATTACGTGATCTTCCAGAATAAGCAAAATGATATGTCAGACTCAATTTTCCAAATCATTACGATTTAGCAGAGCGTGGCGATTGTGGACTAAATTACGCATTAGAATTCCAGTAAGGTAAGTGGTATTATACCTCATTACCAACTGTTAATGTCTCAACTGTAGATATCAAAAATATTTCATTATCATGGTGATAGAGGCTGAACTTTACTTTACCGCTGACATAACGACGGGACTCAAACAAATCTTTTATTTGTGATTTGTTAAGAGGGTATTTTTGTCGATAAAATACACCTTTGACCGATCAAGATCAATTGTAAGTTTGGTGTATTTTTGCTGACTAATCGGACAGTGAAAGTTTTTAAATTCCGCAAGCAACTTTTGATACAATTGTTCGAGATAATTAAAATACTCGCTGTCATCAGATCTGATGAGCGAAAGTTTTAACTTGTCATGGCTACCACTAAAGCATATGCCTGATGTTTCATTATTAATTTCAACTGTCAATGGTTTGTCGTCCATCATTAGATATTTGATTTTGCTACTGTAGCTATTTGTTACTGTAAAATTTTCAAACATTATTTCTTAAGTTTAGATAAAATTTTAGTTTGCAAAGATAATGTCAAGTATAGATCTATCATGACAATACCCAAGTGCAAATGTATCTACCCCATTTTCGCAATAACGTTTATCATCAAAATTGCTCAAACCGCGTTTGATAAGGACATCTGTTTCGAGCTTATGATGATTTGTCCGAATTGACATAGTTCTTATAAAACTAACACCGCCATCAAGCGCGTACTTGTAGTCATCAAATTTTATAAACTTTTTAACAAAATCACGAGGCAGACCTTTTGCTTTTTTTGTTATTTTATTATTGTCTAACAATACGGCATACATTTTACTACGTAATCCGATAAAGTATTTGATAGCGCTCGAGTTAATTTCATCTTTGAACTTACCAATAACCTTTTTATTTGTGTCGTCATGAAATTTACTGTCACGTGGGTAATCAGAAAGATCAAACAGATGTCGATTATTGTACATGTCCTGATAGATGTCCTCGCATTCGATTTCATATACGAGCGAATCAGTATCAGTAAACAATAATCTACTAGCCGGCCATTGATTTTTAACAAAATTATAATGAAAATCATACATCAGCCACTTTGATAAATCTAACACTGAAGCTCCAACGTAGATCGGCTTGTTTAGTTTTAGATTTGTTTTTCTTCTTTGTATCGCAACAAGATTCTCATTAAATATTTTCATGCTCACAAAATCATCGTCTGACACAAGTTTGTTTCTACGATTGACATCATTGACTAGTTCGATATTGACGCGTTTCCTAATATTCTCCATCGTCTTACCAAAAACAGAATTGTTCATCAGTTTGAAAAAGTTTTTCTCAAAATCAGTTTTTGCCGCAGCTCTTCTTGTAGTGTTCGAGTTAATATAACCTCTCATCCACGGCGACTGATTAAATTGTAGTACGCGATGAACTTTTCTCAACACGAGACCAGCATCGACTGCTTGTTTTAAAGCTTTGTAATGCAAAACATAATTACGTTTATGAAGCAAATTTGGTACTAGTTTCTTTACCATAGAATGTTGTCTTGGTAATGCTGACGCTTGTTGTTCTTCTGATAACAAACTATATTCTATAACCATCGATTCCTCGCAGAAAGGGTAATCGTTATGTAATTTGTGTAGCGAAGTTGGATAATCGAGATCAACTTCAACGAAATACGAAACATCGTCGGGTATCTTTTTTTCTGTCTCTGATAGAAATTGATCAGCCGTGATCCAATGAAATCCACCAAGAGGCATTGGTTCTGCCATCGAATACCCGTACAAGTTATTGCAATCTAGATAAACAATATACTTCGAAGGAAGGTCAGGATTATACTCTTTCAAATATTTGTTGTTTGCTTCAGCATACTTCTTCGTTATCACACTAATACCACCTCGGATACCTTTTTCGATAAAATTGAACATATCAACATCAGTCAGTAATTCCAACCTTACCTTACTAAACTTTAACAGAGCATCCCATGACAGTCCGGGGGCAGAATAATACCAGCAAGGATCTAGTCCGTAATTATTATAACTCACTTCTCGAAAACTTTCAAAAACATCTGCTAATAATAACACGTCAGTTTTCAAATACAAATCGTGATAATCACCAAAAGTCTCACAATCAAACTCTTTCCAAATATCTTGTGCATACTTGTACTCATCATCAGTGATATTTTCATTTTTAAGTTGCGAGTAAAATTTGTCTTTGTCAGGTAAAGATGTTTCATCAAATTTACTCCAATCGTCGAGATATTCGTATGGAAAAACTCCTTTTTTTGGCTAGTAGATTAAATTTATCTCCAAAACAGTCTCTTAGGTTATGAAATTTACTACAACCTTTTACTAGCTCATCTAACGATGCTGCCATAAACTGCAGGCTGTCAATAAAACGTAATTTACCTAGCGTAACTGACATATACTTTTCAAAATTATTTGGAATGCATTTGATGACATTATTGAGTTTTGAGTTTTAGATGAGCTTTTATATCAGGATCACCAAAAGCTTCTACTATAATATGGCTATCATATCCTCGAAAATTGTGAAGAATAACTGGAATAAAATCTGGAGCGTGAAATTTTAAATTACACTGGTCATGAGCCGCTCCACGATACTGTCCAGTCAAATGGCAATGGTCATGTACTTTTTTGTTGTCAGGGTCAAAAGCTTTTTCACAAATATAACAAATTTTCGCTTGCTCGTGATCAGATTCTTGTTGAGGTGTTAATTTTAACATTGGAGTTACTTTTTTCAAACGATAAGTAATATTATCAACTTCATTAATCAACTGCTTGAGAAGCCAAACAGCTGGATTTTTTACCACGATAGAGTTGGATTGGTTTAGATAATCTCGAATCAGCGCAACAAACTACCTTGTACGCTACTCCGCATGGAACATGATTTTGAATTTTTCTTGTACTCGATTGGTTAGGATCATTTTCTACGCCAAGTACAGGTTGAAGTAAGCATTCGAAATCGACGTATATGACGAAAGGAATTTTTAGTTTATGATTATGATGGACAAACTGTAACACGCTATCTTTTTTAGATGGCATTGTTATTCTTTGTACGTCACTACAGTACTGCAAATGCTTTTGTAATGTTTCATTGTCTCTACAACCGTGCAAGCAGCGATAACAAAAGAACTTTTTGTTGTTATTTTTTATTATACTGTCTTCCAACTAGTCTGTTAAAGTTTTTGATCCAAACGTAATGATTTTTATAAAACAGTAAATTGATAGTCGATTGTGAAGCTTTTTCTGAAATATACCTCGGATAGACATTTTCTTTTTCATCTAATCCGAAAACGTTAATCGAAATATTATTTTGCTTTTCAAACTTTGGTATTTGATTTTCTGCCACTGGAAGTCAATACCAGCACAATTTAATCTTGACACGTGACTGATATACTTCTCAACACGATCAGCATTTTTTTCTGCTGGAAATAGCGCGGAAAGAACAGCCCATTGGAAACATTTGCTATCGACGTTTTTTATGTTTATACAGCACTGTTTATTTTTTTATTTTTGGTGGCAGGTCGATATACGAACTACCGCGTAATGCGTCATATTTCATCGTGTGAAACAAAATTTCCTTGATCATTTCAAACTTCCAACCCGAACCTAATTCGGTAAATTCTTCTATTTTTTTCCAAATTTCTTGGTGTATTTCATTAGATAGTGACAAAAGATCACTACCAAGTAAAACACGTCTAGATTTTGCGTTGATGTAAGGGTCTGCAATTTCCTTGTTAGTAGATTCTTCCGTCAAAAGTAGTTTTGAAAATATAACGTGATATTGCACTAACAATCTTAGACCCTTGTGTTTTTCAAGCTCACGTTTTACAGTCGTCTGTAGCAGATGAAAGAGATTTGTTTCAGAAAAATTTACTAAAACGTTTTGATTATCAAACTGATAACTATTGTCAAAACCTGTAAAAGCAGTCGCTATTTTAACAGGTTTCTCCATAAGACTTCTCTTGGCTATATCACGCAATTTCAACATTATTATACTATAGTCTAATATCTAATTGATAATTTACCGCACACTGCGCATGCGCTAAACAACAATTAGAGATAAAAAAAATATCACCTATAATATAATGACAGTAAATCTGACAAGCGCACGTGAGCAAGAGGTATATCATGTTTATCCGAAGTACAACCTGTACGCTGGAAATGCACTTGGTTCGGTTATTAATATCATTACTGGAATATCTGTTGGTAAAGCAACGCCAGCGGGTTATATGATTAGTGTAAAGGGAGATAATACTGAAAGAATTACGATGTTTAGAAAAGATTTTATTTACACGTTATTTTGCGATGACATTCCAGAGGGGAAACGAGTATATCATTATAACGGTAAAGTCACTGATGATAATATTGAAAATTTATCCTTACAAGATGAGTTTCAGCCGCATCCGGTCTTTGATTTATACGAGGCTAACGATCGCGGTATTATAAGAAACAGAAAAACTAAAAAAGTTCTTAGTTCTATGAACAATATGGATATATCTTATAGTAACTGTTAGAGGAACATCGACAGATCGAGTTTGTTATACTGGTCATAGGTTTGTTTACGAGGTGTTCAACGGATCTATACCCAATGGTCTGGTTATTAATCATATCAATAATGTAAAGACAGACAATCGATTGGAAAATCTGGAGCTAGTGACCCAACAGGAAAATGTGAGAAAAGGACGAGGTGGTGGTATTAATTTTAGATGCCCCATAAAACCTGTTATTTCGTTAAACCTTGAAACGGATGAGGAGATCAAATTCAAATCAATTACAGCTGCGGCGAAATATTATAATATAAATTCCCAGAGCAGTAAAATTTGTAGCTGATGGAGCAACAAAATCAGCTTTTTCAAACAAATATGATGCTAGTATTATTTTTAGATATGATGATTAATAATATTTTGTAATTCGGTTTTAGTCAAACAATGATGAGCAAATGCTATAATATCATCGCAATCAAATTTTAGCGTCGTTACTGCACTTTCATTAATTTTATTTTTTTCTGCTTCTGTTAGTAATATTTTATGAGAATCACCTTGCATTACAATAACGTCAACGGAATATGAACTATAAACTGACAAGCATTTTCTTACCGCTTCAGTCAGTTCGTGGTAGTTTATTATATTAACTTTTTGGTGATATTTGACCTTGTCAGCCATCTTATAACAATACAATTTAGATAAAAATATATTATAATAATGGACTTGATGAAACGACTCGTTCAACTCTACAAACAAGATACTAGCGACAAAGTCGCCAGCGATAATCGTCAGTAATGAGGTCACATTTCCAAAGATTTCATAGACAAATCCATTGGTTATAACGAAGATGATATTTTATATAACAACGAATCTGATGATGATGAAATAGTCACCGTCGTTAACAGATATAATTATAGCAGACCAACCACTGGAAAATATAATGTCAAGTATCACATTGCTAAAAAAATTATAAAATTTAATTTTACCGTTACCGAACAGCAGGTATTTTTGCAGTTAATCAGACCTTTTTTAAACATCAAAATTCCAGACCGACAGAAAAATATCAAATTCGATTTCATATTTGTCAAACTCTTTAATCTTATGACGATCTCTGACGATCGCAGACAATATCTAATATCATTATGTAAACCAGTAAAATGCAAATCTATCAAACGAAAGTATGAGGAAATTTATAATAGCATTATCTCACAGTCGATAAAATCGACCGGGTTGGAATCCAGCTGTTAAATTTATCACTATACCCACGCCATTTGACTAAACTTTTATCTCCTTTTTTTCCTAATCACTTTTTCGATAACGAAAACATCTTGTTCAGTTTTTTGTAGTTCTTGTTCGTAAAAACTACCTACTATAGGCTCACCTGCCAGATCTTTTAACGCGTACGTTACAGGTACTGTTAAAGTACTTTATCAACAACAAATACTTCTTCGCTCCAGTTTGGAGTAAATCCTTTTTCAAATATCTTTTTAGTCAAAGAGATTCTAACTTTATCACCGACCTTAAATTTATGTCTGCGGTACATGTTTTCGTTTGCTAATATTGGATTTTTGATAGCGTCATGGGTGACATTTTGATGGTTCGATGTTTCGTGTTATTATATTCTCCTACGATTTGAGAAAGGTCATCGATGACCTTTGGTGTTTTTAGCTGTCATATGTTTGTGTAATTTTTCGTTTAGCGTGCGATTAAATCTCTCGACAACAACGCTTTTGCCTTCGTTTCCTGTAACGTATTTTTTAATATTATTTTGTTCTAGAAACTGCTCAAACTTTTTGTTGAAAAACTCGGCTCCATGATCAGTCCAGATTTTGTTTGGTTTTCTTTCAGTACTCGTTATTATCTGTTTTAGCGCATCAGTGATTGACGTTCCTGTTTTATCTGAAACTGGCACACTAAAAGCGTATTTGCTGAAAACATCTATAACGTTAAACAAATACTTCTTTGGAGCGCCATCAGCGCCAACGTTAAACTGAGCCAGATTGGATACATCTACCAAATCTATTGCCCAGATATCATCTACAGCGTTTGCAACAACTTTACGTCTCGGAAACTTTTTTTTTTAGGTCTGTGTAATTCGACTGCAAGATCATCGTATAATTCTTTTCCGAGTCCAAGTTATATTTTGCTCCTATCATTCCTTGAACAAATCTTCTATCAAAACGTTCTCGTAGATTTGTTGGCTCCATATCATGTAATTCGTCTAACATTACTTTATCACAATCTGCTTTCGAGTTTTTCATGATCACGATAACAGATATCGTGACGCATTGCTATTGCATCCACTTGATTATAAGGCTCTTGTCCTGGCAATGGATTGTCGTTTTCATCTAGTTGTTGGTCTAGCGGATTGTAAGGACCTGTATAACGATGACCAGGCAAAGTCCAACCGCCTTTTGGTTTTGGTAATTTACCAATAATTTTATGTCTATCTATACCTAACCCTATTATTTCTCTGTTGTTACAACGTTGACAGTACGTAATAATTTTATCTTGTTCTATGCAAAGATCTTTGTCACAATCACAATTGCATTTCATTTTATTTTATTTTGTTTCATAAGATTAATCGTCGATCAAGATAACTCTATCAACGCTAGATCCTACTTGTTTTTTCAAAAACATACTTTTCTTTCTACCACAGATTGCACAAATACTTTTTAACATCGTTCTATTATTTTTCGTTTTTTCCGTCATCTCATCCTTGTTATCTGTTTTAGTTTTGCATTTGAGACAGTATGTTGACATTATTATATCAAGGAGTTTAGATAAAATTGATTGCAATATTATCATTCGCATGAGAAGGAAGCTCATCAAATTGTAAAATAAACTTTTTAAAGTTTTTTTTCTGGTGCATTTGTCTGACAAACATGATACAATAATAACCACAAGCTGATGTTCCAATCGGCTGTAGTTGATTAGACGAATAATTTATTTTATCAAATTTTTTAAAAATATATTTTTATGAGATCGCTTGGAGGAAGTCCGAACGAATCAAAATAATTGTTATCGTGGACAGCAACCCAGTGGGTGCCAGAGCCATCATTGAAGTTTTCAATATTTACAACACAAGAACCGCCTGTTGGTACGTCATCGAGTTCATCCTTAGAAAATACTCCTCGAAATCCAACAACGTCCTTCAATTTTTCAATGATGTCAAAATTGCTCAATAACGTCTGGTCCCTGGTAGAGTTAATCCGCGTCCGATTCCTAGTAAGTTTGGCAGCAGACTTCCCGCTAGTCCCGCTAGAAGTGGAGCGAAAGGAATAATTCCTCCTTGTTTTGTTTGTTTGCGTTTTGTTGTTGTCTTTTTTTTCGATGATTTTGTTTTTTTCGGCGACTTTTTCGTTGGCATTTATACTGTTACATAAAACTGAGTGACTATGTCACTGCCGATAGATTTGTTTGATACCACGACCTTCGACTGCTTTCTTCGTTGCGCCAGAGACTGCTCCTGACGCAGCCGCAAGTCCAAGTGTACCAAGTACTGGTAAAACTTTGCTAGGTATTATTGATAACGCTGGTCCAAAAAATCCACTTTTTTTGACATTGCAGTTACCTGAGAAACAGATAATTTCAACACAAATGGTTTTCCTTTGTCGAGTTTATTGATTTGTTGTTGCGTTAGCATGACTTTTA
The DNA here is from genome assembly GCA_016746295.1 of Potamilus streckersoni. Lineage (NCBI taxonomy): Eukaryota > Metazoa > Mollusca > Bivalvia > Unionida > Unionidae > Potamilus > Potamilus streckersoni. Next base: position 93,201 of record JAEAOA010001239.1, on the reverse strand, counting down.
CTGCAATTTTATTTGAAGTTTCCGGAGAGATCATCAAAGAAACAGAGCTGCGTTTAGCAACAGCTGCTGATAATTTTTCAACTTGACCAGATGTTAGGTATATTTCTCGAGTTGTGTATTTGGTTTTCATAATGTTATATCCAAGTTGTTAGATTAAACTTGTACTGTCATTCTTCCTTTGATTGAATCGATGGTCAGAGAAATCGATCACTAACCAATAGCGCGTATACGTTATACTGTTCACCTGGCACACGCCCAGTGTCCACGTGACCTCAATATCTGCAGTCGATCCCACAACACGCTCCAAATGTTTTGATACGTCAAAGTAAAAGATGGGATAGAGCGTTCGAAACTCTTCTATTGATATTTGAGATCCACTGTCCGCGTTCTGATATTTTTGCATTGCTTCCATAAGATATATGTACGGCCGAGAGATGTTTCTGGTGGCGTCTTCGGCAAAGTTACATTCGATTGCACGTTCGGGATACTGTTTGGAATTTACTCTCACAAATATTCGTCTAACGTCTGGGTTATCGAATATGGAGTTGTTTATTTCCTGATTGTTACGACGTGCTTGTCGTTGAAATACGACGAACAAGTGTCGCGGTAGTTGTTCGCTTGGCGTGGTCGTTACACGCCATGTGTAATCAGTCGCGTTGGGAATGGCTGTTTGATAAATCCTGTTCTGTTGGAAGTGTATCTTTTTTTGTAAAGGTGGCTAGTAAAGATTCGAGCTCCATCATTTTAGCTAATGAAGGGACAACCCGAGGCATCCACAATGCTAATCTTGTAATAGAAAACTGTCCCTCAGCCACTCCACCGGCGTGTATTATACAATCGTTTTGATCAGCTCGATCTAATATAAGCGTATGTTTTATTCCTCGAAACACTTTGTTATAATCACGGCAAAATCCAAAGATTGTACTTAACGGAAGCATCATCGTTATTTGGCGAGATTCTGCGGCAAATGCTTTTCGTTTGGTAAATCCTCGTTTATATCTTATGTTACGGGCACTAATAACACCGTTTATAAAATTTAACATCGCAACACCATCTGCGACTGCACCTGGTGGAGTTATACCAAGATTACGACAAGCGGCAATAAGTGAAACTCTTGTGGCGTTTGCATCAGCAGCTGCACCTGGTGCGGCTATACCAAAATTGTTAGCATTAGCAATAAGAAAATCTCTTACAATTATAGCATCTGCAGCGGCATCAGCTCCGTGTGCAAAAGCACTCTTGAAATAAACTCGCTCGACACAGTTGTCCCTAGTCCAGTATCTTTGAACCACATCATATTTGTGGCTATTGATCTGGAATAGTCATCGCTAAACGAAACGATGTTTAGTATTGTACTCGCTATGGGTAAGTGCATTGAAATATCTTCTACGGTTTGATTGGCCAGTTGGTATCGTGCACTCTTAAACAAGCTCCAACCATTATTGACGAGAGCGATTTCTGCATCAGCTGCAATATCACCACCTATCACAGTTAATATTTGACCACGCACTTCTAGCATTGCCTTATGGGGTAGTAGAAACACGTCCTCGTCTCTTGTGTTAAAAGTTCTAACTCCGGTTTTATTTCGGTTCGTTCGAGTTCTCATCGAGATACTCGACATACTCTAATTCTGTTACAGCATCGTCAGTATCAATTTCTTCTGCAAAGTCGAGATAGTTTTTAGCTGACATTTTATTTTATAATCGTTACACAAAATTAAAAGGCAGCAGGGGTCATCGGTTTTGTTTTCTTTACAAGTTTACGTACTATTTCTTCACCACTCGGCGACAATAATTTTTTTGTTGTAGCTATCATAGCTCGTTTTGTTTCTTCTGTTGGCGCAATATCTGATATTACTCGTTTTATTTCAGACACCGTAGGTGTTGTTGAAGGTCCTTTAATCTTATCAGCAATCTTTTGCCCTACTGCAGTGCCTGCTGAAGATGCCGCCCCTGTAGCGAAAGCTTTACCAGCGTCAAGTGCAATGGGCGCTACTTTACGCGCGATCCTGGAATATTCTCTGCAATTGTTGTAAATATATTTCCAAAAAATCCACCTACAATTTTTCTTCGATAAACTTTTCTTCGTCTACCCCCCCTCTCATTTTATAAAATTATGTACACAAAATCACATGCCTAAGCAGTGCGTAGGTGTAAGTAATACGTGACTATCTCGTTGTTCACGTCTATTTGTCGTCCAGATTGGTCTGTGAGTTGCATTGTAATGCTTGTAATTTGATTCTCAGGTGTTATTGGATAGTAGATAATCTGTCGCGGATTGATTTGCATGAGAGAACCCGGTGGGACTTCTGGTGAGAAACTGTAGATCGTTTGCCCGCGGTTGCCTTTTGACGTATAAGATCCAGATGCGATAGAGCAATTGATGAGTATTGTATTTACTTCTGTAATATCTACTGGTAGTTCTCCATCAAATGTCAAAGATTTATCTTCACCGGTGGTATAGTATAAAACTCTAGTAAAACCTAACATCTTTCCAAAACTTCTTTCTTCAAAGAGGACTTTCATATTCTTTTCACTGTTATCCTAGCTCGTAAGGTGTTATAATTCGCCGCTAATTCGAAATTATCAGCATTCCCACCAGCTTTTGTTAGAAGCTCTTTTATTGTTCTGTTTAGATCAGTAATGTTATAAGCTCCTTGTGGAATCTGTAGTTTGTATTGTATATCAATAAACTCTTTTTGTGATGTTGGAGATTGTTTAACATTAACGATTAAAATTTCATCATTAACCCCAGTTCTAATATTCGGCATGGCGTTCCAACAAGTACAAGAAATTAATCCAATCTCATACTGTTTTACAGGATCTAGTTCTATTGGTGGGTTGTAATTTACTGTAAAATTCGCGCTGTTTCCTATTATTTGTGATGAATCAAGCAATAATGTTGTTTGCATTATACTAATATTTTAGATAAGATCGCGGTGTAAAATTCCGTACTCGGATGATGTTAGTAATCCACTCGATCTTAGATGATCAAGTATATCAATAATTTCGTTATCAATCTCTACACTTTCATTACCAGCTTCTTTAGAGGATATCAACAGCATTAGCCGATCGACTATGTCTGCGTTTGATGTAAATATTTTCACACCTTTTCCTGTTATTGCTTCTCTAATTTTTTTACACGAGTTTTATCAAGTGTAATAAATTTTCTTTTAAAATTCCACCCCTTACCAAAACCTTTTGGTCTACCACTTTCTGCTGTTCTTCCAAATGTTGAAGCAATAACACCGTTTCTCATTCTTTCATAAAGTGGAATCATATTATCAATCTCTGTAACCGTGTTTAATTCATCTTTAGCAGCAGCTCCATCTCTTATTATCTCATTTAATCTATCGATCAATGTTTTATATTCTCCATCATTCCACTTGTCTATATTATCAATATCTCTTATATTTTCTTTCTTTACAAATTCATCATACTCATCATCTTTTATCTCATAATTTGCTCTTTTTATAAAATAAAATCTTTGCTGTTCAACATCCATAAACTTTACAGTAGCCTCACCAACTCTTTTTTGCTCCTCTTTGATATATTTTATTTTTCCTGATAGATTTGTTATAATATTTGTTATTCCTTGCGTTGTTAACTCTGCTAATCTTCTCTCAAGTTCTAGCGGATTGTTTATCAATCGATCTGTTTCAGCCTGTCTAGCAGCAGGATCAGCTATATTTGCTGTAAGTGACTCAGCTAGTTTTCTTTTGTCTTCATCAGATCTAGTAATGATTTTTGCAGCAGCTGCTTCTTGTTGTTCTTTAACAATTCCAACCAAACCTTTTTCTTTCAGTTGTTTCAGTTCTTCTTCTGATAGTGGTTTAGTTTCAGGTTGTTTACCTAATATTGCTTCAGTTATTGGTCTGAAAATCGTAGCTGTTGTTTCTGTAGCAGTCAATTGTCCACGTCGAGCTTCTTCCACCTTTTTCTTAAAAGCCGCTCGAGTTTCGAGAAACTTTTTTAGTAATTCGATTTTCTGTTGATGTTTGTCCATTATTTTTATACGCTTTACAAAATTATATCATAGAAACGTCTCAAGGCAACAACGAAACATATTGGTTGGATCACGCGCTAGCTTGTCAAATAAAAAGAAACTATATCGATCTTTAGTTGCTCGATGATATAATTCGATAAATTTATCTTTTGTAACATCACCACATTGTTCGTTTGCAATATTTCTCACATCCACATTATCTAGTCCGGGAAATAATATGAAACAACCCGTATTTCGCCTAATAAACCTATCAACATTATAAAAACCTTGGGCAAGATAAACAGAATTACATCTTTTATTACGTGATAGTGAAAAATATGATCTAATCTTGTTCATCTCCTCATTGTTTAGCGGAATATCATCAAAGACGATTATCTTATGCTCTGACGAATCGAGTTCATTCACTGGAACGAGTTCTTCTGGTTGTTTTATCAAAAATATATCATCACCAATGCCAAGTTCATCACGAAGTTTATCATTATACTCGTTTAATAATTTGTATTTGTCTTGTTGGGGGTTGATGGTGTAAATATACACCTTATCATAGTTAAAGTTATTATTGAGTAAAAGATTTAATAACAAATTTGTTTTACCAGATCCAGTTCGCCCAACAATAAGATAATGACAGTCTGGAAGTTCATTGTTATGTTTATGCTTCACCATCGCTCGGTGTCAAAGTTTATTATCTTCGCCATCGTATAATTTTATGTTATATTAAACCAACAATTTTGTATAGAACGGTATGTATAATGAGCTACTATACAAAATTTGGAACATTAGCAGTAGATTTATTAACAGAAGGTTACCAGGGTGACTTATCTAAGTATGCGACTCTTGATAAGCTCAAAAATGAAATCAACAATTTGTTAAACGTTGCAAGTGTAGATCCAAATGAAGTTGTAGTTTTCCAGGACAAACAAGGACGATTAAAGACGAGTAATGTACAACTATCAGATGTACTAGTACGAAATCCTACCGCAGTTGCTAATAATATTGTTACTTTTAATAATCAAGGTAAGATAGAAGATTCGGGTAGGTCAGTTAACGATTATGTTAGAAAAGCAGGTGATTTATTTACGGGGAACATTGCTATGAACCAGAACAAGATCACATACCTTGGAAACCCAACTGAGGATAATGACGCTGCTACTAAGAAATATGTTGATGATCAGGAATCAAAGTACGTATCGGTTCGTGGTAGTATAATGTACGCGTTTCTCAACACAATAATATCATTACTAACCTTAGAACACCAGAGTTTGATTTTGATGCTGTAACAATGAAATATGTTGATGATATCAACAATGAAATCACCAAGTTCAAAACTGATTTTACTAATCACATCACCACGTTTTTAAATTTTCGCAGAAACATAAACAAAACCAATAACGAATTTTTTGGAAGTCCGCCATCTGTTGATATTACACTCGATAATATTAACACAAAACTCAACGATATTATTAGTGGAATTCCTAGTATTGTTGAGAAAACAAGTATGATTAAAATTCTTCACAAGCAGATTAAAAATATTGTTTATACTGTTGCTTCTGGAATGTCTACTTGGTCGCCGCAAAATAACACTCTCAAACATACTGCAGAGGTCACTGGTGTGTATAGATTGTCTGTGTTTAGCAGTGTAAAGTTTAATATATTTACCTTATTTCCATGGCGTCACTCGACTGATAATTTCTCTGGAACCGTGTCTATTGTGTTAAACAAAGATGTTGAAGAAACTTTTATGCTAATAGCAGATGACAAAAAATTAAATGCTGCGTCATATTGGTATTGTCTGGAATTTGTGGCTGAAACACCTCAACTAGTTACTTAATCAAGCCTGAGATTATGTGAACAAATATTATAATGAAAAAAAGTATAGTTGATTTCAATCATATTTCAAAAGATATTCCAGGACAGGATGTTGACGCACTAATACAATACTACAAATATTATCACAAAAAACTTTGGTGCGTAAAAAAATGCTACAAATATTATAACAAAATACTTCGAGTAAATCATATCTACCCTTGTTAATGACTAGTTCTGGCATAATTTCAAGTGGTATATCATTAAACCCGTTTTTGTTAATCATATCCGGTGTTGGTGTTTCTCTTACAGCAGCTTGTAAAAAAGTTGAACCTAAAATTTCGATAAAAAAGCACGGCTGCTTAACATCAATTATAACTTACAAGAAACAACTACTTGATCAGATCCGGTCTTACCTACGAGGAGTTAAATATAATATGGATGATTTATTACGTGAATTTCGTATTATTGACAATATGTTAACAGATATTATACCTATGAGGATCAGCAAATATGAGAAAGATTATCAAAAGAAGTATGATATAACATAAAATTTTATATAATACCACTTACCTTACTGGAATTCTAATGCGTAATTTAGTCCACAATCGCCACGTTCTGCTAAATCGTAATGATTTGGAAAATTGAGTCTGACATATCATTTTGCTTACATATACTTAACACTTTACATATACTTAAAAAAACAGTAATAAATTGTAAATACTATTTTCATCAAATTAAATCAAGATTTTATATATCAAAAGTAGACAATCAGCTTTCTTGCAGAACTTTGATACGTTATAAGTCTTGGTCGGTATTATTACTGTTTTCAATTAAATCTGAGGACTACATTTCTATGGCTAACTTAAGAAGTGCAGTAACTAATAAATAAAATATCTGCATTGATCAGTTTATTCACATTGCCCTGAGAGGTTCCTGCATCCCAGTTTTGTGCCGTTTCATATTATAACTCTTGTACATATTTTAACAAGCACGAGCAATGTAATGATATAAAACTGTGAAACATTTCATTCATGCGCTATTCAAATAGGGTAGAAAGGACATCGTCCTAAAAGGCTGATATTGTTATTGCTGATGATTGTGTAATGGGTTATACTATTAATTAATTAATTATGACCAATCTATTTCAGAGCAGGCAGTGTCTAAAAAATCAAACACCTCGCGGCCTTCATTTTAGAAGTAAACATACCACTCAAGAACTATTAATACCCTTGGAAAAAGAGCAACACCTTGTTGTACACACCGTATGATGATTATTACTCAAATAATAAAATGTAGTTTCTGCATTATATTAAAGCTTGAATAGTCAATCAAACAAACATAATCAGACATTAGGCAGAAAAACTGTCATATTTAAGTAACGGATGGCGGAAGAAGTTCTAACTTGAACAAAATATATTATTGAAATAATACTTGGAACAAAATGTCATTTAAATATAGTTGAATCAAATATCATCATCAGAAAATAGGGAGAAGAAATTAACAGCTTATGTGTGGGTCCATTTCTTCCATTCTCCTAACATGTGAATATAAGAAGAAACCCGATCGCATCTAGATGGAATGAATGGGTATGCCAGTCACTCTTGTGATGGAGTACAGCAGTCGCAACACAACATGAATGCGCTTGACCAAACACTGTTCTGTACCCATCTGGTTAAATATCAGAGTTGCAATGTTAGATCTGGGAAAATCACCAAACAATCACTAAAATTCATTTTCGCTACACACCCTGCATGCTCATTAAAAAATGACAAAATTGTTGTTTTTTTTTTTATAACTTACTGGAATTATACATCCTAAAAAGAATTTTCACGAATTCAATATAAGACAATTTCCCCTTTTTGTACTGAGTGTTAACCAACTCCAATTATCCTGAGCGATAATATTCTCAAATTAGCTATTGTGGATGTCATTTTGGATGTATAGCTATTGTGGTAGTCATTTTGGATGTATAGCTACTGTGGCAGCCATTTTGGATGTATAGCTACTGTAGCTGACATTTTGGGTGTATAGCTATTGTGGCAGCCATTTTGGATGTATAGCTACTGTGGCAGTCATTTTGGATTTATAGCTACTGTGGCAGTCATTTTGGATGTATAGCTACTGTGGCATCCATGTTTGATGTCAGATCGGCATCATTGTTAGTTAGGGCGAACAATCAACAATTAGAAGACCTTTAGTGAAAACTCAATGTTGATGTTGATTTCGTAAGTGGTCCTCTGTTGAAAAGCCAACGATGATGTAAAATTTTGTTTAATAGCAATTTTACTGAAAACGAATTCAATGTTATTAAAAGGTTAAGTGAAAATCTCGTGCTGGTTTGGCTTTAAATTTAGGAAGTGCATCAAAACAACATTCTTAAGATAACTGTCATGGCGGCCATACTGTATGCATGTGTTGTGGATTTTTTAAAAGTTAGCTTTAACAACTTTAGTCCTTACACTAACCTCTTAATGCTAAGCGCCAAGCAAGGCAGCGGTTAGTACCATTTTTAAGTCTTTGGTATGTTTTGGCTTGGGATCGACCCCCCCCCCCGACCTCCCGAATCAGAGGCGTACGCTATAACGACTTAGGCCCCCGGACCGATGCCATATTGTATGTCTGAGCAACGTTCTTTTCATTCAAGACCAAATAGACCTTGGGACCAGCTGTGCGTTTGAGCGTGTGTTTGTGTTTGTGTGTACAGTTTAATGACACTCCAAGTAGTTTAGGAGTAGTAGCGATAACAAATTTGTGTTAACGGTCTGGTAGAAGTAACGTGTTGGGCCACTGACATCGATCGAACTATAGTTCACGATATTACCTCTTATAATTTGTGATCAGTTGAACAAAAACTGTTCATAAATGTACTGGAGACTGGATAAGAAAGGTCACAAACAGGGTAAAATATATGCGTTGTGCTTTGTGCCTCTACTGAATAGAGCAGCACTTTCATACCTGCAAGAGTTAAAATCACAAATGAGAGTCACACATTAAACATGAAAAGACATGTAAGATGTATTAACTCATGACAAATTAAAAAGAAGTCAGCAAAAAAGAGAGTAGCTTATAATTAAATGTTATTCCGACCTTGTAGAGTGAATTATTTTGCGGAGAAAAAACGAATTCATATCTTCCCATACAAATGCAGGAACCTTATTTTTACATGTTCGTTTTGTTTAACTACCTAAGGCTTAACAATAAAGGTTTTTGCAAGCAACAACACAATTGAACTTCATTCTTATTTCAAAAACAATTCACAACTGAAAAGTCATCAATACACGATAAAAGTATTCATGCTCACATAGCTCCACCCAACTACTTTTTAACTTAGTCGCTCGCTCCACATCAGCTTAAAAAAAGTCACCTTTAGTGAACTGAAAATCAAAATTTAGAGTCATATTGTGAATGTATTCTATGTTGATTTAACTCAATTTTGCTTTTCTTATTATGAGGGACTGGATTATTTGGTCAATTCAGCAAAATAAGGTTAATAGATTGCAGCTGGAAACGTAAGCTACTGGAAGTTCCAGTACAGGTTTTGTTTGTATCAGATTTTGTAGGACATATCTGTTGGATTTGAATAATTGAAAAAGAAAGAACAGTTTGAGGAAATTCAAGATGTATAAATGTAAGTATATTTAATACCATTCCTATTAACAGCTAAAGAAAACATGCTTATGCCCTGCCACAAGCATCCCGCTGTTGAAGGAACTCCAGCTATGACCTGCATCATACAGTGTCACCTATCGCTAGCCTAAAATTGTATCAAAAATAGTTACACGTGGAAAATTGAATAGAAGCTGTTGATTGACACTTCATTTACCCATCGCAAATAATACTTTTTCGTCGTCTTGATTTATTGGTTCTGAGTCTCCTAGTTTTCTATCACAACCGTCACTTCTATTTTTTATAGTATTTTGACAGACTTGTAAAACGGTAAGAATCTGATAGATATGCGATATCAATTCGCCTCAGTATGCTTTTTTATGCTAAATTGTTTAAACCATAGAGAACACTCGTCACAGTCTTAACCATTCTATTTGCTGCTTTAGTTCTTTTACAAATTTAACCAGTCAGAACCTAAAGCATCAAGTATACGAGCGGACATGGCTTGTTTACAAAGTAGTACCTATTACACAATGCTGTCTTTAGGCACACATGCGTGTAATATAAAGGTGCTCAATATCGTAAAACATGGAACGATTCTGACAATGTAAAGTTAACGGAGACAAAAATGAGCATAGAGCAAGATGTCAATTCTGCATTTGTGATGTCAAGAGCTAATATTGCATGATTTAAAAATTTAGATATTTTTATAAATATGTTACTTAGACTAATTCAGCTAGTAATGTGACACAAACGAATTGTGTACAGTATAAATTTCATTAAAAAAACTGTTTAACATGAAATAGGCATAGCCTAAATTTAACATGGGTAGACGATTACCTATAGTGTAATAATGGGTATGCTAACAATAGTGTGGTATTGGCCCATTTTTAACACCTGTAAAAACAAATATATATCAGGGCAGATCATGGAATTTTTAAACATTAACTTCCTGTTTAACTCATAACTTATTTATTCGATAATTCCAATCTCTTTGGCTGGTGACTGCTTTGCTGAAGAGTAGAGCTTTCGGGCGTTCTCAAAAGATCAACCCCTTTCCAATTATAATAAAAGCTTTCAGTTAATTACAATGGTCAAAAAAAATACCTAGAAAAAAAAATGAAGTGATATACGTTGATGTAAGAGCTTTCATTGCAAGCAGAAACTTATCAGCCCTAGTAGACTAGTTACGAATGAAATGTTTGAAGTTTAGATCTTGATTCTTTAATAATAAAAAAAAATCTCTTCATTTTCCGACAGAAAAAATAGAACATATCAAAACTACCTTGCTTAGGAATGCGAGAAGCAAAGAATAGCGAAAAAGTATGAATTCTCTGCGCAGATTAGAAATATCTACTCGTTCAATTTCCTTCCTGCCATTTAAAGACATTTGTGGAGAAAATCAACAGGTTATGCTTCCTACATATTAATTTGGCAAACAAAACCATCGATAAAACATTGATATTGTTGCATCTTACAATGCTATAAGCTGCATTTGTTCAGAAAGTCAACATTTATGCGTCTGGCATGCTTGACGTTTATTCCAGTTGCAAACGATCGCACAATACAATTTACCTTTGTCCGAGAAGTGTTTTAATGCTGTTTATTATTGGGTTTGGTGCAATTCCAAATACCATATTCTTTGTCCTGCATTTCATAGCTAAATCATACATGTTTGAAAAGCTATAAATGTATTATTATCTGACATGCTAAAAACTATTTTAACAGGAGACTTAATGTTCAGAAATGAGATCATGTCACTTTCAATGGGACACATTTTATTTTGTTGCTGTTGTAGTGAGCACTGGACAAAATGGCGGTCACTCGCACGAAAGCACGAAGACAACAGAGTATGCATGAAATATAATATATCTATATGCGTGTAAATTACACTGGTTCTGGCAAGTAAATCATTGAGAGCAACGATACTATTCTGCTGACTCTGAATAATTTCAACTTTTCGTACAATCAACACAAATGAATACAGAAACATGAATCGGTTTCAGTTTGACTTCAAGCTATAGGTTTACATCTAGTAAAATGTTTCTTAATGTCAACTAAGTAGTATACAATATTGTATTTTTTTTTTTCATAGTTTTGGGAAAAAGCGTGAGCGTGATCATCTTCATGTTACATCCATGCTGAAGACTTTCTCAATATTATCTGGGTATTTTATGACATGTTGGGTTTAAATATATTTTATTATCAGTTTAGAACATAAAATTATTCAGTCCTAGGTAAATGGTAATCAAGGGTCACCGGGAGTCTCTGATACTTGAAGGTATTTTCTTTGTCAAATTTCGTCTAAAACATGGAAAAATGTTTCAAAGAATTTGCAGCTAAGTGACACAAGTCATTGTCTTGCTAATGCTTCATAAAATATTTTGATATGGATAACAACAATTTTTTAATCTTGTAAAATAACTTTAAACTAATTAGGGATTCTGAATTACCTATCAGTGAAGATAATGCATAGAAGCTAAAGAACAAAGACTGATTGCAACGAGATGGCAAAATGTTTGAAGAATTACAGTTAACAATTAAAGTCACATTTTTAATAAAATATCTTTGTAGACATTAGCGGTTAAGGGCATCAGAATGATTGGGGGTGTATCGTTACATAATTAATCATTTAATCCATACCAATTAAATAGCTCCTTTAAACTCCAGATCTGGTATTTTATAATACGGATTACAGTTTAGTATTTGAGAACTTGATAGTTCTCATATATGAAGCTGAACGAAAATATTTGAATTGATTTCTCCCGCTGCATTTCGTAATCAGGAGATTATATAAACATCTCGTCCATTGCAGAAGTTCGTAAGTGGATAATCGTCTTGAGGTTGATCACTTTTTCATTCCCAATACTTTTTAACCTCCATGCTTATGAATTTTACTTCAACTTTATTATTGTGTTCTTTCTCATCAGCATTAGAAGAATACAGTTTTGAAGTGTTTCGAGTTGCAAACCTAATGTAATTTGCTAATGTTTCAGCAAGAATCTGAATGAAATGAATTCAATGTTAGCGACAAAGATTTTAATGTGCCTAAATGATATGTATCTATGTATATCTATATATCCTTATCATTGTTTCCCATCATCACTATATTCTGTATATTCCTGTTCCATTCGTATACTGATATTCCGACATAAATGATAAGTCATTTACTTTGTTTTTGATGCTTGCTCGTTATATTATGCGTATTTATGAAATGTCGTGGAAGAACAATTCCATGGCAGTAGAACTTGTATTTAGTTTCTTTGTCCAATATTTCTGACCAGGAAAAAAATATGTTTAATAAACAATTCTGGATAGACCACGACCAAAGGTTTATAAAAAAAAATTTTAATTAAATATTGTGGAAAAGATTATCAGTCAAAACAAGGCTTATGCAGAGTTATGATATCAAACATGAAACCGTGTAATATTAGTGTAGTGCTCGTTTTAAACATTTTTTTTAAAAAAAATTTTTTTGGACGGTCACATGTTCATGCATGGCATTTATAAGCCCTGTAAATATTCTATATGGAATACTCTCTTTACCTACCTCTTAACTGAATAGTTTCAAACATCGTATGGTATTCAATAAGAAGCTTAGTAAGTGTTTAGTGTATATATATCGTTTTAATATACTTTCTTTCTGTATGCTGGTTTGTTGATAAATATGTTAACTTTCTTTCGTCTTATCTCATTACGGACACGATCCTCTTTCGAATGGGGATAATTTCGTTCCACTCGGGGTGGGAGCACTTAAAATTTTGTCTTTCTATTGTTCATTGAAAATGATTGGGTACCTTTGTATGAATCACAGTCATAAAAAAGTATATGTATGCGGCAGATTTGACTAGCAGTATTTGTAGGTTTTTTTTAAACCATTTCAAAATAATTTCATGAACTGCTAAAACAAAATAAAGCTAAACAAGCATAGCGTATTATCAAACAGGATTAAAATGTTTGATATACCGTGGTAATCCGCAATATAAGCATAAAACAACTTCACCGATGGCAAAAGTGAACAAAACTTTAAATAAGTCTTTATTTCCACATTTTATGTTTACACGTGGGAATATAAAATTATGATTGGATATGAACCTTTTTTAAACATTCAGCACACAAAACCTACAAAATTGTAAATTAAAGATATACATCATTTCTGCAATTTAGTATACTTTGAAAGTTTGTAAAGTATTTATTGCTAAAAATAACCAGGATAAATGTTTCACATACTAGTACTTACGATGAATACCGGAAATGGTTAAATGTCATTTAGTCAGGTTCAGGAATTTTTTTTAAGACAGCAGGAAACCATACCCAATCCAGGTTATCCAGTTATTGCTTATCCAGTTTATAAGTGTATTCCCTTACGCAGCGTTTATTCGTTACACCAAGTTCATATAAGAATAGACAATAGAAATTAAATTTGTAGGAAAAATTTGCATTGTGTTTCTCATTATATATATATATATATATATATATATATATATATATATATATATATATATATATATATATATATATATAAAGAATACAAATCATATGGCGAATAACAACCCTCTCAAGCGTACTGGATCCACCAAGGGATCACGTTTGTCAGGGATTAATTAAAATAGATGCAATAAACTGACGACGAACAGTACGAGTTTCCGCAACTAGTCTATACAAGCTGGTTGTATTTATAGTTTTAGCACATGTGAAGATAGAAATGTAGAGGTTTACAAACGCAACGTTTTTGTGTTTATTTGTTTGTCGTAACTATGTTTTGTATTTGCCTTTGAAAAAGACTCATTAAGAGTCGAAAGCGCTTAGGCTAGTTAGTTACTAGTTTCGTACTGTTCGTCGTCAGTTTATTGCATCTATATATATATATATATATATATATATATATATATATATATATATATATATATATATATATATATATATATATATATATATATATATATATATATATATATATATATATATATATATATATATATATATATATATATATATATATATATATATATATATATATATATAGGCAGCAGGGAGGGCGAACCCTACAAATTTTTGCGACGAAATCGATTAAAGCCTCAGAATGCCCAATAGAGCTTTCCTACGAAATCTCATATTTCAACCAACAAAAAAAAATAAAGACCCCATTTTACAAATGGAGCCTTAGCGATTTTGTCGTAAATAAGTTGTCATAACCACCCTCAAATTGCTGCCAATAATTGCTATCATTGTTGTCATAACCCTCCCCCCGCTGGAAGGATTTCAGGGTTAATACGAATGATTTAATCGAATATTTGTTAGCTTTTCACAAACAGACTAATCGATAATACTTCACCACGTAGATCAATTAAATTATTTGACTGATTGTTGAGTGTAAAATTAATTCTAGTTAGCAAATCATTTTGACATTGCATATATACTGGATTAGTCGGATTCTCAACAATTAGAAATCCTGGAGGAGCTGTTGGCGTAAATGAATAAAGAATGTAACCTTGTCGGGCTTTATTTGATTGCTCGAGATTAATTTGATAGCTTCCTTCGATTACATCACAAGTTAAATTAAGCGCGATCACCGATGAAATGTTCTCATTGTTCGGTGCGATATGTCTACCGTCGCCGTCGGGAGAATTATAACGAGTGAGGATAATAGGATTCGGCTGGCTATCTTTCCATGATTGATAAATTTTATTAAATCCTTCGTCGATGGCAGTTCTGAGTTTTTTCTTTAACTCAGGTACGTTATATCCCGGTAGTTTATAATTTGGATTTTCCTTTATTTTTTTCTTATATTCTTTGGCGGAAAAGGTTTTTGAAATGGGTGAATTTTCATTGGTAAACCACTAATAATCCTCGAATTAAATATTTCCATATCATCGATGATTTTATTACCTGCAGCGACTACACTAGTAAATTCAGCTTGTGTGAAAAGGCCAGATCTTAACGAGGGTAATAGCAACGAAAAATCATTATTCATTCTATCAAGGATGTGATTTTCAATATCTACGAGTGTTGGGCTTGTTTCATGCGTTTCCAAAATTTCACCTTCCTGTGGGATATAATCATTAAAAAGTGGAATTATCCACGCATCCTCATCATATTGATCCTTATGTCGATATCTCTTTGAGAAGTTTATATCCACTAAATTTTTATAAGTTTTTGATGGATTTTCAGGTCCTATTTCATCAGTGACGTAATCAGATTTTACAGGCTCGGGCGTGGAAATGCTAGCACTTCTAGGTGGATCTTCGGGCCATCCTAATACTGTTCTTATTGAACTGTTATAAATATCTACAACATACCCAGGAGAGCTTATTTTAATTGCAGATGATAGTGTTGGTTCATGAACTGTAATCGCGATTTTTGATTCCCTTCTAGTAATAGATTTTATTATACGTTGTAATTCATTATTAATTTGCTCAATTTGATAGGACCCAATTGGTATTGAAACAACGTTCCAATCTGGAGTGTCATCTTTTTTATTTCTATACGCAAATACCAGAGAATTATTAGGTCTCTGACCACCAAATGGAACCGATCTAATATTAGGCCAACTATGATACACTCGTAATTTTGCCAACGCGATATTCTTTACTGAAACAGGAGAAGGGAAATTCACACTGAATTCAGGGGTTGTTGACGATGTTGATATCATGCTTGTTTTCCGCGGAGTGGTATTTTCTGCTATCCGATGAAGTAGTTGAATCTCTTGCGAAATTATTATTATTATTATTATTATTATTATTATTATTATTATTATTATTATTATTATTATTATTATTATTATTATTATTATTATTATTATTATTTACAATGTCTAATTTCGCAATAGATGAAAAAACGCTAGCGTTTTTAATCGCAGAATCATAAATACGTATCATCCCGGAGAACTCGTCTTCGGTAATTATCGTATCATCAATCGATGATGACATCAATGAGGACAATTGTGAGTAACCGTTAGATACTGTTTGATGTTTTACTATATAGTCGTTAAGTTTTTCTTGAGAACACGATGATATTTTTTTAGTAATAGCATTTGCAATTCCAGCAAATGTTGTCACCGCGGAAATAGCAATTGGGACAGCAATCGGAGCTACCATTGTTACTGAAGATAGTATAATACCAGCACCGGCCATTATACCAGATACCGAGTATACTGTAACATCAATCGCGGTAATTCTCCTGCGATATTTTTTAATTTTTATTTCATACTCATCAATGAGTGTTTTGAGTTTCGTTAAAAACTCTTTGACGGTATCATAGCGATATTGCAATGACGGAATCATATTATTTTAAAATCTCAAGTGGTTTCTAATTGTTAAAAATTCTAATTCAGATCAGCTACAAACTCCATGTACCATACAAATGATGTCTTATTTAAATTAGGATCAGTACTTCTTATTGTAAACCGTTTGTATTCACCCACGTCAATAGTCGTTGAAATCACGTTGTTGTATCCATATGAAGTCGATGATGATATATTAAACTGATTCAGTGACACTATTGTTAATCGATAAATACCCGGGTTTGACACAGTGAGAGTTATTGTATTCTTATTAGGTTCCCAATCTAATGATCCAGAGAAAACTGTGTATACCATATTTATGATATTCCTCTCATGAGGAATCTTTATTTTTTCAAGTAGCGGAAGATTGTTTTTGAACGTTGTAATATCCGTGTTGATTGCTTCCAATTGCCGATTAATCGCTGGTATTTCTTCGATGGATTTTTTAATATCCGGAAGTTTGATATCTAGTTTATCAAGTGAACCTCCCAAAAAATTATCAACAATGTTTTTACGAAATGTTGAAAACTGTTTTACGTGTTCTTCATATCTTAATTGAAATGTTGCAATTTCCAACATAGATGCTTTTATCTCTGCAATATTCGGTGTGGTTACTGGTGGATTTTCAAGGAATTCTAGCAGCTGTTTGTCGATTTTGTCCATGATTGACTTTTGTAATTCATACAATTTATTGAATTCAGCTTTATGATTGTTATATTCATCATTGAGTGATTTTAACGCGTTTGCTGTGCTATCTACTGTTGTTAGTTTATCTGTGATCGTCGATACAAATACCCCGGGTTTGAGTTTTCCATCGTTTGAATATAACGCTATTGTATTTTCAACGACGTCACGTCTTCGTATTAAGATATCATCCAATGACACATTACTAGATTTCAATTTGCCCTGGCGATCTTGAAATACAACTATTTCCCCAAGATCTACACTTGACAAGTTTAATGTCTCAGCGATTTCATCTTCGATTATTTTTTTTACATCTTCGACAGCGAATTTACTATTGGTTTCTGTTTTTTTTTTTTTGACTCTGATAGAGGTCGTCCCCAAATATCAATCATTATATGAAAACGCTAACGTTTTTCTAAATAATTTCTAATTGGTGAAAACGCTATCGTTTTTACCATTGCCCGCTGGTATATTCATTAACAACAACTTGTGGTGGTTTCCTTGGAAATCTAGATATCTCTGCAAGGACGTTTAATACTTCACGACCGCATATCGGTGGATCATTTAACTGTTGTGTTGGTAGCGTGGAATAAAAAATTGGAGCCAACGATGATTTTGTTATTGTTGATACATATCGCATGAATTCTTTTGGTGGAGCTAATCCATATGAATCAAAATAGACAATTCCACGTGGATCAATTGCATATGCGACCCAATGAGTTCCATCTCCGCTGCTGTTATCAAGATTGATAATACCCGTTTCATTTTCATTGGTTTTGACGGTAATTGATCTCTCATGAAAACTCCTCTAAAGTTTTTTATTGATAACGATTTTACAGCATCAATTAAATCAAAATTGGACATTGGTGAAAATCCAAGGGATTTTTCCACTAGTAAGCCGTTCCTGGTATTCTTAGGCCCGTGCCCTTGTACCAATTGTGTGGAGTTCCTGGTAGTCTTAGACCCTTTCCCTTTTTTTCATAGCCTTTCCCAGTAGCTTTTTTCAGGGCCATTCCTGCAGCAGTATCAACGGCTCCTAACGCTGCCGCCTTCGCAACCGCTGGGGAAGCCGCTGCAATCAATGCTGGAATAGCAGCTAACAGCGGGAATATACCACCTGATTTTATCATACTGGCGATTGCTGCTTTCGAAAAATCAATTTGAACTCCTCGTTTGTTCTTTAGCACATCATTAAAATGTTTTATTTGACGATCTGTCAATGATAATTTATGCGCACCACCAGACATTTGAGTGGGTTTCAGCGTTATTGTGGTTCCACATTCTTTAGCCGACTTTGATTTCAATTTCTTGACCTGACCATCAGTCAACTGGACATTAACAATACTATATGTCATTCTATTCTAAAACGTAATTTACACTTTTAATTGATCTTCTTGTGAAAATCCTAATTACATGTTTTCCACTGGTGCATCAATAAGTCTCATTCGTCCGCCAATTCCTTCTAACAACATTGATTTATCACTGAGAATGACAGCAACTGCTCCATAATCAGCTCTACCAGCAGGGCGTTGTACCCGAGCTTGGAAGTATATATCAACAACAGATTGTCTCATCATGTCAAGATGTTCCAATGAAAAGTAATCAATTGGATAGTGTTTTTCAAAATCAATTTGCGATATTTGCAAACCAGTATCAACATTTTGATCACGACCCATAAACGACAATATTCTATGATATACACGTGCTACGTTGTTGTTTTCATAATCAAGCTGTACAATCTCTGCTGGCTCTTGTTGTCCGTTTATTCTCAACGAAACTTCACTTACTCCTAATTTATCAAATATCATATGACTAGATAATTGACGACTCACTCGATTTGCATCCTGTAACGCTATAAAGATATGACGTGGAGCTGAAACACCTTGTTTTGATGCTAAGTGCCATGTAAATTTGCCATTTACATTATCCTGCTTCGTATCAGTCGTTGTTGTTAGCCAACTTAGTAATGATTTTCCACCTGTGTCCATAAACGATAGTAATTGTTGCTCTATTGCGACTGCTGGAGTCAAGACGGTCATCCATAGTACCAATTTATTTAAAATGACTTTACCATCATCAACACCATTAGCACGCCAGATTGCATCATTGTCATTCTCCTTTCGCACTAACACGACTGTATGCTTTGCTCCATAGATGACTTTTCTGACAATTCTACAGAATCCGAATATGTGATGTAACGGAATTGCACATGAAAACCGTCGATGCTGTCCTTTCAATGCTCCCTTTCGTGTTGCAAATCCTAGATTGAAATTATCATTGACCCTTTTTAAAACGTTGAATTCAGCAGCTGGTCTATCTTCACGGTCTGGATTAGCTGCGAATTGTTGATCAACTTCTGCAGTATCTCTCGCAGTTCGTACTTTAATAAACTGAAAATGGTTAGCATGATCAGAAGTATCCTTAGCAAACATCATAGACGGACCAGCCGACCTTGTATAATCATCAGAATATCTCGCAAGTCCGATTATTGTTGTTGCAATATCAACATCTTGTTCTATTGATTCAATTTCTTTTCCATCAATGATATATCTTGCACTGTTAAATAGCGCCATAATGCCATTATTTACAAAACCAACTCGGATATTTGGGTCATTCCCATATGGTGTATCAGCTGCAACATTTGTTACAAGCTCTCCTTCTACTTCAATAAACGCCTCACACGGCAAAAAGTATCAACTTGTATCTTGAACTTGAAGTTCAACTCTCCCCCGTTGATTAGGCTGTCTTGCAGGATAGGCATAATACTTATAGTTAATTTTAGAATCATCTTTATTCACCGGTGCTGCCATATCAAACGCTGGATCAGCGATTTTTTAAAATGCCATTTATACTAAAACACTATCGTTTTTCTAAATGTAGTAATTTTATCATTTTCTTTTTTGTCTGAAATTTTTACGATTTCCTCCAAGACCGCTTCCCGCTATCATACTTGCAATATTACTACTATCTGGTGAAGTCATTGCTAATGATGCTAGTTTTTGTTCCACTGCGTTATTTATCACTTTACTGACATTTGCAGGCATCATTGTTGTTGAAGGTAGCGGTGTTGAAACCATTTGTGGTGGTTTTCATCCGAATCTAGATTTCACCAATGACGTTATTCTATTCTTTGCGGTAGAAAAGGCCGTTCCTGCAAGATCTCCAACAGCGTTAATTCCCTTATTACGAATAACATCAATGGCTTTCATCGCTAATTGTTTAGCAACTGGTGCTACTTTTGGGGCTATTCTTGTGAATAAACCCGCTATGGTATTTCCAAGGCCGTCTCCATAGTATGCCTTATAGACGGGCAATCTTGAGTTTACCACATACACGTTTGTTGGTTTATCGTGATTATAGTGTACTATCATCTTATTTGAAATGACTTTGTAATTTCTAAATGCAAGCATTTCAGAAATTTCAATCGCTATAATAACCACTAAATTCCCCTGGAATTCCGTCCGTTACTCATCCAAGAGTTCTCGATACGTATGAACATCAATTATCCCCCTTGGAATAATCGTCTGCAAATATCAAATGCCTCATTAGTTATTTCGACTGAGTTATTCCCAGCTCGCTTACCTCCCATAAGAACCTCAAGTCGTGATATGTCATTAATGATATTACTAGGACACATATGAGAATCATGATGAGAACTTCCATAACCCCTTCCTGAAGTACTTGCTGGTTAAGTTTCTGGAGATTGTTGACCTCGACCTCGACCTCGTCCTCGTCCTCGACCTTGTTGTTGTTCTTTTCGTTGTTTTTTTAGTTGTTGTTGTTGTATACCATACGCATCAACTCCCATTTTAAAAGCTCTGTTCTCCAATGTATCCTTTTTTAAATTGCCGGGGTTTTCTTTATTAATTTTATATATCCAATCCACCCAGTAATCTCGTTTTATTGTGTTTTTTATACTCGTCTTTTAAAAATTCCCCCCTTGTATAATAACTTTTGATAGCGAAGTCACCAAATGACGCATAGTCTTCAGGTTTCAGTAATTGAATTTGTCTGATTTTTGCTATAGCTTCATCGGTGAATTTCTCGTTAAAAGGAACACTATTTTTAGTGGAAACTTTTTCAATAGAATCACTAGCACCTTGAACGGGGTTATCATCAGTATCAATATTACCCATTTGTTGTATTTCTCGCTGAGTTTGTAACTCACCTGAAAGCTATTTTATCCCCTCCTGAGTTTTTTCAGTCTCTGTAGCAATCTTTCCCAGTACATCAATAATAGGTACTGCTCCCTCTTTAGGGATGTCGCCGTATATAGCACGTTCTGTTGCAAGTTTCATATCTTTAGTGGCTTTAGTTACAGGGGCAAAACGCTGTTCACTCCCAATAGAAAAGTCAGTCTGCGCTTGCTGTCTAAGTTGTAGTTTATCTCGCACGTCATCTCGAATCGGTATAAACTTTTTCAGTAATGCTAACCTCTCACAGGCTAGTCTGGTTGTTAATGATTCTGATGTCATTATTGGAAATGTTAACGTTTTTTCAATTGTGGGTTTCAATGCTTGCATTTCCAGACTCATCAATCAAACGTCTTATAGATTTCACTTTCAAAGCAATCTCTGACCGAACTTGGTACTGTTCCCCTAGTTTCTTTCTAATTGCTTCAACTATGCTAAATAGCCGAATGAATAAATTAATATCATTGTTATACAAAGAAACATTAACCGCTTTTTGGATTCTTTTGATCAGTGAATACATTTTAGCTAGGACATATCTTCCATGTTTCAATTGTATATCAATTTGTTCAAATTCATTCAAAAGTCTGTCTTCATTCAAAAATTCAGAAAGTACGATTCCTTGATTTCTTAAATTTTATATTTCTGTGATGATAGATGTAATATCTTGAAATTCCATTTATTGAATATTATTAATAATGTATTTTCTTTATCTTTAAAATATTATGTAAACCCAATCCAACATACAAAAAAGAGACATATACAATACTTAGTCATCTCCTTCGAGTTAATAGGCAGATAGTTAAGCATACATTAAGGACTTATACAATACCCTAACCCCCCAATCGAGTTCAAGGGCGGGCTATATGGGTATTAGACTCAGAAACCATAAGCGGTTTCTCACAAAATGTAACATATAACATGAAGCCCTCATTTGGATATCTTTCGCGCCAAACGACGTCAAAGAGGCCGAGGGGGCACAGCACATTCTTGGAACTCATTGAGTGCCTTCGCATTAAATAAGCCCAAGGTCCACAAACATAGATCTCCGGCGGAAGCTCTAACGTAATAAAGATTATATTAGAGCTCCCAGAAGATATGTTGTTGGGGGGGACAGTACATTACATATAGGATGGTATATGATAGGATGATTATATATACAATGTGATGATAGGATGATATTATATATACTAGGGACAGCACATTACATATAGGATGGTTATATATACAATGAGATGATAGGGACAGTACAGGACGATACAAACATGAAACGACGGGGCGGACTTACTACACCCAATCTACCAATCAAAAGCAACCCAAAAAATTAACCATGGTTGCAGTTGAGAAAAATCAACCACACCATGACAATGGCGTGGGTAGTTTTGATTGGCATATTGGGCCTCGCTTAAAGCCCCAAACGCGTATACAGCTCATATTATATATAAGGTGATAATAAGGCCAGTATCGATAAGCGAGTGTGTATTTATTTTCCTAGCATTTCATAGTGAAAATTGTGTAGTAATTTTAATGGAAACTAAATATTTAAATAAAACATTAAAACAAGAAATACAATTGTTAAATAATAGCAAAATTTTTATTAATTTCTATAATATCACGTGTTTATTTAATCGTAATAATAATGGATTTGCATGACGAGATAACTCTGTCATGGGACCTGTCAATTCAGAATTACCTGCTATTTATTGAATGGTTCGAGAATGATATTTTTCTGCGTCATCGAAAATTTTATTACATGTAGCTACCACACTAAAAAGCTGAATTACATGTAATGTGCTTTACTATTTTGACCTCACATACAATCTATTTTATTTGTAATTACAAAATAATTTCATTTTCATTCAAAATCTAAACAGCTGTTAACGTGCGTAATTGGGATTTTTAAAAAATCTATTAATAGAACCTTGACCTAGTGTCTTGTGTTACGCGCGCGTTCCGGTACAACGACCATATTTACTAGCTGTTTATGTGGCTGTTCCAGATACTGATCTTGGCTGTTCCAGATACTGTCATTTACTTTTTTAATACAAGTATGCGTGGACATTGCGAATAAGTATTGAAAAAAAATATATGTACATAATAGCTTATAAAATGATATTAACGCGAAACGTTTTTAGCGTTTTTCCCTATGGTAATTGGTCTGGCAATTTATAATTAAAACTCACTATTGAGAGTTATCTTGTAAATAGGAAAACTTTATTCTATGTCCATTTTTCTTTGAAATAGCTGTTTGATAAATCCCTTCAGCAACTTTTCGTACTGAAGGCATACATATTCCAAAATATTTCCCTGCAGTATTCATTGATTGAAAAATTCTTTTTTCATTCGTCGCTGTATCAAATAACTGTACTGGTTTCTTTCCAACTGACTTACAAGTCCATGTCTTTCCCTTTTTTGTATTATCACTTTGAGAAATGCATTGCAAATTTGCAAGAGAATTATTTTGAATATTAGATTCAATGTGATCAATAACACAGCCATCTTTAATCGGTCCCATATAACACTCAAAGACTGCCCTATGACAGAGATATATCCTTCCTCCAGCATTAAAACACAAATATCCCTGATTATTAACAAATCCCACAGGTTTCTTTACTCTACAGTGTCTAACAACACCTTTACGAGATATTTCATAATTAACAAGTTTGGGGTGAAGTCTGAATTCTTGCTCCATTTATATACAATGATACTATTTCTCTAATGCAACATTTGCTTTATTTATAAATCTATTAATGTAGTCTTGAAAGGTTTTTATGATTTTGTCTTTGACAGAGTCATAGTTAGGGTCAATGATAGCGTTTTTTATTCGTTTATCATAATAACGTTTCAATTCTCTAAACCGCTTACCTCCACTATTGATACATAATTGTGATTTTCCTCTCACACCCACCCCACAATTTATGCATGGGGACGTACCTGTCGAATTATTTCTGACGCTCTGTAAGTGATGTCCACAGAATTCACCTCTACACGATTTATTGCATGGGGTTACTGATCCAATCATAAGCCATTTGCAGTGATTCATTATTTATAAACAAAATTTTCTATTTAAATGTTTGCTTTATTTATATGAATGAAGAATTCAAGAGATTATCGACAATCAAGCCTTATAAAAATATTAAATTTAATCTTGATAGAACCCTCGAAGACGTACCAAAAGAGAGAATAAATAATAGAAGTATGATTAGAAAAATACGAGATTGTGTTAAAGAGTTTAAACAGGACGGCGCATCACACACCTGGTCAACATTTAAAATTGATGGTGTTGTTGATGCTAGAATGAATGATGAAACAGCAGCTATGATACTATCACAACTTGGCAATAAAATATATTTTCTCAGAGTGAAATTCATTATCAATTTAGAATCGGGTGATTGGATCATAAGGGACAAATTTGAGCCAATTCTCAAAGATAGGACAACAGTCATTGTTAGCCGTGATTCCAGACCAGGGCTGTTAACTGGAATTGATAAACCATACTATGAAAAAGCGTATTCTGAAACAGCAATTGTTTATGGGATGTATCCGTTAAATAAGAAACCTGACATCGGAAAACTAGCACCAATGAAACAGTCAACGTCAGTGGAAAAACCACTCAATTGTGTAGCACAATGTGTCATAGAACACTTTACAAATGCACTCCGTGGGAATAAATTAACCGATCTAAGACGTAAAAAATAGATCAATGGGAGCTAACAGTGAAAGAGAACGGAGCAACTATTTCCGATATAGCTAGATTGGAAAAGTCGTTGAGATTTCCGATAACCGTTTCAACGATAACCGGCGAAGTATTATACGAATCGAAATACAATAAAAACGGAGCTCCAATCAAAATTATTGATCATAACAAACACGCATGGACATCCGCGGTTACAATATTCCCGCGAGACAGAACAGTGAAGTATATCCCAGAAGAATTCACCAAGGATGGTATTCTCACTGAAGAAAGATTATTCGATGCTATTGCTAGTTTGTGTAAAAACGACCCTGTATCAGTATGGCTACTTCATAGTTTTGAAGATGAAGAATGTCAATTCAATCAATTTGTGAGACCTAACGGTGAATTATATCGTACTGAAAGTCTACATAATAGGATGAAAAATCTAGCAATAAGTCTCAGTGAAAACGCTAGCGTTTTTAAT
The DNA here is from genome assembly GCA_016746295.1 of Potamilus streckersoni. Lineage (NCBI taxonomy): Eukaryota > Metazoa > Mollusca > Bivalvia > Unionida > Unionidae > Potamilus > Potamilus streckersoni. The sequence goes on along the minus strand of JAEAOA010001239.1, from coordinate 67,468 downwards.
GGAAAATCCGACGATTACGAACAGTTACTTACAAATTGTTTTACAATTTCATCGGTTGCAGCTCATTTTGCAAGAAAGAAAAATAATTGGAAACCAACACGAAAAGAGTTTTTACAGGATGTTCAATCCAGCTGTCTGGAATATTATCATGGCGGTCTATGGAACGTTAAGTACAATCGTGAAAGTATGATATCAGTTGATATCGTTGCCTGTTATCCAGGAAGTTTTCTAGGATATGGATTCGCTGGTGAGTATTTTAAACGGTTTGGACATCCCACACATTAAATGACTCACGTTGCTATTAATGGACCACTGCCTGATTTTGATTTGACCGGTTTTGATCGCGTAGTATCATTTGAATTCGCTGAAGGACTTCATCCGTGTTGTTATGTTTGGATTGGTAGACACATGGCTGAAAGGATGTGGTTACCAATAGTGTTGTTGCGATATATGATTGATTGTAAAATGTTAGATTCGTTGATTGTCAGCGAAGCGATTATCTCATATCGAAAACAAACCAATGTCTGGTTACCAGAACCAGAATGTCTTGATAGTATAATCGATAAGTCTAGAAAACATATTGATGCTGACGAGGAGTACATCATTAAATGGTCAAAAAAAATATTTAATCAACGAAATAGTGAAGCAAAGGATCTCGGCCGAAGAATAATCGGTAAATTTACACAAGGTGGAAAAAAATTCAACTTTAAAAGACAATCCTCACGATTGATTATAGATGATGCCGAATACGACTTCGTTATTAAAGATGCAGTAGAGAAAAATAGGTACACAAATTGAAAAACAGCTTTCTTGTCCAATAGAACAAAGTTAGGTAGAGTTGTTACTTATAGTGATGGAGAAAGCTCTGCATATCTACATTTGAGAGCTTCTATGCTGGGTTATGCATCTATCAATTTATTTGCAATGATAAATAGATTTCCTAGTATAGCGGTTAGAGTTGCGATTGATTCAATGTATGTCGATAAAAAATATATCAAAGAGGTAACTAAATTTACTAATAGCGAAGAGACTTGGGGAACATGGCGAATTAAACGTGAAATACAATGTGATTATTCTAAATCAGCAGACGTTGAGATTAAAAGCAGTTACCTGAAAAACGATAATTCTATCAGTGAAAAATCCGAAGGATTTTCTATGTCTAAAGCACTACCGATATCAGATCCAATTTGTAGATATAAAACAGTTTATCTAAATGGTTGTGGTGGATCTGGAAAGACAACACGTGTGATAGAATTATATCGAGAGAGAACGTCCATGATTGTACTCACACCAACCCATAGACTAGCGAGAGAGATAAAACAACGAAATGTTGAAGCTTGCACGTATCATAGTTTTTTTTCGATACAAGGGCGATGCTTGGACTCCTGAGGGAATGGGTGAGAAATTTATTCCTGCAGTTATTATTTGGGATGAAGCATGTACTGTTTCAGAAGATATATTAGAAATGTTTCTTGATTGGTTATTGCAAAATAATACAAAAGTTATATTGTGCGGTGATCATGGTCAACCACCACCATTTGTTGGTAGAAGTCCACATAATTGGTTAAAAGGATTTGTTGATTATTACGAAGAAATTGATACTGACTATAGAGCACTCGATGAGCAGTTACGTGAGTTTAAAAAACTAATTAGATTACAACCCGATAGAATTCAATGTGAAGTAGCGCGTGAAATAATTTCTGAAATACCTATGAATGATTTTTGGGAAACATGGAGACCAAATGATTTTGTAGTAGCAAGTAGAAAGATAGTCAGAGACGCACTTCAGAAAAAGTTGTTTGAGCTACACAAGAAAAAATTCCCAACGTTTCCAGTACCGTTGTGTTATAGACCATTGGATACACGAAAGCAGAATATTGAAGTTGAAATTCCAGGCCAGATGGAGAAACAGATTCTAGTGTTAAATGATATTGTGCTAGTTGATATCAATACTGTAGAAGATGCATTATGCGCTGGTAAATCACCATGGACGCTTAGTTATGTAACAACAATACACTCGTCACAAGGATTGACCATCACGGATACAATTGTTTGGATAGTTGATAATCGCATTGAATGGTCAAATTTAGTCTATCTCGCAGTGTCCAGAGTAGGACGAATAAATCAACTACGAAGAATTGTTTTCGATGATGATTTTAATACAAACGATGATAGCACTGATATTAGCATCATTAATAAACAACTCTCTGGTTACAAACAGCAGGACAAAAAAAAAAACCCAACGAGAATTTGATATTGATGCTGAAGTAATAATCGCATTAAAAGAACAACAGAATAATCACTGCGCCAGTTGCAATTGTATAATGCACTGGCAGTATTCGGATAAAGACCCTCGACAATTCACCGTAGACAGAAAAAATAACAGTCTTGGTCATGTCAGAAACAATGTGATGTTGACCTGTCTTGAGTGTAATAGACGTAACGGTGCTAGTTAAGACCATGTGGCGGTAATTGAGTATCGTCCGGAATGACTTGTAGTTGTTCGCGTGTAAAACCACGCAGACGTGCAGTTGAATCCAATCTGTAGATTGGAGGTCTACCAGTTGATCGCGTTATGGTTGAAATTTTATGCGTAGTAACACTCTATATAGGATCAGTAGCTCTTCTTTTATCACCTTCAAGTTCTCCTGGTTCGTATAAATATCTCACAGTAACATCACCGAGAAGTGGCTGAGTGCTAACCCGCTGTGGTTGTTACGGGTATATATTTTTTTATTGCAATATTTGGTTTCATATTAATAGTTCGAGTAATCTCGTTATTTAACGCTGAAACTACACTCGGTAACCTTTGGACCCATTCACGAGATCGTTTTTCTTGGATGAATTCTTTTGCATATTGATATCCAAATAACCGTTCTGCAAGAGTTCGATTAAATCGTTCTACAATTGCCTGATCACGATGTAACGCAGTACGTCCCCGTCGTATTGTAACATTATGAGTTTTCATTGTTGATAGAACAGCACCTTGAAACTCTTTGCCAGGATCAACTTGTAATAGATTTGGTCATCTTATAGGACCTCGTCGATAAATCCTTTCAAATGCAGAAGCGACTTCAGAAGCTGACTTTGTTTTCAATGGTTCTGCTTGTTTAAATCGACTCGCAATATCAACTACAGTTAGCGCGTATTTGTAACCATGGTCATGTGGTAAAAACAATAAATCAGCCTGATGAACTTCATTGGGTACGGTAACATCAAAATGAGAATAATTAATTTGTTTAGGCGGTGGTAGATAAATTTGCCATATAGCTTGTTTGGATAACCAATCTTCCGCAGTGGACTTTTTCACTTTTGCAGCGTTAGCGAGTTTACTGATTGCTGCTTTACCCCTCCAGTATCCTTTCGGAGAATAATAAATAGATTCCATACTATAAAAACACTAGTGTTTTTAATTACAAGCACCGAACACCAATTTGCCTTTCATAGCTGATTTGACAAACCATGAAGCCAATTTTTCTTTGAAGGATTTATCGGGAATAGCATTTAACGCATGAATTAATTTTACATCCGCGAGATGTCTTTGTTGCAAATTATTGCTTTTATATGCAACATCATGAGCATGACATGCCTTATCAATAGCATTTATCGGATACTCACCAGGCCGGGGCTGATTTTGATCATCAAGTCTGAGATCTAATCTCGTTCCAGGACCACAGTAGCTATATCCTGGAAGGTGTTTTTCTCCAGGGTATTTTGCCCATGGGGTTCCGGGGAGTTTTCCCAATTTGGCTGCGATATCACCTCCGTGTCGCTTTTTTTTAAAGAAATAAATTGAAATTTTTTTTGTACCACATGTTACACACTTACCAGTAAGTGCCGATCTGTTATTTTTAGTTGTAATCGTCGTCGCATCATTTGTACTAGTAAGCTGTTTACATTTAACACAATATAGATCCATAATTTATATATAGCGTTATGAATATAATTGATTTTATAGCGACTAAAAGAAGAGAACCGGTGAAACACCACGCAGCGCTTCCGAATTCTGTCCGTGCCATTATAATCGGACCATCTGGATCGGGTAAAACACAATTGCTGCTTAATTTGATAATGCGATTTATGAAGTGGGATAAATTATATTTAGTTGCTCCATCCGTAGATGATCAACGGTGCTATGAAGTGCTAAAAGATTATAATGAGAATGCATCAGAAATTAAAGGTGAAAGTGTAATCGACTTTATAACAGATATTGATGGTGCGCCTAGCGTAGATGACTTCGATGGAGACATAAACAATCTTGTAGTGTAGGATGATGTGATGTTAGATAATCAAAAGAACCCTGCTAGAATATTTTCACGAGGAAGGCATAAAAACACTGACGTGATATATGTCACTCAACGCTACACTTAGATTCCAAAAGTGATTCGCGATAACTGCAATAATCTTGCTGTATTCAACGGCGTTGATACACATACGCTACGAAATATTTGGAAGACATGGTGTTCCGATATGGACTTCAATGGATTCAAAAATTACTCTAGTCATGCTCAGTCAGTCCCACATGGATTTATAACAATAAATTTACACGACCCTCGGTCACGATATCGTATTGGACTTGATCAAATATTCAGTTAAATCATTTGTATTAACCCTGAAATCCTTCCAGCGGGGGGAGGGTTATGACAACAATGATAGCAATTATTGGCAGCAATTTGAGGGTGGTTATGACAACATATTTACGACAAAATCGCTAAGGCTCCATTTGTAAAATGGGGTCTTTATTTTTTTTTTGGTTGAAATATGAGATTTCGTAGGAAGGCTCTATTGGGCATTCTGAGGCTTTAATCGATTTTGTCGCAAAAATTTGTAGGGTTCGCCCTCCCTGCTGCTATATATATATATATATATATATATATATATATATATATATATATATATATATATATATATATATATATATATATATATATATATATATATATATATGTATATATATATATATATATATATATATATATATATATATATATATATATATATATATATATATATATATATATATATATATATAAGGGAGTGGTGATGGACACTAATGTAGCTTTAAAGATTCTAAAGTAATATTTAAGCGCCGAGTGAGGCAGTGTGCCAATATCACTGGCAATAATCTCCTTTTTGAAACATACAGGCGACTAATTCAATCAAATAAATTTTTATTGATTTCTTATTGTTAGTACCTTTATAGAGTACGAATTGAACAGGCAAAGATCTCTTTTCGCGTGAATTATGCCTGATGTTTGCTGTAATGCGGCCATGATTGGATAAGGTCGTACAGCTTTGTTCCCGGACATGCTGTCTGGCCCACGTCACGATGGCCATGGAGAATGTAGCTGTTAGAAATTTTGTGATTAGCCACACCACAGGCAATCAGCTGCTTCACTGCATTTAGTGCAGCGTCATTTGGCACGTGGTCCATGAAGTTCCCTAAGAAACAAACCGCTGAAAGAGATTGAGTAGAGTGAAGTTGTACATTTAACTTCAAAGCAGTTGACCACCTTATGCTGTAACATCATTGTGTGTGTGTGTGTGTGTATTGTGTGTGGTGTGTGTGCGTGTTAATTGGTGGAGTTGATGTGATATTGCAGATGTACCAAGCATGCGAAGCATCATCAATGCTGCTAGCACCATAGAATCATTACCATCGGAATTAACAAACAACTTTATCAGTCACAGTTGGTTCAATTCCCTTGCATCAATTATTTATTTGAAACAAAGCTCATTTCTGTAGATACGCATTTTTAAATTACTTTTTTTCTCCAAATCCCAAATACATATATTTTAGGCAGATTTGACTTTATTTCACATCTTGCAACATACAAAGACGTTCTAGAAATGATGACTGAGTAATAGCGTTCATTCTACAAATTCTCAAAAACTGTTAACTACTATATATTTTATAGAACACTGAATTGATGATCTTTTCAGTCGTTTTATAGACACTACTATCAGCAGACGTAGCAGCAGTAATATTATTATTATTATTATTATTATTATTATTATTATTATTATTATTATTATTATTATTATTAGTAGTAGTAGTAGTAGTAGTAGTAGTAGTAGTAGTAGTAGTAGTAGTAGTAGTAGTAGTAGTAGGCGTAGTAGAAATAGTAGCAGTAACTGTAGGAGTAGTAGTATTAGTAGTTATTGTAATTATTCCAATGTCTTTTTCACTGAAGATTTCAAGCGTGTTACTTTATTACGATTTTCGTACATACACATTTTCGGTCAGTCAGCGCAAGTCATTAAAATCACAAAGTCACTATTATTTAAATAATAGTACAATATAAAGACCTACAGGTAAAGTAACAATAAAGCAGCGTTGCAATACAGTTTAGTGTCTGACTGTTGCCATCCTGTTTAATACATTCCTGTAATCTGCAAAACGAATTTGAGAAATCGTTGCGTAGTTAACTAGTACTTTTTTTAAGAATGTTTAGCATGAAAGATAGGAAATAACATAGTTATATATTAATGCTGTGGAATGTTACCCAGGCCGACACTATTGTAATGCAGAGTATGTCCACCTATATAGTCCCATCCTCTGCCTTCGTAAATATTGCCATCCTCTCCAACCAGGAAACTGTAACCAACATCCGAATATTCTGTAATGAAAATTTTGGGATAATATAAAGTCTCAGTGTTGGAATTTATTTTCCTTGTTGGATCGATATCGACCTATTCTTTAGATATCTTTAATGGATATTTTGTTTTCTTCTCCTACTCCAAATCGGCAATGTTTAATCTAGCTTATACATAATAAAAGCTAGGAACTTTGAATATTGGTTAGTTACTTTTGTTAGTCATAAATTATATCGTAGCCAACTATATATACATATTTCTGAAATACTAAGGGGTACGTTAATTATTTCAAATAAAGACCATCTAGACTAGTAAAATTAATATTTGACCACTCTAAACTCCAACATATCAAAATAATTGTTAGAAAGAAACCATCAAAACTAGCTCATTTACTCAACTGCGATTCCAATGGGGTATTCTAATGCTTCAGTTTGGCAATTTTAAACTGACTTCTATAATTCTCCCGTTTGCAAAACAATAATAAAAATTGACAACATTAATATCCTAGGTTTGTTAAATGGTACAATGTTTCCTTATTACTTGTTGGTGTTTAGTATCACAATAGCTATAACGTTCCTCTTTCTTTATTGGTCTTGTCTTTGACTCACAAAATTATATTTCAATGCTTGTATACCTATCATTGGTGTGTGTAATTTTAAAAAGATAAGGTAATTTTTCTCGCTTTTTGATTGCATAACAAACTTAGAAGTACGTTACTTGTAAAGTTCCTCGTTGAATGAACACGCAGTTTTTCTATAATATTCCTCTAACAATATTGCCAGTATTTAATCATAAATTGAATTAAAGTAATTAAATTTTAAAAAATTAGAGAGAATACTTACGGCGACCGTCCATATGGTAAGCTTGAGTTGACCGTACTTTTGCAATGCAGTCTTCTTTGGTATGGCAAGGAGGCGAAGCTCCATGGTGTATGAAAAAATATTTGGGAGTCGCTGGAAGGTGTATTAAGGGATGTGTAGGGGCCCGCGCTCCCCATTCAGATCGGGTTACGATATGGGGACAACCACTTAAATTAACGTTGCTTTGGCCTCCTGGTGCTTTCAAATGGTAAAAATGGATAAAAATAATAATACATTCGATATTTTCAAAGCTCTAATATATGATATTTTTATTTTTAGAACTACTGCTTAAAACGAATTATGATTATATAAAACTAATTATTATTTGTCACTGTTCATACTATGCGTCATGCAAGCTGAAAGCTAATCATATTTTGGGAGAATGTAATCATGAAAAATTATTTCTCTCAAATTTTTTGCTATTCAAAACAATATAGTCTGATATTAACCCCTGATATGAAGAATATGGTAAGACTACATTCGTATTAAGTTTCTTCTACTGCAGGCACACTTCCCTCGAGTCCAGACAGTACGAACAAGTAGACAATCATCTATTTAAGGTTTACGTCCTATGGTCTCAGTTCTACTGTTTCTCCTGATATACCAAATTTACCAGGTTGTAGAGATATTTATTATTCTTAGAAATTTATGTGTAATAGACCTATACAAGTAATATGTTGATACGCAAGTATACCCCAGGAAATATGTATTTAAAGAGTAACATTCTAAGTGAAATAGTGGCAATTTCTAAGTAAATTGTACCAGGCAATAGCTAAATTTCATTCTGATCCATGAAGTCTTACACAACATTTTGAGCAAAACTCGGAATTGAATGGCACAGTTCTCAGTCGAAATTGAGCTATAACTCTGTAAATCTTTACCAGCTAACAGCAAAACGGAACCTGACGTTCGTACTCTTGCTGAAAAGATTAATATCAAATTTAATTTAATTCCATAATGTCCTTAAAAACAACTATTGAGCTAACATGGATCTAAACGTTCGAGTTCTAAGTCAAACGGCATGCTTTCTCTGTGCTTTTGTGGAAAATTACAATTTAAAAAAAATTCAAAAATTATATACTGAATACGAAATAGTTTATGGAAATACATAGGTATAAATAACATCCTCTCTCTTTCTCTGTCTGTCTGGCTCCCTCTGTTTATATATATATATATATATATATATATATATATATATATATATATATATATATATATATATATATAGATGCAATAAACTGACGACGAACAGTACGAAACTAGTAACTAACTAGCCTAAGCGCTTTCGACTCTTAATGAGTCTTTTTCAAAGGCAAATACAAAACATAGTTACGACAAACAAATAAACACAAAAACGTTGTGTTTGTAAATATATATATATATATATATATATATATATATATATATATATATATATATATATATATATATATATATATATATATATATATATATATATATATATATATATATATATATATATATACTAGTTTGCAAATTGTAGTCTTTCCCGAAGGGAATTTTAGGGCGGTGACAATAAACGAATAAGAAAGCGTTAAATTTAAAAACTGCTACATGACAATGTTTAATGGTGTCATTTAATTACAAGTCTGGATGTCCAGCGAAATTGTTTTAAACTCTGACAAAAATGTCAACCTCTGTAATACTGTCCTTTAAATGGAGGAATAATACCGCCATTATTATCTTGGAGTAAATTTGTTTAACCCTATATTATATCCTTGATAATCCTTTAATGAAAATAATAACCTCAACAATAATAATAAAACTTACATTTACTTCAAATCAGTCATCATTATATGTAAGTGAACGAAGAATGAAGCAAAGTAATTAATTTATTTAGTTAAATAAATATAAAGGAATTACACCTCTGTTTGTAGGTCATACCTAATTTGTTGCTATTGGTTGATCACACAACATGCATTCGGGCTCAGTCCCAACGCTAGAAATCATGACTAGCTAATGTCATTAAATTTGTCTTCTGTGAAGAAATGGATGCAATATGATAACGTCAGGACATTTCTGTGTCTCACTCAACACAGATAAACGTTAAGAGATATCAGATATCACAATAAACGAGCAAGAGTTTATTTCTTTTGTTTACACTTAGGGGACCTGAATTAGTTCTCTTGTTAAATTATCTGTGGTTCGCTTGATATATATCTGACCATATTTTGGTATAAATAATTGCATTTTTGACAGAGAATCTGTGAAAAGTAAATTATTCAGATTGCAATATTTATAATATATGTATTTGCTGATTAGACAAACCTAACATACACAGTAACCTGACAAACGGTTTTTACTTAGTTCAGGAAGTACAGCTTAATCTTTGCTTATGTCAGTTTTCATTATTAAGTTTAAGTTTAACGTTTAAATAAAGCAATGAAGTTATTTGTCCCAAATGAGTTACAAAAGTATTTAAAGTATTTAATAGTTAAATAAGAAGACTGAACAAATTTATAAAATATTTATAAAATTATTATACAGTATGTAAATAAATTACAGGGATATATATATATATATATATATATATATATATATATATATATATATATATATATATATATATATATATATAGATATAGATATAGATATAGATATAGATATATATATATATATATATATATATAGATATAGATATAGATATAGATATAGATATAGATATATATATATATATATATATATATATATATATATATATATATATATATATATATATATATATATAGCATACTTCATCCAGTTATTCCGAAACTTATTTCTCTTTCCAGTTGAGGCACAAAACTAATTTACTAATTTTAAGTTGATTTTGATATTACACCGTCATATCTTTCAAAACATTGCTCCTTACAGCCATATGATCTTGCTCTTCTCTTTTAATAATGGCCAGTTTGCATTTGTTGTCTTCGTGTATCGAGTTTAAGTTTACAAACTAAGGAGATTTTTTTTCTACCTGGTTGACAATAATTAAACAAAGCATTATTCTTCACGTATTCCAAGTGATTTATTTCTATTCAAAAAACGCGTTTTCTTAACACGTTTTCTTGACCAATGTTTGTAAGTAATATTTAGTAAGACTTACAGCTAGGATGGGTTCCAGACGTACATGCTCCAATATGGACATAGTTTTCAGCGATCCATGCATCCTTTAAATGATCAGAAAAGTAATGACAAAGAAAACCTTTCTGATAGAGAATATTTACATATTATTAGTGTTCAACATATATAATGAAAACATGCAAGATGTTAGTGAAAGCAAAATAGTTTCGTATGAGAAGATGAACACTTTGGACACTTCATGATATTGTAAAAAAAATCGTGACTAAAAGTCCTAAATATTATTGAATAAGAAATCGCAAATGATATGATTATAGAAATGAGAAACGTCCTAAATAATATTGCACAATAAATTTTAAATATTGTACAAGCCCTAAAATATTAAAGAAATCCCAAATAATACTACATAGAAAGTATTACATAATATTGCTTGAAAAGTATTAAATAATATTGTATAAGAAATAGTCAAATAGTCCTAAATTAAACGGAACAAGAAGTCCTAACTTATAAGGCCCGCCCAATTTCTGTTTTTGTTCGTTTATTTGTTATGACTCTGTCACACAAATTCTCTCTCTCTATCACACACACACACACACACACACACAAACACACACAAACACACACACACACTCACTCACCTGGCCGTGATAATCCACATTGACCCATGTATAACCATCTGCCACATGCTTGTTATTTTTGTATGTCAGACATTGATGAGCTTGCAACGTTGCCAGAGTCTGAGCGTGCAGACTGGCTCCGGCTCTTACGTGTACGCTATCGGTAGAGATGCATGCACACTGTTCTGTCAGAAATATCGAATTTGATCATTGAAATATAACCATTGCAACTGTTATTGTGAGAATGCCAACAAAAATTAAGGACAAACTAGACGCCAATCCTTTTTTTAGAACATTTAAACTGCATTGTGTGCACACCAGAACCTTCTCCACTAAAGGGGAGTACAATTTAATGACATCCCAGTTGACCTTATATTCTGGATGATCTTGATAATTATCAAATATGGACCCTAACACACATTGCATATCCTTAATCAAAGATTTTAAATGTAACTCACTGTTGTCGTTGTTCTCTAATTTAGTATCCTCCGAGCACACAATTTTATTCTAAGGAATAGCAATCAGTATATTTTTAATTTTTGGAAGCAATTGAAACATATACACACCTTTTACATTAACATAGAGAAAGAAGTTTAGATTACATCTATGTGAAGCTGACCTTGAACACCGCCCCCATCCCCATAAAACAAAACCAAAAGCAGATGTAGCACAAAATTAAGAGGAGATAGTTACCAAGTCTTTAAAACACACATTTTCAAGGGATATCCATCTTTATCATGGAAGAAAGCAATCAAATGAATTTAGACAAGGCCAGTGTAAAATACTTTGTTTTGTTTTATTTCGTAAATTCACGCATGACGTGTGGTCTAAACAGCTCATCCATGCTGTGCTTTTTGCCCACGACACACATGATTGACGTTGACGAAAACAAAGCACAAATGTGAAAAATAGTTTAGAAAGTATGGTTTCTTAGATTAAACGTTGCCCAAGTAGGGTTAAGCACAATTAAAACACCAAATAGCACGAAAACAAATCAAAAAACAAATATAAAACTTTAGAGAGTTCAAGGTTCGTGTTGACATATAATAGACATGACATACTTAAATAAGTAAACAGGAAATTTGGTATTAGATAATTTACTTCAAGCACAGAGCGATACGTCATCGGAACAATGTAAACCTACTAGGGATTGTATTTTATTTTTTTTAGCCAAGTCTAGAGTGAAGCATCAACATTGCAAATTATGAGTAATTTCTGAGTAAATATTACATCCGGGGATCAATATAACACGTAATTACGACCTTTTAAGTCAAGCCTAAATCGAGGGAACAACATAACAAGGTATTAGAACCTGTTAAGTCAAATTCAAGGGAATGGCAAGTTTTGACTCCAACTCTATTTCCTTCCTTAAAAAGTCACAAATTGAAATAAAAATATATATATATATATATATATATATATATATATATATATATATATATATATATATATATATATATATATATATTGGAAAAGTCGAAGGCATCAAATTACTGTTCTGTTTGAAGTATTTATATTACCTGCTCTTTTCTTCAATTTGTCAGTGTTGCAAGGCTCTATATCAACGTAGTTTTTTTGAATCCAAGTGATCTGTTAAAACAATTGCAAAATATTTCCAAATTTGTAAAAACAATGTTAGATTAAATTTATATTATTTAAAGTACACTTTAAAATCATTATAATTTAAAATGTCGAAGAAAACATCAAAATTGCATAATTTTGAGTAACACCATTTAACTTGCCTTAATGATAAATTTGAGAATTCTCTTAATCTAGTAACACCAAAATAGAGATGAACATTCCTTGAATTTAAACTGAGATGCGTGTTTTATATTACACAATTTTCAAATATTATAGCTTTTGAGTTACAGATAAAAGCAAAACAATAGAGTGATAGGGAGGATAGTCTCTGTCGTCCAGTATGTACGAGCAAAATATTTCCATATAAAGTCAGGAAATACGTCTAAACGTGAGTCCCCTCCCTGTCTATGCTGATTGTTAGCATCTAGCTGTTATATTCCGATCTCTTTCCGCTTGAGTAAGCGTTGCCATGATTGAGATTACGGTGTCAGAAGGCGTGAGTTGTAAAAGGTTATGTAAGCCTGATATGATGTTAAGGTAATTTTCCATAATTTCGCATTTTGTATAAGCTTGAATACACAATTTTTTAAAGATTTCCCGAACAATAAAATATTTGGGAAAATATATTATTTTAAGCAAAATCTTGGAATGCTTATATTGGCTTTAATTTATTTTATTTCTGCATTCAGATTGTTTCAGATAATGTAGTATCTGGGTTAATACTATTATCAGAGTTCGAATGTGGTACTATACCAGTAGAGTGAATGCCAGGTTTTAAATAGTGCAACAATTGCATCAAGTATATCATATGAAATTAGAAACAAAATTAGTCTGGATTTTCTTCGGGTGGTTAAATCTACATACATCTGTGGTTGTATGCATTAGTGTGATGCTAAATAAAGAAAAGAAATGACAGAACGTAATAAAGAAGTGAGGGAACGCATGTTATTCAGATGCGGGTGGGGGTGGACGATGGAGAGCGCATTCAATAAGGAAACGCCGTTCCCAAACTTTTCCACAGCGCTCCTTCCCTGGTTGTATGAAAATGCATAAGTCAGATCCGGACCTCAGGCTATGTTTGAAGCATTTTTGCCAGCTCACAAGTAGTATTCAGACGGGTTCGGAAGAATTCGTGAAAAAGCGATCAATGTTTTAGCTTGAGAGATTGAAAATGTTTGGTTGGCTGTAAAGAGGTAAATATGTCTCAGAGCAAGGAAGGTTTTAGAGCAAAGAGGTAACATCAATGTGACGAAAGACGACTAAGTAAGTCAATTATGTATTGAAAAACAGATATTACCTGGCTAATTCTCTGTCATGTAGAAAACGACAGCCTCGTAAAGTGACCGGTTATAGTTTACAGGTACCATTTGTGTCATCTCCACCAAACAAAGAGCTGATAAAAAGGTAAGTTTTCTTCTAACGCTAGACCATTTCCCAAATGTTTTGATTGGTTGATAATATGCTATAAACATCAAAGTGATTATAAGATTATACCATCTTTCGCGTTCCATTGCTATGAGCAAAAGCATCCGATTATAGAGATATGTTGAGTGATATCCTTTGAAAGCTTCCAGTAGGAATCTGGCTTAGATAGTTGCAGAAGAGATATATACATTTCGAAATAGGTAGCAGTGACATTGAATATTTACTTCACCTAAAGTTTTAACTAAGCGCCTTCCATCGTTAATCAATGAAGCATTTTACCAAACCCTGAGATGGCTTGACGGAAGAGATCTCGCAGAGTCACGCGAGAATCTATCGGAACTTAATTAGTCAACATAGTGCCAAGCCGGGAACTTGGAACTCAATACGTATCCATACGAACAGACCGTTAAAGTGGAGTTTTGCAAAGAAATACAAAGTTATTACATTAAACTGTATATATTTAAGTTATTAATTAGATACATTATTAAATAACCACAATCACATACGTTAAGGAAAGTCAATAAAATTTGATGAAATCTAAAGTGAGCTAAGATGTTATACGAGACTGGAAACCTGGTTATATTCGCGTGCCTAAATTTACGTCATGCGTTGTGTTGAGTCGCAGTGAAGTGATATGTTTGTTTGTGATGTGTCATTAGGACGCAATATAGATCACACGTATGTCAGTATTATCGAACTCTCGATTTGGATTCTAAGAGAGCAAATAAGTAATAGAAGCCATACCAGTCCCAACTCAAACAGTTCTCCGAAAGTGCTAATTTCAATCTAGAAACACCACCACAAATTTATATTTGCAAGTTTCTACGAGAAATGCCTGCTCTTGTTTATTTGTTTTGTTTCTTTTTTCATCATATCAAAAAACAAATGAAATAGTTTAAAGTTTCATGACCTGAGCTAGCAACTATAACACTTTAATTGTTCACTTTTCATTGTTTTCTTTTGCCACAACACAAGTCTATTATCACCCAAGGGACAACTCAAAATGATCATTGGTCCAGATGCTGAAAGATTTTACATTATTCTTTTACCTACGTCACAAAACGCAGCTTAGTCACAGCTTTGGCCTCGTTCAACTGGACATCACGTCTGAAGCATTAGATCCTCTGTCAAACTTAATTTTTTAACGCATAACGTTACCTTCTTATGATTATAAGATGACGTTGTTATACGCAAACATGGACAGTTGAATTGGCTGAATAAGACACGCATCTACATCTGCGTCTTTTTAAGGTGATACAGTTTTGGCAAGAATGATTGCAAAATGTAGATCCTAATAAATTTTGAGATTGGGCTTGATGTTGTATTTTACTGATCTTACAGAGCCAAGCAAGGGTCCATTTGCATGTTACTTTCCCGATTTTGGAGACGGTACATTAACAACACCATATTGTTTATTCTTCAGCTGGAACTAGATTGGCATCGTCACTGATCTTAGAGCATCTTTTTCAATTTGTTTACTTTGTCTGAATTGGCATATTAGTATTCATTACCAATTCTGTTTTTTTTTTTTGTTTTTTTTTTTGTTTTTGTAAACGTTTACAATACCATGAAGCGGCCAAAATTAGGAACATATCGTTCATTTTTCCCTTTGTTTCTTTATATGGTATTGTTTTAATTTTTTACAGCATCTACTAAATTCCTAAGGAGGCCGCGTAACAAATTCTGATGAAAACCATAGACAACTAGTCTGATACGCATCTCCATCGACTAAACGTAAAACGTAAAAAGGCATTGATTCACAATACCCAAATAAATAAATGAACAAAGAATAAAATGAATCTAAAACATTGAAGCTAAGCAAAGATGAAAATATTTTTTAATGAATACGACTTTAGGATGAATAGATACATATCCATGATAACATAGTTATTACAGAAATATAAATCCAACAATATTGCAGGGTAATTATTACTACATATTTCAATTAGAAAAAATGATATCTCCACAATGGCGAATGAACCCCAAACAACAAAATCATGAATTATCCATTTATCTTGTTTATAATTTATTTTCCAGATGAGGTGAAAATTGTCAATAAACAAAGTTACATGACCCAATGCTTTACGATATTATGTCACATATACAGTGACATATACTTGTTTCACTCAAAGACAAATGGAATAATGTTTATGAAACATTCCTGACTTCATATTGCAATATAAGTTTTAAGTAGCTATTTTAGCTGTCATCATAATCATAATCGTGTCTGAAACGATGGAGAAATCAGTCATTGAAGTGTCGGCTGCAAACCGAAATTAAGTACATTCGAAATTTAGGAGAAACTTCTGTGACTAAAAAGACTGCAAGCTTGCCAACAAAAAGAACTTCTTGTATGAGTGCAGAAATACACAGGACAAGATCTATACTAGTAAACTCACAGTCAACAAAATATGTTGTATAATGTTGTTGCTTTGATGTCTTTTGTACTGTTGAGTCATGTTGTAAGTGTGCCTCCACCTCAGCAAAGTTTGACAGAGTCTATCCGCGCAAACAATATGTACAGAAATTTTTTTTCTTAAGACAAACTTCACTGATTTTATATCAATCATAAACTTCAGCATTAAATATACACTCAAAATAACAAGATTCCCATGACTTATATACTGAATTTAAAATTTTGGACATCCCTTTTATTGTTGTCATCATGAGGCGGTTAATTTTATTAACACATATACACGATACGAAAAGAATAATCAATGATTGAACATCATATATGGGAAATTAAAATAGTCATTCAATATTATCGTGGAAATAAATTTGAACATGTATAGAGATTAATACATTCTTTGTCTCTGTGTTGATATATTGTTTTCGTAGTCTTTAACACTAAGTACTTTTTGTGAATACCCTTTTCTAATTGTAAAACATGTGAAACATATACATACCTGTCCATTGTAGTCAGTGCGTGCCCAAAGAATTCCATCTGGTCCGATCTGGTCATGTTCCTTGTAAGACAGGCATTTTCCATCGGATAGTGAAGCAACAACGTGATAGTGAAGACTTGGTCCAGCTCGGACCATTATGGATCCTTTCGCACATGCGCATTGTTCAGAATGAACAATGTGAGCATATGTGGTTAAAAGGAGACACCCCCAAATCAATGAAATCATCTGAAATAAACAAGAAATTTACTAACGCCCTGTAATAAGATGTCCTAACCTTACGGCTAAATAAATCAAATATACTAACGCCCTGTATAAAGCTGTTCCAAATCTGCAACTAAATAAATCAAATATACTAACGCCCTGCATTAAAGTTTTCTAACTCTGCAACTAAATAAGTTAAATTTACTAACGCCCTCTATTAAAGTGCCAAAACTCTGCAGCTAAGCAAATTAAATTTAATAACGCCCTGTATTAAGGTGGAGAGAAATAAATAGATTAGTCAGGAAGACTCGGTTTGTCTTTATCCTAAACAATTTGTAGCAAGCAATTATATTGTATATTATCCTAATGTGAATGATTTGATTTCTTTTATTTTATCATTTTTCTGTCGAGACACTTAGTCCACAGATTCCTTTAAGCTGTTCGTAAACAGGTCCCCTGAATAAATAAACGTTTTTTAGAAAACATAACTGCTGAACACCACAAGCATCAACACCACGAATAAAACTTTCCACATAATTTCGAGTAATACGTCTTAGTGAAAATCAATAGATGTAATAATTTTATTAGAATACCTCAGGTAAAATTGATAATCAAGTTCAGTTTAATGTGGGAGTGGTTTTTTGTACTTTTGCCTTGATCTATTTACTCTTTTTATTTGTCTGTATTAGTTTCCTTTATGAGATACACATTATACTCTGCTTTGCTATGACTATTTGATCATTTAACGTTATAACACCAATTTATTCATTCCCACGGCGGTTTATAGTGATGTCTAGCTCTGGGGCATCATGCATCAAGGTAACGTTAAAAATTCGAATCATACGCACGCACATTTCGTCTTTAACCTGCAAAAGCTGGTTTATCTAAAAAAAAATGTGACACGAGATAAAAAGAAATAAGAGAAAGCTAATAAAATATATAATTTTAATAAAATAAAAAGTAAAAAAAATATGAGACCACTGTAATCTAAATAAATGCTAAAATCACAAAATGTATTTTTTGTGAAAATGAAAATTAAGTTGATGATCAGAAGTTAGCTTCACAACTAGCATGTGTATAGGGCCGCCGCCATTCTCTCTCTGTCTGTCTGTCTCTCTCTCTCTTTCTCTCTCTCTCTCTCTCTCTCTCTCTTTCTCTCTCTCTCTCTCTCTCTAATTCATATACATGCGCAATCAAGGAACGAAGCCCAATAGTCGGATTATATTAGGCCGAATATAGACAATACGCCCATTACGAAATGGCACGGAGTGAATGGCTACAAATTGGGCTAGGAGAATAGCACCAAACAAAAGAGCATTCACCAAAATGGTGAAATGGTACTAAATGGATAGACATTAGCCGAACTGTTGTTGTCGAACTAAATAAAGGGGCATTAATACAAAAAGTGGTAAAAGGGCTCAAATGGTTAAGTACAAAAATGTTGATTCAGATTGACACTAGGCAGAATGTCACATATCCGGGCAAAGAAAAGGTGGGCAAGACGGTATTATTTTCTTTCATACTACTTACCATCGCCATGTTTCTTATCTGCATTGCTGCCTTATGAAACATTCGAAAGTCTATCGAAAGTCAGATGTCAAATTTCTCACGTGTTATTAAATTGACCTAAGCCTGAGTACCACACACACACAACAGCCAATCAGCCTGATGTTCATAGCCTTATGGGAATAACATCAAGGTGTCATTACTATGGATAGACTGCTACTGCTACTGCTTCTCCTACTACTACAACTGCACTGCATTGGTATAATATAATCAACAGAAAACGGACAGGAAGAGGTGGAGGAACAGGAGAAAGAAGAAGATAATAGAAGGATGAAAAGAGGTCATATATTCATTTTAGATTTCAAAGTCAATTCTTATTATATTGAACTGATCATTTGATTTGATATCAAACGTGCCATAGCTAAACAAAACATGGTGTTCCAAAATTATATTTTTTATATGTGGGACATTTTAAATTTTCAAATGGTTTATTTCGTCTCCTTTGAATGATATTTATTTCTGTGTCTTTCAGATGATTACAAAACTGTTGCAATTATCCCGCTACTGAAAAATAATACCGGTAACCAGATGAACACAAATGAAACATACTCTTACGACAATTATCTTAAAAATATTTGAATGCATTGTACTACAATGATGTGATGTCACAGACATGTGACATCATGTTCCAATCTCATTATCCTGACACCAGGCAGACCAGTCCTAAGACGAACATCTAAATACAGAGCGCTAAACGAGGCAGCATCTAGTACAATCTTTATAAGTCTTTGCTTTTCAACTGTTATTTAATGCATGTTTTTAGAAGCTAGTAAGAAATTTGATAGGATTTTATCATTGGACACTCCTTGGAAAGTTCCTTGATATTTAAATCCCAGTCTGCATAAATTCCTGCTCTAGTTAACTGGTATAGCAAACAGTTTTACTATGGATCTTGTGGATGCGCATTGTCAACTCCTTCCGTGTAACTAATTGATTATTTTCTTTAATAAATTCTGCACGATGAAAATAAGAAGAAATAAATGATAATGCAAGGTTAGTTTCTTCCATTTTATTTTCAAATAAGCATATGTTTATAAACTTTTTGTACCGTGCAAGTAAGGGGAAGGGGGAGCACAAATTCAACACAAAATTATTTCATTTCTTATTTGTATAGAATAATTGAGTAAATAATATTGACGATATTGACTAATAATGGCAAGCTTTAAATTTAAGCGCGCGCACGCTAAGAGAACTTAAAAAATAAAAACAAACAATAAAATTAACGGGTAAGAGCTTCATATTGCATTAACTAAACACTGACAAAATGCTCAAATTATTCTCACTCTCTAATGTGTAATCGAGTGTGTATTATATGCAGCAGTGTTATAACACGAAGCGTAAAATTATATATATTTATTATAATGTCATGTACACTACCTTAGAAAAATATGTACTTATTCTGTTGAATACTATCTGTCATGTTTTTTAATAAATCAATATTGATAATTTGACCGGAAGACTTAAATTGAGGATGTCGCTGTGCAGATGCAAATATTTTATTTTGTATAAAAATGTGGATGTAAAAAGTTTATTTAGAACGAGCAAGATATGCCAGTTTGCGTTTTCTCTCATATATGTCTATGTTTCGAAGTATGAATTTCATCGAAAGAATATCAATATAGTTTGTTTAAATTTATTTTTTCCTAACACCTATCTTGCGTATGATTTATTTGTTATTTGAAGAAAAAGTTGGTCAAACTATTACTAAGTTGGGCCGAATTGTCTTTGGGTCACATTGACTATAATTCGGCATAAATGATACAACTTTCCCGTCCCTAAACCTATTCAATCCCTCAGCTTGAATCCACTTTTTTCTGTTATACAAGGTATTTCGCAAAAGGAAGAACACTTTTTCCCATCATCACTTTTTTGGTTACATCCATATGCAAGACAATGCAAAGTATTTGCTGTAAAAATGCACGGTCGTAATATATATCACAATATAACATTGACATTTACGTGGGGAAATAAAACACTTGAATGGCTAAGTTGAATACAAGGGATAAATGTACGTCATATCCGTTTTTGGCACGCGGAAACTACAGAAGTTTTAAGTCTAATTAAACATTTGTATGGTGTGCATACATAAATGCTTTTTGTTTATGACTATAATAATATCACTTGTTTGTACAATATTGTTGACCAGTGACCTTCATACACGAGCTAAATCGTAAGATGGGCCAGTGTCATTTGGGTTAGTCCTTGGACAATCTTTAAAAAGTTGCTTGATATATAAATACCAGTCTGGCAACTGGTATGGGAAACAGTTTTACTATGGACCTGGGAATGCACATGGTCATCTCTTTCCGTGTAATTTATTTATAGAGGCAGGGAGGTGTTTTTTCCCCCATATTATTTAATATATAGATACACGAGTTAAATCGCAATCTGGACCACTGTCACTTGGAATTACATCTGACACCAAATGTGTTCTTTCTTAGCAAGCTTAGTTGTGCTAATAGCATGTCATTGATTTAAGAAACATATAAAAGACAAGTGATCAAAATAAGCATTTAAGAAAGATATCATTTATAATACATACAAATCGGTGTGTACTGTTTTTCAGTCAGCTTCCTTCAAGTTACCATTTCCTCCTCTCTGAATCTCTACTGCCATCGTGTTACATATTTTATCATTAAACGTGTGTTGGTCATATTGTACATTCAATCAGATGATGAATATAAGAAGCATTACAGATTTGTGTGTATTAGAACAAACATGCTTCTACATAAATCTAGAAATTGTTCTTTGAATATCAATTTCAGATTATTCAAATCTCAGCAAATTGGTCAGTAGTTCAGAAGTTTTGGAAAAAATTGAGCAATGTTTTCGATAATATCCTTCTATACCCAAACAATCGCATCTGCTTCTATCTCCTAATAAGCACAGGGAATCAAATATGGCTTTGACAGTAACTCTACAGGTTTCACATGATACTTTTCCGCAATTTGATACAAAGATGTAGCTAAAACACCCGACAAATCAAGTTTACATAAAGTAATTATCAAATTTTTATTGCTGTGTCAGATAAAGAGTTACCAAATGGTTCCCAAGTGATATTTGCAGGTGTCATTGTAGATGATGTGCTCGTCAAAGTTATCTAGGTTAGATCTTATCATGTTCATTAAGTGCTGAAATGTTGATGTGATGGCGAATTGTCAAATCACACGGCATCATTCTGTATTGATAACTAACGTCCTTCTGAAGTCACAAATGTCAACATTTAGTTAGCTCTTTCCATGCGTGTGATTCGCTGCCCTTCAAAATGTCAAATTGGGTGACATATTTTGTAGTTTAAATTTTGTCAGCTTCATCGATTTTCGGCATTCGAAAGGAATCTGTTTGGAGTCACTGTTCACTTTGATATTGTCAGTACAATACGGAAATTGTCTGGATTCGCTATAAAAATACACAGTGAACTACCGTTAGTTTTAATTTGCTTTAATATAATCATTCACTAGCAAATATTTAATTTGTCTTTTTTGAAGTTTTCCTTTTCGAGAGCATTCATCCCGTAATGATGCTGTTTCACACCAATAGTATCTAAAATCTCAGCATAATATTTGAATGGCTGGAACATCAGGAAACTAGTCCTCACTTTCATTTAATATGTTTTAATTTATTCTTATTTTGTAACTACAGATGCCAAATTTTCTAATCCAGTATGTTCAATATTTCTGACTTCCGACGATATTTTTAAATCAAATTCACTTTTGTCATATTGCACACCATGGTACATATCGTCACTGTAGAGTACAGATGAAACTAAATTGATAAAATGATTAACATATTTATCGCTTTCAACTTACTTCTTTAACATATTTTGTTTGCAAAGCAGTTCCTATTGCCACCTTCCATAATTGTTAATGTAATATTTGTCACTGACTTTTCTTTCAACTGATTAAGGCTATAATATTTTGCATGAAGAGGAATCAAAGGTATGTGTAATTGAGCCAGAACTCTATATCCAGGCTGAAAGCTTCTTTCTTTTGTAGTTCTCTTATACCTTAATTTTATTTGTGACTGAGTAGAGTGCAGATTAGTTCGTTCTACTTCTCAAGCTTTTGACAACTGTTATTAGAAATCAGAGACCTAGTAAAAAAGATTAGCTTCTGAAGGTTGAAAGAAAGAAGTTTATCTATTAGATACCTGAATGGTCCATGTACAATATGTCCAATAAAAACCTAGTTCAAAATGACTGAAACACAATAATACTTGGTATGATCCTCTAACGGATGACAACTATAAATGGACACCTTCATCCCAATCCTTTCCTGTACGAGCGAATCATTATCATTAAAGTTTAATGAAATCTTCCAGAATCCTTTGCTTTCAAGGTGGCAGGAAGAAGTTTTAAATTGTTGGGTGCAATTTGCAGACATTAAATATGATCATTGATCAGATTGGAGATATTTATTAAAGGCAAAAAATGTTTAAAAACACTTTATTATTTCTCAAATATTATGCTTCTAGAAATTTTGTTGACCATCATGGTCATCCATGTATTGGTTTTCTGATTTTGTCTTAGGTAAGGGACAGAGACATCTCTTTAATGACATTGGTAAATGGAACAACAACTGCATGAATAGGTTGCAGATGAGCCTTATGTATCTTCCGATTGAGTTACCAACCATTTGAAAAGTGTGACAAGATCTACGAATGTTTGGAATATAACTTTTAATTTTTGTGCAGTATAAGGACGTTCATTTTTTCTGATATATCATGTTGACTAGGCAAGGTAGTTTCATGGGTTAGACTAAAATGTTCCTGTTGATATGACTTAGGAACAACAATTGAACAGCTTGTGCCGCATGATGTGGCCATCTTCTTATAACAATCCCGTGTTTAAAAATAAAACAGACTTGTACTTGCGTGACTTCATCTTCGCTAATAGTCCTCTAAAACCTACAAGAGATTTGAGGGTCTTTTTTTGTTCGACAACGAGTAATTAATTGTCCTTTCTCGCCCTTATTAGAATATATACTATAAGTAGTCAAAAGAAGAACACTAATACCAATATCCCTTTAAGAAATAATACCAGGAGTAGAAGTGACCTCAGTAAATGTGTACACTAAAACAATAATGTGCTGTTCAACAACTTTCTAGAAAGATATTTTGCCATAGCTCTAGTAACTGCATAAGCATGTTATAAATCATGGATTTTAATCTCAACATGACGCATGTTTAATCCAAGAAAGACTTGCCAATTGAAAGTGGATTAACCAAAATTAAATCTCTAGCTAGATCAATGTAATAAATGAATATCCACAATGAATAATGAAAAGTCATTGTTACGACAGTCACGCATCTAAAGATTAATAAGCATGTAGCCAAATTGACGCAGTAGAGAGGAGCATTAAGAAAGCGACACTTTGCTCACTGTATACGAACACTTTGCTCACTGTATACGAACACTTTGCTCACTATAAGAAGATTTCTCAGACAAACAAAAAGGCATGATAATAATTGCAGACACTAACAGGCTCCTGTGTCTTTTAATAGATGATGTTGGCTTTTCCAAAATGAATATTGTTTTCTTCTCCATAATTAGGAGCAGCTATTGGTTAGAATAACCCAATTAATGTTTTCGTTTTAATGCCAAATATGACTTTGACCTCTTAGAATCCAAGTCCTTTAGAAACATTGTCTTTATTGTTCTAATTCTTTTCATGTCAATTGCATTTCGCTGTTTTCTCTTCGCATTTCACTTTCTTCGTTATGCACTGGAATTTGTTTCTTTTCTCTCTCAATTTGTATTTCCCTCCCTATTCTATTTCTTTCTACATAGGCTTTTCTTCCCTTTTTTCTTTCTGTAATTGCCTTTATATCTCCCTTTCCTCTCTGCAAATTTGTATATCTTCTTTTTCCACTGGCTCTCCCCCCCTCTCTCTCTCTAATTCAGCATTTATATTTATGTGCCGCTTCCGTTTCCCTAAATTTGTATTTCCATCATTGTTTCAGATGCTAAAGCTCAGTACACTATTTCCAACAGGTGTTTTAACTTCAGTTCCTATAACTTCCTATTAAAACCATATAAAGACTTACTAATGAAACCCCAAATAACTTTAATTCAAAAAATTTGTTCTACCAAACATTGAACTCAAATATTCTTTATTTCTTACTTTATTTAATAAGCTTTATGACAAATCATAATGTCTGCCATGCTCAAGCAACATGTCCTTTTCAAATACTCTAACCCTTCCTTGGTAGCATTTCTACTTTAGATGACATTTTGAGAGCGTTTTGGTTTCAAATACTTCAAATATACGAAATTGCAATCTTTACTGGTATATGAAAATTCCTAAACAAAGTAAATTTAAATTTAGAAAACAAATTTAAATATCTCTGAAATGTTTGACAGCTTTTCGAGTCCAGTAACGAACCTCCATTTTCTGTTGCGACTATATGGTCTTAAAATAATGTATGTTGGCTTAGGCCTAAACATACATCTGTACACAAGCTGCCACGCACATCCTCGGTGTTGTTTGTTTTTGTACATTGAACATGAACTTTTACAGTGGTTATTAATATATCATAGAAAAGATACATACACAGGAGATTCTGTGTCCAAAACTTAAATGTTAACACCTTTATTTCAACACATGTGTACTTTCGTAATAGAGTTTTTATTAATGTTAAATTCTAGTAAGAGCTGTAGTTTTTAACGTCATTTAATCGAAGTGCTCCAAAATATAAAATGAAGAAAGTGTAAATAGGTAAATGCTTCTACAACGTATATAACGTTTTGTTTTAATCTTGAACATTGACGCCGTATGAAAAGTCAACGAATGTCTTCCGATTTAGGGCATGCTCATTTAATATTGATTTTGCATTTTATTTGAGAAAATTTATTCTGGTAAGTTGAACATAAGTGCTAATGCAGTGTTTTCCAAACGTATTAAAGCTGAGGACCCCCGTATCATATGGAGGTCAGTTGGCGAACCACCATGATAACAAAAACTGCAAATATAATATATGTATTCTTTTTTGGGACCTTCCTGAAGACTCCTTGGCAACATGAGACGGATCCCAAAGGGGTCAGCGGACCATAGTTTGAAATCCCCTGTGTTAATAAACGAATCTTGTTTTAAGTCGTATTTTAAATGATGTAAATTATCACGAACATTATAAATATGAAATATCTGAGTTTGATATTTTAAAACATAATGAAAATAGCACTAGGAATATTGGTCGAGATTATGTTGACGAGTAATAATACAATGTCTGAAATAGTCTATATATTCCAGGATCAATGTCTTCGGGGACAGCAATAATCTCTCTCTCTCTCGTAATCAAAAAGAACAATCCGTCTTATCGTAGTCAGTGAATTCGTAACCATCTTTATTGGTGATGAATAGTTGTCATCTAGCGTGAATTATGCGTTATGTTTGCTGAAGTGTGGCCATGATTGGATAAGGTCATACAGTTTTGTTCCCGGACATGCTGTCTGGCCAACATTGCGATGCCCATGGAGAATATAGCTGCTTGAAATCTTGTGATGAGCCACACCACATGCAATCAATTCCTTAATGGCGGTTAGAGAGGCGTTGTTTGGCACGTGATCAATGAAATTTCCTATGACGCAAATTCCTGAAGTAAATTTGAAGTTAGAGGCAAAACTTTGCTGGTGGAATTGCAAGAACAGACGGTGCATGAAACATTGCAAAAAAAATCCGGTATAAGGGAACATTCATTAAGGATTGACCTAAGGAATAATAGATAAATATATGATCGCTCTTATTATTTTAATAGTTAAGCAGCCTATATGTCAGGTTCATTATGTCACTGTAAAAATAGCTTATTTTTTTAATTACATATTTTTCGTTACGTCAAGATTGGATTATAGTCTGTTTCCTCCATTTATCATCTCTGGGTGATGATAATGTGTCAATTTAATCTGAATATACCACCATACCTATGCACGCTTATTTTTCTTTACTTATTGTATTGGCTCTTTTCCATGACTATGTGTTATGTATAACTATATTAGGCGGATAACCGTTGTTAGTAATCAAGTTAAAAGCCTACCTGACTAATGTCAACAATATATAACATAATTGTAAATAATACATAACATAATTAATATGTCTCTGTTTTCAGGTTATATATTGGTCATTATTAACTGGATGTTAAAAAAATACAGATCTTGAAATCAAGGTCCAGCTGTCAAAACTTATGACTATTCTAGAAGCAAGTTGTTTACGAATTTGGAAAATTGCCTGGCTCTGTGATTGTTACTTAAATTTATATATGTATGTTCTTTACCTACCACTACTCATTTCTGTCTTGACATGAGTCGTTAGAGGAATCAGTTTTAGTTGTGTTTCAGATAAATTTGATTTGATTTATTTTCAGTTATTCGCTGGAATTACAAAGTGCTCAATATTGTCAGTCTAAATAAGTTTTTTGGGTCTTTTATGAATTCATTCAAAGACATTTCGGATTATATAATTGTGACAACAGCAAGGCAGTTGACACTTTAGCATATTTGAAGCTATTGGGACATCAGTATGTTCAATACTGAAGTTTATTCGAAACACTATTTTAATTCATTTGGAACTCTATATATTTGGACTTTTTGTGATAGAACTGTTATGTCTATTTTACAATTTAATTCACTGTAAGTTATTAGATACATTTTACAAAATTTATTGATTTAAGCTCTTTTCCTTTACTTTCTATCGCAAAGTCGTTAAAACTCACAGACACACACAGACACACAGAGTAATATTTTATTTGTTCTTTAAGGATCTCCAATCATTACGTGGCAGAATGTTAAAACAGTTGAATATAAACTTAAATTGTTTATATGAATTCCGTTATTTTAAGCAAGTGTAAAACATCTTGATCCGCTTTATGTATTACACACAGAGTGAGCACAGTGTATTCCGCAATTAGGAAAAAACCTGGAATTTTTAAAAATTTAACAAAAAACGTTTGATTTATTACCTATTTTCCTTGGGTTGACGCAGTTCAAAAATGCATATAAATACTTTCGAGTGCAGAAGTTTTTATATTCGTATTCATATGATAATTAAAAGTTGCAAGAAGAATGGATTTGATACAAATATACAAACTAATTAGGACTTACCACTTCACGTTAAAAGAATCAAGGATCTAGGAGAACAGAAGTTTAAATTACATCTATTTTTTGTTAAATTAAACTGCTAACTTAGCTTGTTAAAACCCAAGGAAATGACACAATAAAATGTACTCTCTAGTTTTTAAACTGCGGCAAGGCATTGGATCATTGCAAGCCGCACATGCAACACCCACATATCTGTTTAATATTGTTAGTCTGATATCACAGCTAGCGAGATCATTTGCAAATATCGTCGAACAAAGAAACATTGCGTAACAACAGATGTAATTGTACTATGCGAAAAAGAAGAGAACTAAACAAGGTAAAATGAGACCATGAAAGAACTAGAAAATAGAGATAAACAACATGATCAGGAAAAGCTTGAAAACGTAAAGGAATCCTGGATAGAAAGACATTGCTGCACAATTGAAGATAGTCTAAGTAGAAATGACAGCAAAATGGCATATCAACTGATGAAAGAGCTTATAACACATAAACAAGGGAAAACTATCTCCATTGAAGACAACTCAGGAAAATGCCCCACAGAAGATCAAAAGATTATACAATCATAAGACCCAAGGGAATCCAGCAGTACTAAATTGCCGTCAGGAAGAAACAAATCGATGACAACCATATTCCTCACGAAAAAGTACGAATTGCAGTTAGGTCACTAAACAATGAAAGGAAGTCGGCATTAACAAATAATAGCAGAGCTCATTTAAGCAAGAAAAGAGATAGTCAAAGAGATAGTTACAGTCCTAACAACAATTTGCAACAAGATGTGACCGACAAGGGAATGGCCCATCACACGAATTCAGTCCTTGGTCATCGTGCTCCCTAAAAGGCGAAATCTACAGCTCTGCCAAAAGTACAAACTCATTAGTTTGATTAGTCACCCGAGCAAAATCATGCAAAAGATAATTCTTAACAGATTAAAGCCCCAAGCATAGAAAATTATTGATGAACAGCAGCCTTATTGGCAACTATGAGGAAGTACAAAGATAGCTCATAATTAGTACAAGTTGTTGAGCACCTATATGAAAAAGCCACCAGTTATGTCATTAAATGCAGCAGAGGAGATTGGTTTCGAACAACAGATGGAGTCAGACAAAGATGTATACTGTCACCTACAATCTTCAGCATGTTCCTGGACATATACTGGTAAGAGTCATAAGCTTCATGTACTTGGGATAAATTATCGCAGATATGGGTTTCAGACCAGATCTACTCTGCAGGATTGCACAGACAACAGTAGCAATAGCAAGGATGAAACCAATATGGAAAGATACCAGCGTTGCGTTTGGTACAAAAATATGGCTGATGCGCTCGACTGTCAAATCCATCTTACTGTATGCTTTGGAATCAAATACATTGACCAGGTAACCATCAAAGAAGTCTACAACATGATCAAATGAGTCATCAGATCCTATATAGACCTCTTGACCGCTGTATCAAAACACAAATTGAAGTGGTACGGTTGTGTCTCATATGATCATTTGGACTGGCAAAATCAGTCTTGCTGGCACGGTGCGAAGATATAGAAGAAGAGGCAGATGGTTAAAAAGAGGTGGTAATGCAATATTAAGAGGTGGATATGCATGGGATTTAGAGATTCCCAAAGAGCCGTAGAAAACAGGGCAAGATGGAAAGAATTGTTTGTAGAGTCAGCTGTGATGCCCCAACGGCCTCTTTGATTAAGGGATTGATGACGACGACGACGACGATGATGATGATGATGATGATGATGATGATGATGATGATGATGATGATGATGGGCAAGTGGTCTTTAAAATTGATGGAAACAGAATATGATGCTCAGACATAAACATTCAAAACATTATGAAAAACGAAATACCAATCGACTCACAAATATATGAAAAAATGATGTGACCAGTGAGCTTTAAAAATAAGTATATAAAAAACGTTTCTTCAGGTGTCATCTGCGTATGAAAACAATCTGAACCAATAGCCTTCAAATGCAAATGGAACATTACATATCTTTATATATTTATTTCTGTATTTACTTCTTTATTTTGAGATGCATTACTGTTTACCTTTGCCTTCTTGAAATTAAATCATACACATTGTTTTGTCAGTAACCTTTTATGTAAATTTCTGTGAGAAGCATCAATTGTTACTAAAGCAAAGATAGCTTAATGACATCAATGACAAATGCCATGGGGTCCTAGAGGTTAGAGTTTCCGCCTCGGATGTGGAAGTTCATGGGTTCGATCCCCGGCTGAGTCATATCAAAGACTTTTAACAATTGTACTAACAGCTGTCTTGCTGGCGCTCAGCATTAAGAAGTTAGTGTTAGGACTCGTGGGCCTTGTGTCAGGATAATGTGATTGGGTTTGACATCGTGCTACATGTTTGCGGCATGATGCCCTAGTGCTAGACATCATTGTAAACTGCTACACTGCTGAAATCGTAGCGATTTGACTGAAACTCTTAAAGCTATGTTAAAAATCCAAATCACATGCACATATATTTCTCTCTCTCTCTCACACACACACACACATACACATACACAAATGTTGCGAATAAGAAGAAAACCCACCCCTCATTTCTTCTGAAAAGGTTAAATTAATCAGTGTCTAGTGTCTTATGAACCAAAACTATACATTCTTTGTTTGACTAAATTTTCATCTCCGTTAATAACGTAAATACCTTTATAAAATATCATATCATATCATATCATATCTATCTATCTATCTATCTATCTATCTATCTATCTATCTATCTATCTATCTATCTATCTATCTATCTATCTATATATATATATATATATATATATATATATATATATATATATATATATATATATATATATATATATATATGTATGTGTGTGTGTGTGTGTGTGTGTTTCATATTGTATAGAGTCTACGTATTCACAGCCCACTACACTTTAGAGCAAGTTACCTGCAAGTCACAGATAAAGAAAATCTTACCTAGACCAACGCTATTGTAGTTGTATGTATGTGCACCGATTTCATCCCACCCTCTGCCTTCATACACATGGCCGTCTTCCCCGACGATGAAACTGTAGCCGATATCTGACCAATCTATAACATTCGTAACAATTAAATATGAATATACGAAGTTCTTGTTTGGATGTATTATGGTTGCTAGTCAAAGTGTTCGAATAAGCATCCATTCCAGAACAGCGATCTCTTCTCCCAACCTGAGATCTTGATTTCTCATAACAGAAATTAAGGATTTTCCATCCATGATCTATAGAAGCGATTCTAATAGTCGCTTTAAGTATTGGAATCATGGGTACAGGTGATCGTGAAATTTGTTTGCAGGTTGAGATATGTTTTCTAAATGTTTAGAAATAGATTTTCTTCGGATTCACCAAGAGATCTTGTATTAAAACTGATTAAGAGAAACTCATACAGAAAAATTGATGTTCCCAGAAAAGCAAAAAGAAAAAAAACCGGAAGGTTGGAGGACAGAATATGATCATTATATCAACATACATCGTCTACTCTGCGTTCATTGGGCCAAGAGCTTCAATCAAACTACCTTGGCGCAATATAAACCTTTTAAATTTATGTTGTATCGTAAAGCACCAAACTTGATCAAATCAAACTAATACGGGGTTCGTTGCATACATATGGCCTGCTGATATAGTTTTTGAATATCACCTTTCTGCTTTCTCTTTGTTTATGACACAATTGCGTAAGGAAAGGAATGGTTTGTAGAAAGTGCTGTGATTTATTTGTATCAGACATGACTAAAAGGTAAAATATTCTTCAAACTTAAGCTTGTCTTGTAATTTGCAGATATTGACCAACTTGGAATAAGAGGAAATGTAATGTTCGTGATTTAATTCATGTACAAGACAAAATATGAAGATGCTATTGAGATCTGGAACTTAATGTGTATATGACGATCCGAAGAGACTATATTGCGAAGATTATTACAGAAGTGCTATGAGGACAAACAAATGTAAATCTTACCATGATAACTCCTTTCACATGGTATATAGTCAATTATCATTGCACTGAGATTATTATTAGAATCAGGGAATTCGACGAGCAATGTAAACATTTTAATAAAAGAAATAAAGATTTTTACATGAACGTAAATCGATGAAGAATTTACTGGCGGAGTTTGTTACCTTGCTCCATCCACACATTTAGTTTGAGGATCAGATATGTAACGTCCCATTTCATCGAAACACGTTATAATCTTAGTAACATATACTCCAAAAACTGTAACTGTATTTGGTTTGGTATTACACGCTATATACCAATTATTGTCAAAAATTCCATAATAAAATACGCTTGTTCATAAAGTCCGAGGAGTTCAATTGCATAAATGTGAAAATTAAGAAATAAATAATCATCAATATTCATTCGGACATAGAAAATGTGCTTTCTAAAATACCACCGATTCTTATTGAAAAAACGTATTGAAATGGCAAAACGTGAGAACACTTGCTGATAGTATAGTAAACATTTTGGATGACTTTCGATGATTTCGGAAGAGATTCGACATACTCACAACACATTAGATTATTTTCAAGAGACATACATTTAGAAAGGATTAATGACATAGCTTTATGTGTGGTGAAGTGAAATAACATAAATCATAGAAGATAGAGCTACTTGAGTGAAATAAGACTGGTTGCCAATAAAAACTTTTATTTTAAAATTCATGTCATAAACTAATTATTACTTACGGTGGCCGTCCATGTGATAATTTTGATAAGAGCGCACTTTTGCGATGCAGTCAGTCTTGGTATGGCAACCGGGAGACGCCCCGTGGTGTATGAAGACGTATTTAGGGATCGCTGGAAGGTGTCCTGAATGGCTTGTTGGGGCCCTGGCTCCCCATTCGGCACGGGTTACAATATGTGGACAGCCGCTTAGCTGAACTGATGATTTGATATGTGAACAATAGATTACCGTTAAATAATAGGGTCAGTGATCCCCAAACATTACGATAGAAGATACTTTTTTATTATTTTATTGGATTTTTCTTTTTTTTTTAAATAAAGCGTGTGAGATTATTTCATACTTTGATTTTTGTCTCTCTCTCACTCTCTCTCCATATATATATATATATATATATATATATATATATATATATATATATATATATATATATATATATATATATATATATATATATATATATATATATATATATATATATATGACAAAGTATGTGACTCAGATACTTTATTTGTTCACATCGTAGCGATGCGAAATGTATGTTAGATGATAATTCTTTTTGCAGTACAGTTTCTTATGAGACTTTGTTGATAATTACATCATCGTAGAAGAAGCGACATCATATAGAGAAACTGTTGATAATTACATCAAAGAAATTTACTTCCACGACCTAGTACTTGTTAGCCAATGAAAAATGAAAACACATACCAGTTTCAGGATTACTTCAAATGTTTGACTTACCTGCTCTTCTGCGTTTGTCTAAGATGCAAGGTTTGATGTTCACGAAGCGTTTGTTTATCCACGCTTTCTGTAACAAAACATTTATTATTTAGAAGAGCGTTGTATAAAGCATAAACATTTAGATAGGTACAGCATGGAATCAAATATATTTTTGTACACGATCAAAATGAATACATACTGATAATAAAACCGTATTTGCTACTGATATATAGGATTTTCCAGTTAGTAATATTTTGAAAACTAAATGAATCTATCTAACACGGTGTTAAAGACAATGAACATTATTCTCAACGGTTTGTTTAACTTGAGTTCCATAAAAATCTAAACAAAGCAAGCATGTCGACAATTCTTACGCTAACGGAGTTTAAACTCATAAAAAATTCGTAAACAATGATGCACAAAAGTTTTAGGAGAAGAACAAGAGACGAAGTCATTTTTTTGCATTTAAACTTGTTTCATAGGACAGTCTACAACTTTCACGCTGTTATTACTTTGTATTTACACATGAGTAAAGCGATCCTATCTGAATATGTTATTATATTTCACTATCTATTTATAGTTATATGTGTGGTGATATAAGAAAAGATAAAGCATGTGGTACTTCGTGTTAAGATGGGAAAGTTCATTATGCACATCTGAATATTGACATTTGTTTCATAATTTTGTAATTTAGCGTATAGAAATAAACAAGAATATTGTATTTATTATACCAATAGTTTCTTACTTCAATTTTGAACACAATTCTGCATGTACCTGTCCATTGTAATCAACGCTCGCCCATTTAATTCCATCTAACCCAATCTCGTCATGATCGTAATATGTAAGGCAGTCTCCAATTGAAAGTGATCTTAGAGCCTGACTAGTATGACTGGCTCCAGATAAGACATTTAAAGAGATTTCGGCACATGCACATTGTCCAGCGTAAACCTCTTCAAAGTACGCGAGTAAAGCAAAGCACACCAAAAGCAATGAATTCATCTGAAAAATTAAATTATAGGTCTGTTACATTTGTATATATTAAAACTATTTTAGGTTTACGTCCGTCGTTTTTGTCTAATTTTGTTGTTTTATCTAAAATTGTATATTTTTATATTTTAAAATTTGTGACTATTAAGGTCTATATACTTTATCTATCTATCTATCTATCTATCTATCTATCTATCTATCTATCTATCTATCTATCTATCTATCTATCTATCTATCTATCTATCTATCTATCTATCTATCTATCTATCTATCTATCTATCTATCTATCTATCTATCTATCTATCTATCTCTCTCTCTCTCTCTCTCTCTCTCTATATATATATATATATATATATATATATATATATATATATATATATATATATATATATATATATATATATATATATATGTGTGTGTGTGTCGTTTGGTTTGTCGATAATATAATCCATACCGTCATATTTTATCTTTATCTTTTAATATAAGTCCTCGACCGCTTTCCTAAAAGACAGAGCTAACAAAGATAATATTAGCAAAAATGTTATTACTTTGATACGCAAGATCATGATATTTTTGTTTAGATTAACGTTCTCATAAATAATTTAACGAAAGTTTGTAATATTTGAACGAGATTGTATCATTTAATATTATATTTCACCAATAAAGGCTATATTTTAAGTGTTAGTGTTTTCTTAGAGTATGTTAATTTTTATCCCATTAGTGTTTTTCTATAAGAACTCAATTTGAGCTTAACAGAACCTACGCACGTGCATAATATCCTAAGTACATAATGCGTTCACATAAGTCATGTGTAATCTCCTAAGGTATTAGAAGGAGAAGGAGAATCTTCAGTTGAAATTACGTAATCCAAAATATCCTACATGAAAAATACATTAACGTACGTCACTTATTATCTACTGTTGGTATTGCCACGAGAACCTGTGAGCTCAACTGAAATACGGTAGGTTTTGATAACATACATGCAAAATATCATGCGTAAAAGCAAACTTAATATGAATCTGAAATGTATGATACATCTTCTGCAGTTATGTAATTATCAACATGAACATAATATCAAGTTGTTTCTTCTTGAATGACGTAATTATCAATAAAATCCTATATGAAGTCGATACTTCTACAATAATATTATTATTATTATTATCAAGAGAAACTTAATATAAAGTTGATTCGTCACCAATGATGTAATTATCAACAGAAACTCTAGATCATGTCGCTTATTTTACGATGATGTAATTATCAACAGAAACTCTAGATCATGTCGCTTCTTTTACGATGATGTAATTATCAGCAAAAACTCATGAGTAACGGTACTGCAAAAATAATCATCATCTAACATACCTTCCTCATCTCTACGATGTGAACAAATGGACATGGAATTATTAGAGAGAGTATACAAATTTGGTTATCAACATTCTAATAGAAAGGTCATGAAATTGACCCATTACAACACAATAGTTGGAGGATAACATATCTCTTGGCATTTAACTAGAGCGAAATGCTACAAAGCTCAAGGTCGTCTTGCCAGATAATATGTGAAAGATGAAAGAAGTGAGAAAATGTGAACATTATTTATATACAATAGACCAAAAGGTAAATTAATAAATGGATGCGGTATATTAATAATATTCCTGCAACAACAAATACTACTACTACTAATACTACTACTACTACTATTATTACTACTACTACTATTATCAATGTAAACAGTGATGACAATACGATGATCGTATCTTTCTTGTGACCAGGATCCCAATTTACAGAATGATAATTACAATCACGACGGTTATCTCTCACAAGCCTTTTTATGTCATTATATCCTGTTGGAGTCAAAACATATTCATTATATTTTGCTTGCAGTTGCATTGGATTTTGGTTTGTGGGTAGTGAAAGACAATGTAAAAGATGAAAGTAACAGTGGAAAAATCATTTAGTTGGGGAGGATGATTAATATGTACATAAAGACATAAATAAGACGTACATACTTCTTTCTTCTCCTCCAATAGACATCGAAATAGTTTGTCTCCCATATCACAATATCCAGTGCAAATATAACTGATGGAGCTTATGTGATTATCTGCACGCATGAGAACAGCTTTATCGCCAAGATAATGTTGTGTTATCGCTACATTATCTACAAAATTTCACAAAATCAGATTATGGAAAGTGATGACTGGGATGTGTAAAGCAAGATTTGCTAGCATAAATCGAGAAAGAAAATGTTCGCAGATTTTAACAAGACTGTGTTAAAAAAATGAAATCACAAATTTTTTGATCTTAGCATATTTTAATAAGGTTGGGTTAAATATATAAAATCACAAATTTCACTCATGTTAGCTTTGTTAATTTTGATATCGTTGAATACTACTTTGTATTGCCATCACGTTTCTTTTTCCACTGGAATATTGTCATCAGGATCCAATATAGGTTAAAGAGTATAATCAGTTAAATGTTGTATTGCTTCGAATAATATTCATATCATATTGTGTCTGATCTGAGTATAGTTTGTCTGATCTTTGTTAGCAGTATATACCAGATATTCTAACACTTCATAATATGTAATGTATTTCGACACAACATTTATTGGATAAAGTAGTTTTTATTGTCTTGTACTACCATCCAGCAAATAATCCGGCAGTGATGTCTTTTAATATTTATGCGTGTTATACAATATCAAGTTTAATTATTTTTATTATATAATTTCAAGACATATGTTACTTAATGAACTAAAAATATGACCATTCACATTAATAGTTGTTGACATCTTTGATCACTTTTCATTCATAAATGGTTTTAATATTGGGCATTTAGAGTCGAAAATTAGTTGTAGTTCCTGGAAAATGTCTATATTTAGGCACAAGGGTAAGAAACAGATAGTTAAGAACACGTTCTTTAATATATGTCGCCTAATGATTTGAGTCACTGAAAATCAACATTTGTGCTTATGGTCATTTGTGATCTCGCTAAATGGTTGCATTCACTAGGAAACATTAAGACTCAAGGTGATTATGATTATGCATTACGGAAATGGACATTGAGATGTTTCAGAATGGTTCCACTGACTGGGGCCGTCGACATTAATGCCACTTATCATCAGACATTATATGGATTTGCAGATTTGAACCTTTAGATTCGACCAACTTGACATGGTGGCATTTACTAGTTAGTATGCACTTTTGAGAGAGTGACGTATGTAAAGTGAAGTTGTTTGCATTTAAAACATGCACAGTGACTTACTTTGATGTAATGTGGCTGAAATTTCTTATGGTATTGCACGTTTGAAAATTGGAAATGATTTAAGCACACTACTGACTAAAATGACTGCTCCATCGTGCTCCAAAAGTCCGTCTGAATTTGTCTAAAGTACACTATCCTCAGCAGCTATTAAATTAAGAAAAATGAAATTTGCCAGACTAGACAATACAAACTTCTGAAAGTGCAATGAATGAATTTCCAAATATATAAAATGTAAAAATGAGTTTTCGGCTTTTTTGTTTACAATTTACTTCTAAAGTTGGAGAAGTGAAAATGAGCAAGTGGAGCTAGCACTATTTTGAAAGGTGCACATTGGGAGTAAGGCCAAGCTGTATATCCAATAACCCATATTACACCCATCAACCATATACCAAAATAAAGGGAATTAAAGATCGTTTTCAAATAGCCAGTATAACTAGTGAGGAAACCAGGGTGATTTTGTTTCTTTAAAATTTAAACCCTATGTAAAATTTGAAACTGTCGAGGGCCACCTATAGAGAATGGGGAACGTAAACATTTATGGCGCTGATGTATTTTCATTTGTGTGCTAAATTCGGCAAATAGAAAGGATTCATAGGTTATTGCATTTATGTGAGAAGATATGAATGAACGATTGTTTCTGAGTAATACTGCACGACTCTTAAGTTATATACTCATTTTGCTTTTCTGCTGAAGGTTTGATTATAAAATGCACACTATAATAATCAAATTAATTAAATTCATACTGTATTCCAAAACAAGCACACGACCAAAGACTCATCAATACACTGTAATATATTCATTAATGTGCACCATCCAGCGACATTTGAACTTTGTTGGGCGTGACATTAGTTTACATATTTTCGTTTTGTTCTACTTAAGATCGAAATTGAAAGTCATAGCGTGAATGAATGAGCATTCAAACAACTTCTTCAGCTGGTCTGGCATGCTTTCATTTTATTTTTCTCAATGTTGCTTTTCTGCTTGGGATGGACTGCATTTAATGGATCACTTCAGAATTAGGTACATGTTATTTGAGTATTTACATCAGCTGCACCGGTGTTTCTTTTCTGTCATTGTGTAGAATCATAATTTGTTGGAGAAAATATGTATTCTTTTAATTGGTATTGTCAAGAAACTATATTTTGAGGAAAGTCAAGATGCATAAATGTAAGGATATTTCTTGCCATTCTTATTACCAGACGAAGAAGACGTCTGTTATACACTGTCACTTGCATTATTTTTGTTTGGAGGACCGCAGCTATGATCTACACGACTTCTATATGTTGCCTAACATTAAATCAGAATTTTTAAATTTGGAGTATTGCTTAGTCGTTTATTTGTGGCAGTCCATTTAGTCACTAATATCATGGAGGATTATATTAAAAGGGGAAAATGGACTAATGTGCAAAACACGTTTTGATAAATGCTTATTGATTTAAATCTTGTTTTCATAATCATATAATTTATGACGACTAAAGTAGTGTGTTAATGGTTCTGCATAATCCGCATTCTATTGAGATTCCAGCGGTCTTGGACAGTACGTGTTTGTTTGCTCTCTATGAGAATTACGTTTCAACGTGTAAATTGTTTGAAAACGATATTTGGAAGGCTGTTGTACTATATACATTTACAGCTCCGCTGATTACTAATATTACTGACAACACAACAACAAACAATCAGAACTGCCGGAACAAAATCAGAGCACTAAGTCCACCAGCCAACGCGAAAGAGTCAACAGAATTTTGTTTATGCTTGCAAGCTATTAGCTCCCTTTATAGGCTGTACAGATTTGGATATCGCCAGCTCATCGACAGTCTTTATATTTAGCAACATTCGTGTCAAATACGCCCATGTTTAAATTAGAACGAAGACCATCATTCATATCAACGTTTGTGATCTAGTAGTTCCAAATACTGACAACTAATTGCTTCTTTATTGGGAAATTGAAATGTTATTACCATAATTAGGTGTTTAAATTGCTTTAATAGCATGGCCTTTATTGAGGACAGATACGACCCACGAAATACAAAACGAAAATGTTATCTGATTTTTTTAATAAGGCTTTAATCTAATTAGATTTACAATCCGCATCCCATCTGTTTAAAGGAAGTAATCATCACGACCAAAATTGTGTGTGAAGTTTTCTAATGAGAGATTTTACCTTTTCGTTGTGTGTGTATCTGTGTGTGTGTGTGTGAGAGAGAGAGAGAGAGAGAGAGAGAGAGAGAGAGAGAGAGAGAGAGAGAGAGAGATAGAGAGAGAGATTTTACTTTTTCGTTAAGTTGTGTGTGTGTGTGATTTGGAATGTTTACGTGGCCTTAATATTTCAGTCACATAGCTGCCATGTCTGCAGAGTGGTATTTCATAGTGATGTCCAATACATGCATCATGCCATATACATATAAATACACACCACACACACACACACATATATATATATATATATATATATATATATATATATATATATATATATATATATATATATATATATATATATATATATATATATATATATATATAGATTTAGTAGTATTATAAAAGGCCAATTTGAGCTCAACGACCTTTTGTTTACACCTTCCAGACCTCCAAACAAATACAAATTACCCCTTTTTCTATCCTAAAACCCCAACCCCTATACAAAATCCAAAGTATATAAGTACACAAAATACCTATGTAATTTAATCAATAATCACGCTAAGAGCCGAGCTATAGAACACCTGTTGCAAAATACCTAGGTAACGTAATCGATAATTGCGCTAAGAGCCCAGCTATGTAACAGATGTTTACCGAGCAAGGTAACTTTCATTAATAATGATATACGTCATACGGAGATCATGTGATCTTCCAGAATTTACTAGAAGATAGGTAAAATACCTTTGTCAGACTCAATCTCCCAAATCATTACCATATAAGGCAGTAGTCATTGCGGTCTCTGAACTTTCAATTGACAGATTGGAAAAATGATGTGTCAGACTCAATCACGTGATTCTCGAGAACATTCCAAATCACTGGTATATAAAGCCGTTCAATTCTCTCATAGTCATTGCGGGGACGGACTTTCAAGAGAGAGGATACAACAGGAGAATCTCGTAAGTGATTTTATTTATATTTCATCACCAATGATTAATGTTTCAACTGTTGACATTAGAAATATTTCATTATCGCGATGATAGAGACTAAACTTTACCGCCCACACAGCGACGAGATTCGAATAAATCTTTTATTTGTGATTTGTTAAGAGGATATTTTTTGTCGATAAAATTAACTTTGACCGATCGAGAACAATTGTAAGTTAGTATATTTTTGTTGGCTAATCGGACTGTGAAAGTTTCTAAATTCCGCTAGCAACTTTTGATACAATTGTTCGAGATAATTGAAATACTTGCTGTCATCAGATCTGATGAGTGAAAGTTTTAGCTTGTCATGTACTCCACTAAAACATATACCTGATGTTTTATTATTAATTTTAACTGTCAATGGTTTGCTGTCCATCATTAGATATTTGATTTTGCTACTGTAGCTATTTGTCACTGTTAAATTTTCAAACATTATTTTCTTAAGTTTAGATAAACTTTTAGTCGGAAAAGATAAAATCGAGTATAGATCTATCATCATGACAATACCCAAGTGCAAGTGTATCTACCCAATTTTTGCAATAACGTTCGTCATCAAAATTGCACAATCCACGCTTGATAATAACATCTGTTTCGAGCTTATGACGTTTCGCTCGAATTGCCATAGCTCTCATAAAACTAACACCGCCATCGAGCGCATACTTGTAGTCATCAAATTTCATAAACTTTTTAACAAAATCACGAGGCAGACCTTTTGCTTTTTTCGTTATTTTATTATTGTCTAACAATACGGCATACATTTTGCTGCGTAATCCGATAAAGTATTTGATAGCGCTCGAGTTCAATTCATCTTTGAACTTACCAATAACCTTTTTATTTGTGTTGTCATGAAATTTACTGTCACGTGGGTAATCAGAAAGATCAAACAGATATCTATTATCAAACATGTCCTGATAGACGTCCTCGCATTCGATTTCATATACGAGCGAATCAGTATCAGTAAACAATAATCTACTGGCCGGCCATTGATTTTTAACAAAATTATAATGAAAATCGTATATCAGCCACTTTGATAAATCTAACACTGAAGCTCCACCGTAGATCGGCTTGTTTAGTTTTAGATTTGTTTTTGTTTTTTGTATCGCAACAAGATTCTCATTAAAAATTTTCATGCTCACAAAATCATCGTCTGACACAAGTTTGTTTCTACGATTGATATCATTAACTAGTTCGATATTTACGAGTTTCCTAATATTTTCCATCGTCTTACCAAAAACGGAATTGTTCATCATTTTGAAGAAGTTTTTCTCAAAATCAGTTTCGCCGCAGCTCTTCTTGTAGTATTCGAGTTAATGTAACCTCTCATCCAAGGTGACTCATTAAATTTTAGTACACGATGAACTTTTCTCAACACGAGACCAGCATCGACTGCTTGCTTTAAAACTTTGTAATGCAAAACATAATTACGTTTATGAAGCAAATTTGGTACTAGTTTTTTGACCATAGAATGTTGTCTTGGTGATACTAACGCTTGTTGTTCTTCTGATAACAAAGTATAATCTATGACCATCGACTCCGCGCAGAAAGGATAATCGTTATGCAATTTGTGTAGCGAAGTTGGATAATCGAGATCAACTTCAACGAAATAGGAAACATTGTCGGGTATCTTTTTTCTGTTTCAGATAGAAATCGGTCAACCGTGATCCAGTGAAATCCACCAAGAGGCATTGGTTCTGTCATTGAACCACCGTACAAGTTGTTACAATCTAGATAAACTATATACTTCGAAGGAAGCTCAGGGTTATACTTTTTCAAATATTTGTTGTTTGCTTCATCATATTTTTTTGTTATCACTCTAATACCGCCTCTGATACCTTTTTCGATAAAATTGAACATATCCACGTCTGTCAATAATTCCAACCTTACCTTACTAAACTTTAGCAGAGCATCTCATGATAGTCCAGGGGCAGAATAATACCAGCAAGGATCTAGTCCGTAATTATTAAAACTCACTTCACGAAAACTTTCAAAAACATCTGCTAATAAAAACACGTCAGTTTTCAAATACCAATCGTTATAATCACCAAACGTCTCACAATCAAATTCTTTCCAAAATATCTTGTGCATACTTGTACTCATCATCGGTTATATTTTCATTTTTAAGTTGCGAGTAAAATTTATCTTTGTCAGGTAGAGATGTTTCATCAAATTTACTCCAGTCGTCAACATATTCATACGGAAATACCCCTTTTTTAGCTAGTAGATTAAATTTATCTCCAAAACAGTCTCTTAGGTTATCAAATTTACTACAATCTTTTACTAGCTCATCTAACGATGCTGCCATAAACTGCAGGCTATCAATAAAACGCAATTTACCTAGCGTAACTGACATATACTTTTCAAAATTTTTTGAAATGCATTTGATGATGTTATCGAGTTTCAGACGAGCTTTTATGTCAGGATCACCAAAAGCTTCTATTATAATGTGACTATCATATCCTCTAAAATTGTGAAGGATAGCTGGAATAAAATCTGGAGCATTAAATTTTAAATTACACTGATTATGAGCCGCTCCACGGTACTGTCCGGGCAATGGCAATGGTCATGTGCTTTCTTGTCTCTGCCGTTGTCAGAGTCAAAAGCTTTTTCACAAATATGACAAATTTCCGCTTGCTCGTGATCGGATTCTTGTTGAAGTGTTAATTTAGTCATTGGCGTTACTCTTTTCAAACGATAAGTAATATTATCAACTTCGTTAATCAACTGCTTGAGAAGCCAGACAGCTGGACGTTTACCACGATAGAGT
This sequence comes from Potamilus streckersoni, assembly GCA_016746295.1. Taxonomy (NCBI): domain Eukaryota; kingdom Metazoa; phylum Mollusca; class Bivalvia; order Unionida; family Unionidae; genus Potamilus; species Potamilus streckersoni. Next base: position 24,022 of record JAEAOA010001239.1, on the reverse strand, counting down.
TTGATTGGTTTAGATAATCTCGAATCAGTACAACAAACTACCTTATACGCTACTCCACACGGAACATGATTTTGAATTTTTCTTGTACTAGATTGATTAGGATTATTTTCTACGCCAAGTACAGGTTGAAGTAAACACTCAAAATCAGCATATATGACGAAAGGAATTTTTAGTTTGTGATTATGATGGACAAACTGTAACACGCTGTTTTCTTTGCACGGCATTGTTACTCGTTGTACGTCACTACAGTACTGCAAATGCTTTTGTAATTTTTCATGGTCATTACAACCGTGTAAGCAGCGATAACAAAAGAACGTTTTCTTTTTTCGTTTATTGTACTGTCCACCAACTAGTCCGTTAACGTTTTTGATCCAAACGTAATGGTTTTTATAAAACAGTAAATTGATAGTCGATTGTGAAGCTTTTTCTGAAATATATCTCGGGTAGACCTATTCTTTTTCATCAAGTTCGAAAACGTTAATCGAAACATTGTTTAGCTTTTCAAATTTTGGTATTTGATTTTCTGCCACTGGAAAGTCAATACCAGTACAATTTAATCTTGACACGTGACTGATATACTTCTCAACACGATCAGCATTTTATTTTTTTTCTGCTGAAAATAGCGCAGAAAGAACAGCCCATTGGAAACATTTGCTATCGACTTTTTTACCTTTATACAGCATTGCTTATTTTTTATTTTTGGTGGCAGGTCGATATACGAACTACCGCGTATTGCGTTATATTTCATCGTGTGAAACAAAATTTCCATGATCATTTCAAACTTCCAACCCGAAACTAATTCGGTAACTTCTTCTATTTTTTTCCAGATTTCTTGGTGTATTTCATTAGATAGTGATAAAAGATCAGTCCCAAGTAAAACACGTCTAGATTTCGCGTTGATGTAAGGATCTGCAATTTACTTGTTAGTAGATTCTTCCGTCACAAGTAGTTTTGAAACTATAACGTGATATTGTACTAATATTCTTAAACCCTTTTGGTTTTCAAGCTCACGTTTTACAGTTGTCTGTAGCAGATGATAGAGATTTGTTGCAGTAAAATTTATCAGTACTTTTCGATTATCGAATCGATAACTGTTGTCAAATCCTCTTAAGGCAGTCGCTATTTTTTCAGGTACTCCCATAAGGCTCTTTTTGGCTATATCACGCAATTTCGACATTGCTATACTATAGTCTAATATATAATTGATTGTTCGATCGAAAATTCACCACACATAGCGCATGCGCCAGGTTGAAAAAACAATTAGAGATATAAAAATCACTATAGTATAATGACACAAAATCTGACAAGCGCACGTGAGCAAGAGGTATATCACGTTCACTAAAAGTACAACCTATACGCTGGAAATGCATTAGGTTCGGTTATAAACATCAAATCTAGAAATTCTGTTGGCAAAGCAACGTCAGCGGGTTTTAAGATGAGTGTAAAGGGAGATGATACCGAGAGGATTACAATGCTTAGAAAAGATTTTATTTACACGTTGTTCTGCGATGATATTCCAGAGGGACAGCGTGTATATCATGTGAACGGTGCAGTCTCTGATGATAATATCGAAAACTTATCTTTACAAAACGAGTTTCAGCCGCATCCGGTCTTTGATTTATACGAGGCTAACGATCGCGGTATTATTAGAAACAGAAAAACTAAAAAAGTTCTTGGTACTATAAGCAATATGGGGTATTTCGTAGTAACTGTTAGAGGAACACTAGTCGATAAATTTACTTATAAATCTCATCGTTTTGTTTACGAGGTATTTCATGATCTATACCCGATGGTCTGGTCATTAATCATATCAATAACGTAAAAACAGACAATCGATTGGAAAATCTAGAACTAGTGACGCAACAGGTAAATGTGAAAAAAGGACGAGGTGGTGGTATTAATTATAGATGCCCAGCAAAACCTGTTGTTTCTTTTAATCTAGAAACGGACGAGGATATGAAATTCAAATCGATTACAGCTGCAGCGAGATATTATAATATGCATCCTATGACAGTAAAATTTGTAGCTGATAGAGTAACAAGATCAGCTTTTCCAAGCGAATACAATGCTAGGATTTGTTTTAGATATGATGATTAATAATATTTTATTATTCGGTTTTAGTCAAACAATGATGAGCAAATGCTATAACATCATTACGATCAAATTTTAAAGTCGTTACTGCACTTTCATTAATTTTATCCTTTTCTGCTGCTGTTAATAATATTTTATGAGAATCACCTTGTATCACAATGACGTCAACAGAGTATACACTATAACCCGACAAGCATTTTCTTACCGCTTCGGCTAGTTCTTTGTAATTTACTATATTAACCTTTTGGTGATATTTTACCTCGTCGGTCATCTTATAATAATAAATTAGATAAAAATATATTATGATTATGGACGTGATGAAACAACTCGCTGAATTATACGCAGAAGATACCACTGCAAGAGATGTAAACATTAACGATAAAGTCGAAGACAATACTACAATCACTAACGATATGATAGACAAATCTGTTGGTTATAGCAAAGATAATATTTTATTCAACAACGAGTCTGACGATGATGATAAAATAGTCATCGTCGTTGATAAATCAAACTAAAGCTGACCAACCACTGGAAAATATAATGTCAAGTATCACATTGCTAAAAAAAATTATGAAATTTAATTTTACCGTTGCCGAGCAACAACTGTTTTGGCAGCTGATCAAACCTTTCTTAAACATTAACATTCCAGGCCGACAGAAAAATATCAAATTCAATTTCATATTTGTTAAAACTTTTAATCTAATGACGATCTCTGACGATCGCAAGCAGTATCTAATATCGTTATGTAAACCAGTAAAATGTAAATCTGTCAAACGAAAGTATGAATTAATTTATAACAGCATTATATCATAATCTGTTTGGTTGGAATCCAACTGTTAAATTTATCGCTATACCCACGCCATTTGACTAAACTTTTATCTCCTTTTTTCCTAACCACTTTTTCGATAACGAAAACATCTTGTTCAGTTTTGTGTAGTTCTTGTTCGTAAAAACTGCCTATGATAGGTTCCCCTGCCAGATCTTTCAACGCGTACGTTACAGGTATTGTTAAAAGTACTTTATCAACAACAAATACTTCTTCGCTCCAGTTCGGAGTAAATCCTTTTGCAAATACCATTTTATCAAAGACATTCTAACTTATCACCAACCTTAAATTTATGTCTGCGGTACAAGTTTTCATCTGCTAATATCAGATTTTTAATAACATTATTGGGTGACATTCTGATGGTTCGATGTTTCGTGTTATTATTATTGTCCACGATTTGAGAAAGGTCATCAATGTACCTGTTGGTGTTTTTAGCTGTCAAATGTTTGTGTATTTTTTCTTTTAACGTGCGATTAAATCTCTCGACAACAACGCTTTTACCCTCGTTCCCTGTAACGTATTTTTTTTTATTATTTTGTTCTAGAAACTGCTCAAACTTTTTGTTAAAAAACTCGGATCCGTGATCAGTCCAGATTTTATTTGGTTTTCTTTCTGTACTCGTTATTATTTGTTTTAGCGCATCAGTCATTGAAGTTCCTGTCCTATTCGAAACAGGTACACTGAAAGCGTATTTGCTAAAAACATCTATAACATTAAACAAATACCTTTTTGGAGCGCCATCAGCGCCAACATTAAACTGAGCCAGATTGGATACATCCACCAAATCTATTGCCCAAATATCATCTACGGCATTAGCGACAACTTTACGTCTCGGAAACTTTTTTTAGGTTTATGTAGTTCGACTGCAAGATCATCGTATAATTCTTTTCAGAGTCCAAGTTTATATTTTGCTCCAATCATTCCCTGAACAAATCTTCTATCAAAACGTTCTCTCATGTTTGTTGGCTCCATTTCACGTAATTCTTCTAACATTACTTTATCACAATCTGCTTTCGAGTTTTCATGATCACGATAACAGATATCATGACGCATTGCTATTGCGTCCACTTGATTATAAGGCTCTTGAACTGGTAATAGATTATCGTTTTCATCTAGTTGTTGATCTAGCGGATTATAAGGTTCTGTATACCGATGACCTGGCAAAGTCCAACCGCCTTTTGGTTTTGGTAATTTACCAATAATTTTGTGTATATCTATACCTGTACCTATTATTTCTCTGTTGTTACAACATTGACAGTATGCGACAATTTTATGTTGCTCAAGACACAAATATCTGTCAGAATCACAGCTGCATATCATTCAATATTTTCAGTCGTCTACTAAAATAACCTCTTTGACAACATTATGATAACCAGCTCCCAGTGACTTTTCCTTTAAAAACATATTTTTTCTTTTTCCACAGATTGCACAAATACTTTTTAACATCATACTGTTGTTTTTTGTTTTTTCTGTTGTTTAATTAATATTTTCTGTTTTAGTTCTACACTTGAGACAATATGTTGACATTATTATACTTGTAAGTTAAGATAAAATTAATTGCAATCACATCATTAGCGTGAGAAGGTTGCTTGTCAAACTGTAAAATAAATTTTCAAAAATTGAGATTTCTGCTCATCTGTCGGATAAACATTATACAATAATATCCGCAAGCAGACGTTCCAACAGGTTGGAATTGATTTGATGAATAATATATCTTTTTAAATTTATTGTTCATGTATCTTTTTATTACATCGTTTGGAAGAAGTCAAAACGAGTCGAAATAATTATTATAAACTGCTACCCAATGCGTACCGGATCCGTTATTGAAATCTTGCAAATTTATCACACACAAACTTACAGCTGACGGAGATTTTATTACTGCCAGTTCGTCTTTAGAATAAACTCCGTGAAATCCAGGAACTGCTTTTAACTTATTAATTATATCAAAATTACTCCACGGGGTGGTCCTGTTCCTGGTAATGTTAGACCACGTCCGATTCCTAAAAGATTTGGCAGCAGACTTCCCGCTAGTCCCGCCAAAAGTGGAGCGAAAGGAATAATTCCTCCTTGTTTTGCTTGTTTTCGTTTTGTTGTTTTCTTTTTTTTTGGCAATTTTGTTGTTTTCTTTTTTCTAACGATTTTGTTTTTCGTTGCGGCATTATAATATATCATTTACATAAAATTTACAATTTTTTTATTCCACTTCCGCGAATGATACCATTCCCCTCAACTGCTTTTTTCGTTGCGCTGGATATTGCTCCCGTCGCTGCTGCTAGTCCTAATGAGCCTAAGAATGACAAAATTGTTGCAGCTAATACTGATAATGCTGGACCAAGAAAACCACCTTTAACGACAATGTCGTTTACCAGCGCTGTTATTTTTGCAGCACTCAAATTTAAAACAAAAGCTTTTTTACGATTATACTTGTTTACTTGATTTTTTGTCAGCATTAATTTTGTTAAAACACCATCAGAAATATTAGGGTTGATTTTTAATGATACCTGTTTTCGCATTGCAAGAGCAGCTACTAATATTTTTAACTTGACCATCAGTCAAATATACTTCTTTTACTATATATTTTGTCATTTTATATAACAACTGTAGATTAAACTTGAACTGTCATTTTACCTCCAACAGAATCTATCGTGATAAATCTATCACTAATCACTAATGCGTATACGTACAACGGCGCTATTGGAACCGCTCCAAGTGTCCAGGTAATTTCAATATCCGCTGTGCTGTCTACAGCTCGCTCGCTATGTTTACTAACATCAAAATGAAATATAGGATAAAGTGTACGAAATTCCTCTGCTGATATCTGAGATCCGTCTTCAACATCCTGATATTTTTGCATTGCGTCAAGCAGGTACATGTACCGTCGAGAAATATTTTTATTAGCGTCATCAGCAAAATTACATTCTATAGCTCGTTCTGGATATTGCTTCGAATTTAGTTTAGCGTATATTCGTCTGACATCAGCGTGGTCAAATATTGCATTATTTTGTTGTTGGTTGCCTCGTCGGGCGTGCTGTTGAAATACGACAAATATTTGTCTCGGCAGTTTTTCGCTTGATGTTGTTGTGACCCTCCACATGTAGTCAGTAGTATTTGGAACCGCTGTCTGATATACCTTATGCTGCTTAAAATAAATTCTGTTTGTATGCTTATCAAGCGTGTTATTTAGTTCTGACATTTTTGTGATCGACGGTGTTATACGTGGCATTCACAGAGCAAGTTTGTTTATGATAAACTGTACATCAACCCCTCCAGATCTAAGCAAGCAATCGTTTTGTTCTGCTCGATCTAAAATAATCGTATGTTTAACTCGGCGAAATACTTTTATCATAATCACGACAAAAGCCGAAAATCATGCTTAGCGAAAGCATCATTGTAATTTGACGTGATCCTGCTGCAAGTTCTCTTCGCCTAGCAAAGCCTTCATTATAACGTGGATTTCTCACGTCAGGAATGTTAAGAATAAAATCTAACATTGCAACGGCGTCTACAGCTGCTCCTGGTGGCGTTTTATTAAGATTAGTAAAAGCTGCAATAAGTGAGAGTCTCACAGCGTCTGCATTAGCAGCTGCACCTGGTGCTGCTATACCTAGCGCGTCTGCATTAGCAATGAGAAAATTTTTCACAATTACAAGATCTGCAGCAGCATTAGCTCCGTGCACCATAACACCTCTCTTTAAAAGTTCAGTTGATTCAGCTATACCCCGTCCAGTATCTTTAAACCACATCATGTTGGTTGCAGTTTATCTCGAGTAATCATCTGAAAACGAAATAATATTTAAACTTGTACTTGCAACTTGTAGATGATCTGAAATATCTTCTATAGGGTGATTGGCCAGTTGATATCTAGCACTTTTGAATAAACACCAGCCGTTATTTATAAGAGCTACTTCTGTTCCAACTGCAATTGCAGCAGGTGGATTGGCTACTGTCATAATCTGACCACGAACTTCTAATATAGCCTTATGTGGCAGTAGAAATACGTCTTCGTCTCTGGTATTAAAGGTTCTAATACCAGCTTTATTTGGTTCGTTAGAATTCTCATCGAGATACCCAACATACTCAAATTCTGTCACATCGTTGTCGATATCATGAGTTTCTATTAACTCGAGATAATCTTAACAGACATTTTATTTATTAGATTATATAAAATTTTATTGCGCCACGCACTGTTACTTTAGATATTAATTTTTGTATGATCTGTTCGCCCTTTGGTGATAATAATTTTTTTGTTGTTGTTATCATAGCTCGTTGAGTTTCTTTTCTTGGAGCGATTTCTGATATAGCTTGTTCTTTTTCAGATGCAGTCGTTGGATCTCCTTTTATTTTAGCAGCTATTTTTTCTCCCACCGCAGTCCCAGCGGCAGATGCAGCCCCAGTTGCAAAAGCTTTACCTGCGTCAATAGCAATTGGTGCAACTTTACGCGCTATACCCGGAATATTTTCAATAACTTTTAGTGAATATACTTCCAAAAAATCCTCCTACTATTTTTCTTCGATAATTTTTTTCTTTGTTTCATTATATTTGATGTTGTATAATTTTTATTATTGCTCTCGAAGATGTAAATAATAAGTTACATCTTCATTATTTAAATGCAACTGTTTTCCTGATTGATCTGTCAACTGCATTATTATACTTGATATTTGATTTTCAATATTTAAAGGATAATAGATAATATGTCGTGGAGTTATTTGCATGAGAGAACCTGGCGGAACTTCTGGTGAGAAACTGTAAATCGTTTGACTTTTGCTGCCTTTTGATGTATAAGAGCCAGAAGCAATATTGCAATTTACTAATATCGTATTTACTTCTGTTATATTTACTGGCAGTTCACTGTCGTAAGAGCCTGATCAAGTGCAATGTAAGTTTTTCAGTAAATCCTAACAGTTGTGCAATACTTCTTTCTCTTGGTTCAAGACTGATTACTATATTTTTCAAAGTTATCCTAGCTCGCAATGTGTTATAATTCGCTGCCAACTCAAAATTATCAGCCACACCGCCAGCCTTTGTTATGAGCTCTTTGGTTGTCCTGTTTAGATCAGTAATATTATAAGCTCCTTGTGGACTTTATTTGTAGATATTGAAGATGGTGTAATCATAGTCAACCACATTTCATCATTAACATCATTTTTCACGTTAGGCATAGCATTCCAGCAGGTACAAGAAATTAATCCAATCTCATATTGTTTTGCAGGATCTAGTTGTATAGGAGGAATATAATTTACTGAAAAATTTGCACTATCTTTCGCAGACTCACTAGAGTCTAGCAATAATGTTGTTGACATTTTTTATATTATATCATTTTACAAAATTAAGTCGCGGTGTAAAGTTTCGTATTCGTCAGATGTTAATAATTCGCTCGATCTTAGATGATCAAGTATGTCAATGATTTCATTATCAATTTCAACACGAACATTTCCAGCTCCTTTTGATGATATTAATAACATTAATCTACCTATCATTTTTGTAGTTGATGTAAATATTTGTACACCAGTTCCTGTTTTTCCTTTTCTACTTTTTTCTACACGAATTTTATCGAATGTGTCAAATTTTATTTTAAAACTCCACCCCCTACCAAAAGATTTTGCTCTACTATTTTCTGCTGTTTTTTTAAACACGAAAGCAATAACACCATATCTCATTCTATCATAAAATTGAAGCGTATCATTAATTTCTGTAACCGTGTTTATTTCATCTTATCTTTTCCAGCAGCTCCGTCTTTAAATATTACATCTTATCTATCGAGTAATGTTTGATATTCTGCATCAGTCCACCTGCTTATATTTTCAATATCTCATATTTTCTTTGTTTAAAAAATCATCATATTCACTACCTTTTATCTCATCATTTACTCTTTTTATAAAACGAAAGTCTTTGCTCTCCAACTTCCATAAACTTTACAGTAAGCTCACCAACTTTTTTGCTCCTCTTTGATATCTTTTTTGTTTCCTGATAATTTTTTTTATAATATTTGTTTTTCCTTGCGTTGTTAACTCTGCTAATCTTCGCACAAGTTTTAGCGGATTATTTATCAATAGATCTGTTTCAGCTTGTCTAGCAGCGGGATCAGCTATATTTGCTGTAAGAGCTTTAGTTAATTCTCTTTTTTCCTCATCAGATCTAGTAACAATTTTTGCAGCAGCTGCTTCTTGTTGTTCTTTAACAATTCCAACCAACCCTTTTGCTTGCAATTGTTTAAGTTCTTCTTCTGATAGTGGTTTAGTTTCAGGTTGTTTTCCAAGTAGTGCTTCAGTAACTGGCTTGAAAATTGTAGCTGTTGCTTCTGTAGCAGTTACTTGTCCACGTCGCGCTTGCTGTACTTTTTGCTTAAATGATGCCTGATATTGAGCAAGTTTTTTTTAGGTCTTCTGTGTTTTCTATATTTTGCTCGTTTGTCCATTATTATTATTATAAATTTTATAAAACTAAAACGCTTTACTGTAAGTAACATTTAATACAACAGCGAAACATCTTGGATCATTTGTAAGTTTATCAAATAAGAAAAAGTTGTATTTATCTTTTGTAGCATTACGATAAAGTTCAATAAACTTATCTTTTGTCACGTCACTGCATTGCTCGCTTGCAATATTTCTAACGTCAACATTGTCCAGACCTGGAAAAAATATATAACAACCCGTATTTCGCCGAATAAATCTGTCAACATTATAAAATCCTTGAGCAAGATAAACAGAATTACACTGTTTATTACGTGACAGTGAGAAATACGATCTTATTTTATTCATCTCCATGTTATTTAGAGGAATATCGTCAAAAACTACTATCTTATGTTCATCTGCATCAAGTTGATTAACTGGAATAAGATCTTCTGGCTGCCTAATTATAAAAAAATCTTCACCAGCCTTAAGATCATCACGAAGCTTGTTACTATACTCTCTTAATAACTCATACTTATCTTGCTGTGGATTGATTTTGTAAATATAGACTCTATCGTAGTTAAAATTATCACCAAGAAGTAAGTTCATAAGCAAATTTGTTTTTCCTGATCCAGTTCGCCCAACAATAAGATAATGACAATCAGGAAGTTTATTGTTATGTTTATACTTCACCAGTCTCTCTGTATCAAAGTTTAATATTGTCGACTTTGCCATTGTTGTTATAATTGTATATAATGTTCATAATTTTATGTAGGATAGTAAATAATGAGTTACTATACAAAATTTGGAACATTAGCAGGAGATGTATCCACAGAATGTTACCAAGGTGACTTATCAAAGTATGCAACTCTTGATCAGCTCAAAAATGAAATTAATAATTTATTAAATGTTGCCAGTGTAGATCCAAATGAAGTAGTCATTTTTCAGGACAAAGAAGGACGATTAAAGACGAGTAATGTAAAACTGTCAGATCTAATTGTACGAAATACTGATGCGGTTACTGATAATATCGTGACTTTTAACAATCGAGGTAAGATAGAAGATTCTGGTAGGTCAGTTAATGATTATGTTAAAAAGCAGGTGATGAATTTACTGGAACTGTTATTATCAATAAAATTAAAATTACAGATCTTGGATATCCACCTACTGATAATGATGCTACAGCAAAAAAATGTTTTGACGATCAAGAATCAAAGTATGTGTTAGTCAATGGTGGTATGATGCGTGCATTTCACAACATGAATCATAATGCCATTACTTGCCTCAGAACACCAGAGTCTGATTTTGATGCTGCAACAAAGAAATACGTCGATGATCAGGACATTCCAATAAATAATGAAATAACTGCGCTCAAAAATGAATTTCTTGGTCATGTGAATACGTTTTTAAGTTTTCGTAGAAGCATAAACAAAACTAAAAACGAATATTTTGGAAATCCATCAAATGTTGACATTACACTCGCTAATATTAACACAAAACTCGCTAATATTAACACAAAACTCAATGATATTATAAGTGTAATTTCTGATATTATTGACAAAACGAGTATGATTAAAATTCCTCACAAGCAGATTAAAAATATTGTGTATTCTGTTGATACTGGTTATACTGGGTGGACAACAAAAAATAATTCTATCAAATATATTGCAGAAGTTACAGGTGTGTATAGATTGTCAGAGCTTAGCAGTGCAAAGTTTAGAATATCTACCAAATATCTATTTCGTCATCCAAATGATGACTCATCTGGAGTATTATCTGTAATAATAAACAAAAATTCTGAAGAAGAATTTATACTTGAACCAGTTGATAAAACTTTAAAATTAGCCATTTTTCTCTGGTGTTTGGAATTTATAGCTGAACAACCAGATCTTATTATGTATTAACCAAATATGGGACTATGTGAACTAATAATAAAATGAAAAAAGTATAGTCGATGTCAATCATATTTCAAAAGATATTCAGTACAGGATGTGGACGCACTAATACAATACTACAAATATATCATAAAAACTTTGGTGTATAAAAAATGTTACAAATACTACAATAATATCCTTCAAGTAATATCATATCTACCGTTGTTAATGACCAGTTCTGGTATAATTTCAAGTGGGGTATCATTAAATCCGTTTTTATTAATCATATCTGGTATAGGTGTCTCTCTTTCAACAGCGTATAAAAAAGTTGAACCTAGACTCGCAACTGAAAAAAATAGTTGCCAAGCGGCTAGTATCACGTATAAAAATTACTTGATCAGATACCATCTTACTTACGTGGGATAAAATATGATAAGGACGATTTAATACGCGAGTTCCGTATTATTGATAGTATATTAACAGATATTTTCCCAATGAGAGTCAGCAAGTATGAAAAAAATTATCAAAAGAAGTATGATATACTGTAGAAGTATTATCTAAACTTAAAATATAATATCACTTACCTGATTCTCCTGTTGTATCCTCTTTCTTGAAAGTCCATCCCCGCAATGACTATGAGAGAATTGAACGGCTTTATATACCAGTGATTTGGAATGTTCTCTAGAATCACGTGATTGAGTCTGACACATAGTAGTAGGGAAAATGAGGGTTTTGGCCCACCACCCCGCCAAACCCCTCATTTCCCTATACTACTATGTAGACATATTTTGTAACCAGACAGAACAACTGGTGTTGGAATGCCATATGCTCTGTCAACAGAAGTGATGAATTTGTTAGAACAGCGTATGTGTGGAATATGATTATTCTAAAGACAGCAAATTGGTTTTATCACAAATTTTTTATCAGATAACAGGATGAAAATTAAACTGTGCATTAGAATGAAAATGATATTATTTTAGTTATATTATATCTTAAGTTTAGATAAAATTTCACGTTACTCATATTTTTTTTGATATTTTCTTTCATACTTGCTAACCCTAATTGGTAGAATATCTGTTAACATATTATCAATAATACGAAATTCACGTAATAAATCATCCATATTATATTTGACTCCTCGTAAGTAAGACCAGATCTGATCAAGTAGTTTCTTGTAAGTTTTAATTGATGTTAAACATCCATGCTTTTTTATCAAAAGTCTTGGTTCTACTTTTTTACACGCCGCTGTAAGTGAAACACCAATACCAGATATAATTAATAAAAAAGGATTTAATGATATCCCACTTGAAATTATACCAGAACTGGTCATTAACAATGGTAGATATGATATTACTCGAAGGATCTTGTTGTAGTATTTATAACATTTTTTAACGCACCAATGTTTTTTGTGATAATATTTGTAGTATTATATTAGTGCGTCCACATCCTGTTCTGAAATATCTTTTGAAATATGATTAAAATCAACTATACTTTTTTCATTATAATATTTGTTTACATAGTTATGATAAATCAGCTACAAATTCCAAACACCACCGATAAGGACCTATAAAATTTTTATCAGTTGGTTCAAGTACAAATTCTTCCTCAGAATTTTTGTTTAATATTACAGATAACATTCCAGATAAGTCATCATCATATGAATGACGCCATGATTTAGTAATTATTTTAAACTTTACAGTGCTAAACACTGACAATCTATACATACCAGTAACTTCTGCAGTGTGTTTGATAGATTTGTTTTGTGGTGTCCATCCACTATAACCATATGCAATAGTATACACAATATTTTGATCTGTTTGTGAGGAATGAGACTCGTTTTCTCAGCAATATTAGGAATTTTACTAATAATATCATTGAGTTTTGTGTTAATATCATTGAGTTTTGTGTTAATATTAGCGAGTGTAATGTCAACAATTGATGGATTTCCGAAAAATTCATCTCTAATTCTGTTTATGTTTCTGCGAAAACTTAAAAATGTATTTACATGACTAAGATACTCATTTTGAGTGCTGTGATTTCATTATTGATTGAAACATCCTGATCATTGACGTATTTTTTAGTGACAGCATCCCCGTCCTCAGTTGGGTTTCCAAGATCTGTAATCTTGTTTTGTTTCATAACAATATTCCCACTTGGATTTCGTACAACTACATCTGACAGTTTTACATTACTCGTCTTTAATCGTCCTTCTTTGTCCTGGAAAATGACAACTTCATCTGGATCTACACTGGTAAGATTTAGTAAATTATTGATTTCATTTTTAAGCTGATCAAGAGTTGCATATTTGGATAAGTCACCTTGATAACCTTTTGTGGATAAATCTTCTAATAGTGTTCCAAATTTTGTATAGTAGCTCATTATTTACTATCCTAGATAAAAAATTATCAACACTAGTTTAATATTATACAAAATGGCAAAATCATTGATACTAAACTTTGATACAGAGAAGCTGGTGAAACACAAACATAACAAAGAACTTCCTGATTGTCATTATCTTATTGTTGGGCGAACTGGATCAGGAAAAACAAATTTGCTTATGAATTTGCTTCTTGGTGATAATTTTAACTACGATAGAGTTTATATTTACACAATCAATCCACAGCGAGATAAGTATGAGTTATTAAGTGAGTATAATGACAAGCTTCGTGATGATCTTAAAGCTGGCGAAGATTTTTTTATAATTAGGCAGCCAGAAGATCTTATTCCAGTCAATCAACTTGATGCAAATGAACATAAGATAGTAGTTTTTGACGATATTCCGCTAAATAACACGGAGATGAACAAAATAAGATCGTATTTCTCACTGTCACGTAACAAACAGTGTAATTCTGTTTATCTCGCTCAAGGATTTTATAATGTTGACAGGTTTATTAGGCGAAATACGGGTTGTTTTATTTTATTTCCAGGACTGGATAATGTTGACGTTAGAAATATTGCAAGCGAGCAATGCGGTGGCGTGACAAAAGATAAGTTTATTGAACTTTACCGTAATGCTACAAAAGATAAATTTAACTTTTTCTTGTTTGATAAACTTACAAATGATCCAACTGAAATGTTTCGCTGTTGTATTACCACTTACTTACAGTAAAGCGTTTCAATTTTATAAAATTTATAATTATAATAATGGACAAACGAGCAAGATACAGACAACACATAGAAGATCTAAAAAAAACTTGCTCAATCTCAGGCATCACTTAAGCAAAAAGTACAAGAAGCACGACGTGGGCAAGTAACTGCTACAGAAACAACAGCTACAATTTTCAAGCCGGTTACTGAAGCATTATTAGGTAAACAACCTGAAACTAAACCACTGTCAGAAGAAGAACTTAAACAACTGCAGGAAAAAGGTTTGGTTGGTATTGTTAGAGAACAACAGGAAGCAGCTGCTGCAAAACTTGTTACTAGATCTGATGAAGAAAAAAGAAAACTGATTGAGGCACTTACAGCAAATATAGCTGATCCTGCGGTTAGACAAGCTGAAACAGATCGATTGATAAACAATCCGCTGGAACTTGAGCGAAGATTAGCAGAGTTAACAACGCAAGGAATAACAAATATTATAACAAGTTTATCAGGAGATATAATAGATATCAAAGAGGAGCAACAAAGACTTGGTGAGCTTACTGTAAAGTTTATGGAAGTTGGAGATCAAAGACTTTATTTTATAAAAAGAGCAAATGATGAGATAAAAGATAGTGAATATGATGATATTTTAAACAAAGAAAATATAAGTGATATTAATAATATAAACAAGTGGACTGATGTAGAATATCAAGAATTACTCGATAGATTAGATGTAATATTTAATGACTTAGCTGCTGCTAAAGATGAATTAAACACGGTTACAGAGATTGATGATATGCTTCCACTTTATGATAGAATGAGAAACGGTGTTATTGCTCTCATGTTTAAAAAAACAGCAGAAAATAGTAGATCAAAACCTTTTGGTAGTGGGTGGAGTTTTAGAAGAAAATTTTTTACTTTTGATAAATCTCGTGTAGAAAAAAGTAGAGTAAGAACAGGAAATGGTGTAAAAGTATTTACTTCAAATACTGAAATGATAGGTAGATTAATGTTATTAATATCGTCAAAGGAAGCTGGGAATGATAGTGTTGAACTTGATAATGAAATCATTGACATACTTGATCATCTATGATCGAGTGAATTATTAACATATGACGAATACGAAACTTTACACCGCGACTTAATCGCGGCGACTTAATTTTGTAAAATGATATAATATTAAAGGAATGCAAACAACATTATTACTAAACTCTAGCGAGTCTGCAGAAGATAGCGCAAATTTTTCAGGAAATTATATTCCGCCTATAGAACTAGATCCTGCAAAACAATATGAAATTGGATTAATTTCTTGTACTTGCTGGAATGCTATACCTAACGTGAAAACTGATGTTAATGATGAAATGTGGTTTACTTCGTTTACAAGTATTTCAATATCTACAACAAAAAAATAAAAATTCCACAAGGAGCTTATAATATTGAAGATCTAAACAAGACGATCAAAGAGCTCATAACAAAAGCTGACGGTGTGGCTGATGATTTTGGATTAGCTGCTAATTATAGCACATTACGAGTTAGGATGACTTTGAAAAATATGTTAATCAATCTTGGATCTAAAGAAAGAGGTATTAGACAACTGTTAGGATTTACTAAATTAGATTAGAATGCACTTAATCAGCCTATTACATATGACAGTGAACTGTCAGTAAATATAACAGAAGTAAATATGATATTAGTAAACTGCTCTATTGCTTCTGGCTCTTATACTTCAAAAGGTAGCAAAGGTCATACGATTTACAGTTTCTCACCCGAAGTCCCGCCAGGTTCTCTCATGCAAATAACTCCACGAGATATTATCTATTAACTTTTAAATGTGGAAGATCAAATATCAAGTATAAGGATGCAGTTGACAGATCAATCAGGAAAACAGTTGGAATTGAATAATGAAGTTGTAACTTATTATTTACATCTACGTGAGCAAAAGTAAAAATTATGCAACATCAAATATAATGAAACAAAGAAAAAAAGTTTATCGAAGAAAAATAGTAGGAGGATTTTTTTGGAAATATATTCACTAAAATTATTGAAAATATTCCAGGACTAGCACTTAAAGTTGCACCAATTGCTATTGACGCTGGTAAAGCTTTTGCAGCTGGGGCTGCATCTGCCGCTGGGACTGCGGTGGGACAAAAAATAGCTAATAAAATAAAAGGAGATCCACCGACTGCATCTGAAATAAAACAAGCTATCTCAGAAATCGCTCCAACAAAAGAAACTCAAAAAGCTATGATAACAACAACAAAAAAATTATTATCACCAAAGGGCGAGCAGATCATACAAAAATTAATATCTAAAGTAACAGTGCCGCAATAAAATTTTATATAATCTAATAAAATAAAATGTCTGTTAAAATTACCTCGAGTTAACAGAAACTTATGACATCGACAACGATGTGACAGAATACGAGTTTGTTGAGTATCTTGATGAAAATTCTAACGAACCAAATAAAGCTGGTATTAGAACCTTTAACACCAGAGACGAAGATGTATTTATACTGCCACATAAGGCTATGTTAGAAGTTCGTGGTCAGATTATGACAGTAGCCAATCCACCTGCTGCAATTGCAGTTGGAACAGAAGTAGCTCTTATAAATAACGGCTGGTGTTTATTCAAAAGTGCTAGATATCAACTGGCCAATCAAACTATAGAAGATATTTCGAGTCATCTACAAGTTGCAAGTACAATTTTGAATATTATTTCTTTTTCCGACTATTACTCAAGATCAAATGCAACTAATATGATGTGGTTTAAAGATACTGGACGGGGTATAGCTGAATCAACAGAATTTTTAAAGAGAGGCGCTATAGTACATGGAGCTGATGCTGATGCAAATGCTGTAATTGTGAGAAATTTTCTCATTGCTATTGCAGACGCGCTAGGTATTGCTGCACCAGGTGCAGCTGCTAATGCAGACGCTACAAGAGTTTCTCTTACAGCAGCTTTTAATAATCTAAATATAACGCCACCAGCTGCATATGCAAACGGTACTGCGATGTTAAATTTACTTCTTAACACACTTGACGTGAGAAATCCACGTTATAACGAAGGCTTTGCTAGGCGAAGAAAACTTGCAGCAGGATCACGTCAAATTACAATGATGCTTCCGCTAAGCACAATTTTCGGCTTTTGTCGCGATTATGATAAAGTATTTCGCGGAGTAAATCATACTCTTATTTTAGATCGAGCAGACCAAAACGATTGCTTGTTTAGATCTGGAGGGGTTGATGTACAGTTTATCATAAACAAACTCGCTTTGTGGATGCCACGTATAACACCATCAATCACTAAAATGTCAGAATTAAATAGTACGCTTGATAAAGATACAAACAGAATTTACTTTAAGCAGCATAAGATATATCAGACAGCGGTTCCAAATACTACTGACTACACAAGGAGGGTCACAACAACATCAAGCGAACAACTGCCGAGAAATATCTTTGTCGTATTTCAACAGCAAGCCCGAAAAGGTAACCAACAACAAAATAATGCAATATTTGATCACTCTGATGTCAGACGAATATACGCTAGATTAAATTCAAAGCAATATCCAGAACGAGCTATCGAGTGCAATTTTGCTGATGACGTTAATAAAAATATTTCTCGACCGTACATGTACCTGCTTGACGCAATGCAAAAATATCAAGATGTTGAAAATGGAACTCAAATATCAGCAGAGGAATTTCGTACGCTTTATCCTATATTTCATTTTGATGTTAGTAAACATAACGAGCGAGCTGTAGACAGCACAGCGGATATTGAAATTACCTGGACACTTGGGGCGGTTCCAGTAGGGCCGTTATACGTATACGCATTAGTGATTAGTGATAGATTTATCACAGTAGATTCTATTGGAGGTAAAAATGACAGTTCAAGTTTAATCTACAGTTGTTATATAAAATGGCAAGGTATATTGTAAAAGAAGTGTATTTGACTGATGGCCAAGTTAAAAAATTAGTAGCTGCTATTGCAAAGCGAGAACAGGTATCATTAAAAATCAATCCTAATATTACTGATGGTGTTTTAACAAAATTAATGCTAACAAAAAATCAAGTAAAAAAGTATGATCGTAAAAAAAAACATTTGTTTTAAATTTGAGTGCTGCACAAATGACAGCGCTGGCAAAAGAAGATGGTTTTCTTGGTCCAGCATTATCAGTATTAGCTAGCACAATAATACCTAAACTTTTACCGGTGTTCGGAACATTAGGACTAGCAGCAGCGTCTGGAGCAATATCTGGCGCAACGAAGAAAGCAGTCAAAGGTAATGGTATCATTCGTGGAAGTGGAATAAAAAAATTGTAAATTTTATGTAAATAATATATTATAATGCCACAAAAGAAAAAGAAATCACCAACAACAAAAAAAAAAGAAAACAACAACAACAAAATCGCCAACACCAAAATGCAAATGCAATCAAACAAAACAAGGAGGATTTATCGTTCCACTTTTGGCGGGACTAGCGGGAAGTCTGCTGCCAATTCTCTTAGGAATCGGACGTGGTCTAACATTACCAGGAACTCGTCGACCCCGTTGAGTAATTTTGATATCATTGATCAGTTAAAAGCGGTTCTTGGATTTCACGGAGTTTATTCTAAAGATGAACACAGAGCAATAAAATCGCCGTCAGCTGTAAGTTCGTGTGTTATTAATATACAAGATTTCAATGACGGATCCGGCACGCATTGGGTAGCAGTTTATAATAATAATTATTTTGACTCGTTTGGACTTCCTCCAAGCGATGTAATAAAAATGTATATGAACAAAAAATTTAACAAGATATATTATTGATCAAATCAACTCCAACCTGTTGGAACGTCTGCTTGAGGATATTATTGTATTATGTTTATCCAACAGATGAGCAGAAATCTTAACTTTTTAAAATTTATTTTACAACCTTCTCATGCTAATGATGAGATCGCAATTAATTTTATCTAAACAAAGCAACCTTAATTTTATCTAAACTAAACTAAGCAACCTTAATTTTATCTAAACAAAGCAACCTTAATTTTATCTAAACTAAACTAAGCAACCTTAATTTTATCTAAACTTACAAATATAATAATGTCAACATACTGTCTCAAGTGTAGAACTAAAACAGAAAATATTAATGAAACAACAGAAAAAACAAAACACAACAGGATAATATTAAAAAGTTTTTGTGTAGTCTGTGGAAGAAGAAAAAATATGTTTTTAAAGAAAGTGTCCCCAGCGATAGTATCGTCAGAGATGTCGCTAGGATCTGGTTATCCTGATATTATTTTAGTCGGCGACTAAAAATATAGAATGATATGCAACTGTGATTCTGACAGAGATTTATGTCTTGAACAAAATAAAATTGTCGCATACTGTCAATGTTGTAACAACAGAGAAATAATAGGGTCAGGTATAGATATACATAAAATTATTGGAAAATTACCAAAACCAAAAGGCGGTTGGACATTGCCAGGTCATCGGTACACTGGTCCGTGGAATCCACTAGATCAACAACTAGATGAAAACGACAATCCTTTGCCAGGACAAGAGCCTTATAATCAAGTGGATGCAATAGCAATGCGTCATGATATCTGTTATCCTGATCATGAAAACTCAAAATTAGATTGTGATAAAGTAATGTTAGACGAATTACGTGATATGAAGCCAACAAATCTACGAGAACGTTTTGATAGAAGATTTGTTCAGGGAATGATTGGAGCAAAATATAAACTCGGACTCGGAGAGTCTCGACTTGGAAAAAAAGTATACGATGATCTTGCAGTCGAGCTGCACAGACCTAAAAAAAAAGTTTCCACGACGTAAAGTTGTCGCTAATGGTGTAGATGATATCTGGGCAATAGATTTGGTGGATGTATCCAATCTGGCTCAGTTTAATGTTGGCACTGATGGCGCTCCAAAAAGGTATTTGTTTAATGTTATAGATGTTTTTAGCAAATATGCTTTCAGTGTACCTGTTTCGGATAAGACAGGTACTTCAATGACTGATGCGCTAAGACAAATAATAACGGGTGTAGAAAGAAAACCAAATAAAATCTGGACTGATCATGGATCCGAGTTTTTTAACAAAAAGTTTGAGCAGTTTCTAGAACAAAATAATATAAAAAAAATATGTTACAGGAAACGAAGGTAAAAGCGTTGTTGTTGAGAGATTTAATCGCACGCTAAACGAGAAATTACACAAACATATGACAGCTAAAAACACCAACAGGTACATCGATGACCTTTCTCAAATCGTAGGTGAATATAATAACACGAAACATCGAACCATCAAAATGACACCTAAAAAAGCTGTTAAAAATCCAATATTAGCAAATGAAAACATGTACCACATACATAAATTTAAGGTTGGTGATAAAGTTAGAATTTCTTTGATGAAAAAGGTATTTGCAAAAGGATTTACTCCAAACTGGAGCGAAGAAGTATTTGTAATTGATAAGGTACTTTTAACAGTACCTGTAACGTATGTTTTAAAAGATCTGGCAGGGGAACCGATCGTAGGTAGTTTTTATGAACAAGAACTACAGAAAACTGAGCAGGATGTTTTTGTTATCGAGAAAGTGATTAGAAAAAAAGGGGATAAAAGTTTAGTCAAATGGCGTGGGTATAACGATAAATTTAACAGTTAGATCCCAACCAAGCAGATTATGATATAATGTTATTATAAATTAACTCATACTTTTGTTTGACAGATTTACATTTTACTGGTTTACATAACGATATTAGATACTGCTTACGATCGTCAGAGATCGTCATTAGATTAAAAATTTTAACGAATATGAAATCGAATTTGATATTTTTCTGTCGGCCTGGAATCTTGATATTTAAGAAAGGTTTGATTAGCTGCCAAAACAGTTGTTGTTCGGCAACGGTAAAATTAAATTTTATTATTTGTTTAGCAATGTGATACTTGACATTATACCGTTTAGTTGTTGGTCTGCTGTAATTTGATCTGTCAGCAACAGTGACTATTTCACCATCATCATCAGATTCATTGTTATACAAAATATCATCTTCACTATAACCAATAGATTTGTCTATAAAATCTTTGGAAAATGTGACCTTATCGCTGGTGACTTTGTCGCTAGTATCTTCTTCGTAGAGTTCAGCAAGTCGTTTCATCAAGTCCATTATTATAATATATTTTTATCTATTTTATTATTATAAGATGACTGATGAGATAAAATATCACCAAAAAGTTAATATAGTAAATTACAACGAACTAGCCGAAGCGGTAAGAAAATGTTTGTTGGGTTATAGTGTTGATGTTATTGTAATGCAAGGTGATTCTCATAAAATATTACTAACAGAAGCAGAAAAAAATAAAATTAATGAAAGTGCAGTAACGACGCTAAAATTTAATCACGATGATGTCATAGCATTTGCTCATCATTGCTTGACTAAAACCGAATTACAAAATATTATTGATCATCATATCTAAAATCAATCCTAGCATCGTATTCGCTTGAAAAAGTTGATTTCAATACTCCATCAGCTACAAATTTTATGACTGCGGGATTTATCTTATAATATTTCGTCGTAGCTGAAATCGATTTAAATTTAATCTCCTCATCCGTTTCGAGGCTTTTTGAAATAACAGGTTTTGCTGGACATCTAAAATTAATACCACCACCTCGTCCTTTTCTTACATTTTCCTGTTGGGTAACTAGTTCTAGATTTTCCAATCGATTATCAGTCTTTACGTTATTGATGTGATTAATAACAAGACCATTGGGTATAGATCCGTTGAACACCTCGTAAACAAACCTATGACCAAGATAATGAACAAAATCTGTTAGTGTTCCTCTAACAATTACCCTGATATATCCCATATTGTTCATAGTACTAAGAACTTTTTTAGTTTTTCTGTTTCTAATAATACCGCGATCGTTAGCCTCGTATAAATCAAAGACCGGATGCGGCTGAAACTCGTCTTGTAAGGATAAATTTTCAATATTATCATCAGTGACTTTACCGTTATAATGATATACACGCTGTCCCTCTGGAATATCATCGCAGAACAACGTGTAAATAAAATCTTTTCTAAACATTGCAATCCTCTCGGCATTATCTCCCTTTACACTAATATTATAACCCGCTGACGTTAATTTGCCAACAGGTATTCTAATTTTAATGTTAATAACCGAACCTAATACATTTCCAGCGTATAAGTTATACTTTGGGTGAATTTGATATGCTTCTTGCTCACGTGCACTTGTCAGATTTATTGTCATTATATTATAGGTAATATTTTTATCTTCAATTGATTTTTAGCGCATGCGCAGTGTGAGGTAAAGTTATACTTTTGGTGAACTTGATATGTTTTTTGCTCACATGTGTTTGTTAGATTTGCTGTCATTATATTATAGGACATTTTTTATCTTCAATTGATTTTTAGCGCATGCGCAGTGTGAAAAAATTATCAATTAGATAATACATTATAATATAATAATGTTAAAATTACGTGATATAGCTAAGAAAAGCCTTATGGGAGAACCTATTAAAATAGCGACTGCCTTTGCAGGTTTTGATAATAGTTATCAGTTTGATAATCAGATTGTTTTAGTAAATTTTACTGCAACAAATCTTTACCACATACTACAGACAACTGTAAAACGTGAGCTCGAAAAACACAAAAGTATTAGATTATTTGTGCAATATCATGTTATATTTTCAAAGTTAGTTATAACGGAAGAATCAACTAACAAGGAAATTGCAGAACCTTATATAAACGCAAAATCAAGACGTGCTTTGCTTGGGACTGATCTGTTATCACTATCTGATGAAATACACCAAGAAATTTGGAAAAAATAGAGGAATTCACTCAGTTAGGTTCGGGTTGGAAGTTTGAAATGTCAAAGAAATATTGTTTCACACGATGAAATATAACGCATTACGAGGTAGTTCATACATCGAACTGCCACCAAAAATGAAAAGTAAAAGATGTTGTATAAACATCAAAAACGTAGATAATAAATGTTTCTAATGGGCTGTTCTTTCCGCACTATTTCCAGCAGAAAAACACGCTGATCGCGTTGAAAAATATATCAGTCACGTGTCCAGATTAAATTTTAAAGATATTAACTTTCCTGTGGCAGAAAATCAAATACCAAAATTTGAAAAGCAAAATAATGTATCAATTAACGTTTTCGGACTAGATGAAAAAGAGGATGTATACCCGAGATATATTTCAGAAAAAGCTTCACAATCGACTATAAATTTACTGTACTACAAAAATCATTACGTTTGGATTAAAAACTTTAACGGACTAGTTGGTAAACAGTACAATAAAAATAGAAACAAAAAGTTCTTTTGTTACCGATGCTTGCACGGTTGTACTAACAATGAGACATTACAAAAGCATTTACAGTACTGTAGTGATGTGCAAAGAATAACAATGCCATCTAAAAAAGATAGTGTGTTACAGTTTGTCCATCATAATCACAAACTAAAAATTCCTTTCGTTATATACGCTGATTTTGAGTGTTTACTTCAACCTGTACTTGGCGTAGAAAATAATCCTAATCAATCGAGTACGATAATTTGAAGGATCAGAGTGCGGGCAAGCTCATAGCTGATTACGTGGTTCTGCGTCCCAAAATTTATTCGATTAGGAATGGCTGCTCCAAAATGAGTAAAAAGGCACGTACGTTATCATGTAAGACCCGTACGTGTAGTCAACCCGAGAAAACCCGTTTATGCAACATAATATGGCGATGTACTGCATGGATTGTTCCCATAAACCTCAA
>JAEAOA010000124.1:0-65485 GCA_016746295.1 Potamilus streckersoni | reverse complement strand
CTCTTGATCAGCTCAAAAATGAAATCAATAATTTACTAAATGTTGCCAGCGTAGATCCAGATGAAGTCGTCATTTTCCAGGACAAAGAAGGACGATTAAAGACGAGTAACGTAAAACTGTCAGATGTAGTTGTACGAAATCCAAGTGGGAATATTGTTATGACACAAAACAAGATTACAGATCTTGGAAACCCAACTGAGGATGGGGATGCTGTCACTAAAAATACGTCAATGATTGGGACGCTTCAATTAATAATGAAATCACAGCGCTTAAAACTGATTTTACCAGTCACGTGAATACATTTGTAAGTTTTCGCAGAAACATAAACAAAATTAGAGATGAATTTTTTGGAAATCCATCAAATGTTAACATTACACTCGCTAATATTAACACAAAACTCAATGATATTATTAGTGGAATTCCTAATATTGTTGAGAAAATGAATATGATTAAAATTCCTCATAAACAGATTAAAAATATTGTGTATACTGTTGCAATTGGGTCTGGTACATGGACGAAGGAAAATGATTCTTTAAAATACACTGCAGAAGTTACCGGTGTGTATAGATTGTCAGTGTTTAGCAGTGCAAAGTTTAAAATAATATTTACCACAATTCCATGGTATTATTTAGATAATAACTTATTTGGAATATTATATGTAATATTAAACAAAAATTCTGAGGAGAAATTTACACTTGAACCAACTGATAAAAATTTGATAGGTCCTTATCGGTGGTGTTTGGAATTTGTAGCTGATTTATCATAACTATGTAAACAAATATTATAATGAAAAGAAGTATAGTTGATTTTAATCACATTTCAAAAGATATTCCAGAAGAGGATGTGGACGCACTAATACAATACTATAAATATTATCATAAAAAACTTTGGTGTGTTAAAAAATGTTACAAATACTACAACAAGATCCTTCGAGTAATATCATATCTACCCTTGTTAATGACCAGTTCTGGTATAATTTCAAGTGGGGTATCATTAAATCCATTTTTGTTAATTATATCTGGTATTGGTGTTTCACTTACAGCGGCGTGTAAAAAAGTAGAACCAAGACTTTTGATAAAAAAGCATGGATGTTTAACATCTAATTAAACTTACAAGAAACTACTTGATCAGATCCGGTCTTACCTACGAGGAGTTAAATATAATATGGATGATTTATTACGTGAATTTCGTATTATTGAAAATATGTTAACAGATATTCTACCAATGAGGGTTAGCAAGTATGGAAAAAATTATCAAAGAAAATATGAGTAACGTATAATTTTATCTAAACTTAAGATATAATAAAACGAAAATAATATCATTTTCATTCTAATGCTAGTTTAATATCCACCTTGTTAACTGAAAGGTTCTAATACACAGTTTAATTTTCGTCCTGTTATCTGATAAAAAATTTGTGGTAAAACCTATTTGCCGTCTTTAGAATAATCGTATTCCACACATACGCTGTTCTAACAAATTCGTCACTCTGTTGACAGAGCTTATCGCATTCCAACACCTGTTGTTTTGTCTGGTTACAAAATATCTGTCTACATAAAAGTAGTATTAGGAAACAAGAGGTTTGGGGTGGGGTGAGCATTCCAACACCTGTTGTTTTGTCTGGTTACAAAATATCTGTCTACGTAGTAGTAGTATAGGGAAATGAGGGTTTGGCGGGGTGGGGGAGGAGGTGTGGGAGGGGGTGGTGGGCCAAAACCCTCATTTTCCTATACTAGTCATCTGTATAAAAATCTGTATCTGTATAATACACATCTGTATAAAAATCTGTATCTGTATCATACACATATGTATACAAATCTGTATCATACACATCTGTATAAAAATCTGTATCTGTATTATACACATCTGTATAAAAATCTGTATCTGTATCATACACATCTGTATAAAAATCCGTATCATACACATCTGTATAAAAAATCTGATCTGTATCATACACATCGGTAGAAAAATCTGTAAATGTATCATACACATTTGTTTAAAAAATCTGTATCTGCATCATTCACATTTCTATAAAAATTTGAATCTGTATCATACACATCTGTATAAAAAATCAGAATCTGTATCATACACATCTGGACAAAAATTTGTATATGTGTGATACACATCTGTATAAAAATCTATATCTGTATCATACACATCTGTATAAAATATCTGTATCATACATATCTGTTCAAAAAAATCTATATAAGTATCATACACATCTGGACAAAAATTTGTATCTGTATCATACACATCTGTTTTAAAAATCTCTATCTGTATCATACACATCTGTATAAAAAATCTCTATCTGTATCGTACACATCTGGACAAAAATTTGTATCTGTATCATACACATCTCTATAAAAATTTGTATCTCTATCATACACATCCGTATAAAAAATTGTATCTAAATCACACATCTGTATAAAAATCTGTATCATATACATCTGTATAAAATTTGTTTATCTGCATCATACACATCTGTATAAAAAATCTGAATCATACACATCTGTATAAAAAATCTGTATCTGTATTATACACATCTATATAAAAATCTGTACCTGTATCATACACATATCTATAACAATCTGTTTCATACATATCTGTATAAAGAATCTGATCTGTATCATACACATCGGTATTAAAAATCTGTATCATACACATCTGTATCAAAAAATTGTATATGTGTCATACACATCTGTATAAAAAATCTGTATCTGTATCATACACATCTGTATAAAAAATCTGTATATGGATCATACACATCTGCATAAAAATTTGTATCTGTATCATACACATCTGTATAATAAATCTGTATCTGTATCATACACATCTGGGTAAAATTCTGTATCTGAAAGATGTACATCTGCATTAAAAAATTAATCTGTTTCATACACATCTATATAAAAATCTGTATCAGTGACATACACATCTGTATAAAAATCTGTATCTCTATAATACACATCTGTATAAAAATCTGTATCTGTATCATACACATCTTTATAAAAATATGTATCATACACATGTGTATAAAAAAATCTGTATCTGTATTATACACATCTGTATAAATATCTGTATTTGTATCAAACTCATCTGTATAAAAATCTGTATCATACACATCTGTATAAAAAATCTGATCTGTATCATAAACATCGGTATAAAAATCTATCTCTATCATACACATCTGTATATAAAATCTGTATCTGTATCATACACATCTGTATAAAAATCTGTATCTGTATCATACACTTCTGTATAAAAAATCAGTATCTGTATCATAAAATTTTGTATAAAAAAATCTGTATCAGTATCATACAAATCTGGACAAAAATTTGTATCTTTGTCATACACACCTGTATAAAAATCTATATCTGTATCATACACAGTTTTATAGAAAATCTGTATCATACACATCTGTATAAAAAATCTATATCTGTATCATACACATCTGGTCAAAAATTTGTATCTGTATTATACAAATCTTTATCAAAATCTGTATCTCTATCATACACATCTGTATAAAAAACTGTATCTGGATCATACACATTTGTATAAAAATCTGTATCTGAATCATACACATTTGTATAAAAATCTGTATCATATACATCTGTATAATTTTTTTTTTATCTGCATCATACACCTCTATACAAAAAATCTGTATCATTCACATCTGTATAAAAAATCTGTATCTGTATCATACACATATCTATAACAATCTGTGTCATACATATCTGCATAAAAATCTGATCTGTATCATACACATCGGTATAAAAAATCTGTATCATACACATCTGTATCAAAAATCTGTATCTGTATCATACACATCTGTATAAAAAATCTGTATCAGTATCATACTCATCTGTTTCAAAAATCTGTATATGTATAATACACATCTGCATAAAAGTTTGTATCTGTATCATACAGATCTGTATAAAAATCTGGATCATACACATCTGTGTGAAAATCTGTATCTGTATCATACGCATCTGTATAAAAATATGTATCTGTATCATTCAGATCTGTATAAAAATCTGTATCATACAAAACTGTATAAAAAATCTGTTCTGTATAATACACATTGGTATAAAATATCTGCATCATACACATCTGTATAAAAATCTGTATCTGTATCATACACATCTTTTTCAAAATCTGTATCATACATTTCTGTATAAAAAATCTGATCTGTATCATTTTCATCGGTATAAAAAATCTGTATCATACACATCTTTATCAAGAATCTGTATCTCTTTCATACACAGCTGTATAAAAATCTGTATCATACACATCTGTATAAAAGATCTGTGTCTGTATCATACACATTTGTATAAAAATCTGGATCTGCGTCATACACATATGTATAACAATCTGTGTCATTCACAACTGTATAAAAAATCTCATCTGTCTCATACACATCGGTATAAAAGATCTGTATAAAAAATCTGTATCTGTATCGTACACATTTGCATAAAAAATCTTTATCTGCATCATAAACATTTGTATTAAAAAATGTTTATCTGTGTCATACACCTCTGTATAAAAAAATCTCTTTTATACACATTTGGATAAAAAATCTGATCTGTATCGTACACATCTGTAAAAAAATCTGTATCTGTATCATACACATCTGTATAAAAATAAGTATTGTAATATACACATCTGTATAAAAATCTGTATCATAAACATCTGTAGAAAAAATCTGTATCTGTATCACACACATCGGTATAAAAATCTGTATCTGTATCATTCTCATCTGTATAAAAATCTGAATCATACAAAACTGTATAAAAAATCTGAACTGTTTCATACACATCGGTATAAAAAAATCTATCATACACAGCTTATAAAAAATCTATATCTGTATCATACACATCTGTATAAAAAATCTATATCTGTATCATACACATCTGTATGAAGAATCTGTATCATACACATCCGTATAAAAAATCGGATCTGAATCATACAAATATCTATAAAAATCTGTATCTGTATCATCCACATCTGTATAAAAAAATTGTATCTCTGTCATACACGTCTGTACGAAAAAATCTGAACTTTATCATACACATCTGTATAAAAATCTGTATCTGTATCATATGCATCTGTATAAAAGTCTGTATCTGTATCATACACATCCGTATAAAAATTATGTGTCTGTATCATACACATCTGTATAAAACATCTGTGTCTGTATCATACACATCTGTATAAAAATCTCTATCTGTATCATATACATCTGTTTAAAAATCTGTATCTTTATCATTTACATATGTATGAAAATTATGGATCTGTATCATACCCATTTGTATAAAAATCTGTATCATACACATCTGTATCAAAATCTGTATCTGTATCATACACACCTGTATAAAAATCTGTATCATACACATCTGTATAAAAATCTGTATCTGTGTCATACGTATCTGTATAAAAATCTGTATCTGTATCATACACTTTTGTATAAATAAATCTGTATCATACACATCTGTATAAAAATCTGCATCTGTATCATGCTCATCTTTATAAAAATTCTGATCTGTATCATACATATCTGTATCAAAAATCTGTATCTGTACCATACACATCTATATAAAAATCTGATCTGTATCATACATATCTATATTAAAAATCTTTATCTGTATCATACACATTTGTATAAAAATCTGTATCATACACATCTGTGTAAAAATCTGTGTATGTATAGTACACATTTGTATAAAAATCGGTTTCTGTATCATACACATCTGTATAAAAATCTGTATCATACACATCTGTGTAAAAATCTGTATCTGTACCATACACATCTGTATAAAAAATCTGATCTGTATGATACACATCTGTGTAAAAATTTGGATCTGTATCATACAGATCTGTATAAAAATCTGTATCTGTATCATTTTCATCTGTATAAAAATCTGTATCATACACCTCTGTATAAAAAATCTGATCTGTATTATACTCATCGGTATAAAAAATGTGTATCATACACATCTGTATCAAAAAATGTATCTGTATCATACACACCTGTACTAAAAATCTGTCTGTATCATACACATCTGTATAAAAATCTGTTTCTGTATCATACGAATCCGTATAAAAATTTGTATCTCTATCATACACATCTCTATAATCCACATCTGTATAAAAAATCTGTATCTGTATCATACACATCTGTATAAAAATCTGTATCTGTATCATACACATCTGTATAAAAAAATCTGTATCTCTATCATACACATCTTTATTAAAAAAATTTGTATCTGTGTCATACACATCTGTATAAAAAATCTGTATCATACACATCTGTATAAAAAATCTGATCTGTATCATACACATCGGTATAAAAATCTGTATCTGTATCATTCTCATCTGTATAAAAATCTGAATCATACACAACTGTATAAAAAAATCTGATCTGTATCATAATTATCGGTATACAAAATCTGTATCATACACATCTGAATCAAAAATCTGTATCTCTATCATACATATAAGTATAAAAAATCTTTATATGTATCATGCACATCTGCAGAATAATTTGTATCTGTATCATACACATCTGTATAAAAAATCTGTATCATACACATCTGTATAAAAAAATCTGATCTGTATCGTACACGTCTGTAAAAAAATCTGTATCTGTATCATACACACCTGTATAAAAAATTTGTATTTGTATCATACACATCTGTATAAAAGATCTGTATCTGAATCATACACATCTGTATAAAAATCTGTATCTGTATCATACACATCTGTAAAAAAATCTATCATACACATCTATATAAAAAATCTGTGTCTGCATCATACACATCTGTATAAAAATCTGTTTCTGTATCTGTATCATACACATCTGAATAAAAATCTGTATCATATACAACTGTTTAAAAATCTAATCTGTATCATACACATCGGCATACAAAATCTGTATCATACACATCTGTATAAAAAATTTGTATCTGTATCATACACATCTGTATAAAATATCTGTATCTGTATCATACACATCTGTATTAAAAAAATTGTATCTATCATACGCATCTGTATAAAGAATTTGTATCATACTCATCTGTATAAAAAATTCTGTATCTCTATCATATACATCTGTATAAATTTTTTTTGTCTGTACAATACACATCTTTATAAAAATCTGTATCTGTATCATATACATCTGTATAAGAAATCTGTATCTGTATCATACTCATCTGTATAACAATCTGTATCTGTGTCATAGACATCTGTATAAAAAATCTGTATCATACACATTTGTATAAAAATCTGTATCATACACATCTGTATAAAAATCTGTATCTGTGTCATACGCATCTGTACAAAAGTCTGTATTTGTATCATACACATCTGTATAAAAATCTGTATCTGTATCACACACATCTGTATAAAAAATCTGTATCTGTATCATACACATCTGTATAAAAAATCTGATCTATATCACACACATCTCTATAGAAATCGGATCTGTATCATACACATCTGTATAAAAAAATCTGATCTGTATCATACTCATCTGTATAAAAAATCTGTGTCTGTATCATACACATCTGTATAAAAATCTGTGTCTGTACCATACACATCTATATAAAATATCTGTATCTGTAACACATCTTTATAAAAATCTGTATCTGTACCATATACATCTGTATAAAAATCTGTATCTGTATCATACACATCTGTATAAAAACTATCTTTGAAAACTTTCTAAAAGAAAAAAAATGATCTAGTGGAATATTTCGATATTTTGATTATGGGTTTTATGTTATTTTCTCGTTGAGGTAAAGTATTTTTTTATTAGGTTATGGTTAGAGCCCGCTAACAAGTTAATGAACCAGACAACATGTGGTATCATATTAAATACTGTGTTCCAAAACCAAAGTTAGTCGCTGATTGGCTGAAAATAAAATCCGAAAATAGATTAATATTCTTTTTCTGATGCCGACTGTGCAGTATTAAATTATTTGCATTAGTAGTTGGTGTAAATCAGGAAGTCTCTGATGAAGGATAACAATTCTAACATTGATTTCCTTTGAGGTTCTCACAATCAAAGATGTTAGCAATCATTTGCAAACGTAATTATCGACCTATTGTTCTACTAAATGTTTAAAGCCATTCAGTTTAGCACTGCATGTCAACAGGAAAACCATTATACTTCTTATAACTTGAAAAATGCATTTCATATTAACATGAAATCAAACTGCTTAATTCTTGCTTCTTCAAGAAATGTCAATACAATGATAAAATTGGTCTTTCCTACGTTGTATTGGATTCAAATAAATTGAACGATAACTTCTTTTAGAAGAAACAAATATCTTTATAGCAACAGGCACACTAGATATATCATTTGCCTTTCTTTTCTTGTTTGAAATTTCAAAGCTGATTGAATCTTTCAAACGAGTAACCAATGTAAAAACGTTTGTAGGATTTACTTCCCTTTTTATTCCAACTGCATTTCACATAAACTTTCACAGAAATAAAACGCAAATGCTACCGACTCTAATTTTCCGAACTTGTAATAAAAATTTAATAAATTAAAATGGTGATGACTATGTAGAGGTTCCATACATTATGATCTACAACTGAGCTTTCTAGTAAATCAAATAATTATTTTTAATTAGCGTTATGCAACTCAAATCTGATGTTATTTCGCAGGCGTTTAATCATTGCCTGGACAATACAAACAGGGTTTGAAGCATAACAAGTTTTTTTTTGTGACGTTATCGGTCTTTAATTGGCTGAAAAAAATTCACAACAAAATGGATGTAACTTCTTTTTCGATTTAACACTTGCATATGTTAATTGGCACAATAATATATATGAATCTAAAACCGTTGCACAATGTCTATGTTGCTGACTAGGTTATGCTACTTGTAATCAAAAAGTTCTCACTCGGTTTGATTTTTATAGTGGGTAGCTATAAGGGACCTTTTGTATTTTAAAACGAGGCCAAATATTAACAGCACGGAATTTGAAACCTAAATCAGATGTCTGGCTATAGGTTGCTAGTTATTTTTGACTTTCTTTCGCAATTTTAATTTGATACATTTTATTACAAGGCACGTTTCCATGAGGAAACTATGGCAATGCAAAGAGACCCAAGGAACCTATCGCAATTTACGTTTCCGATGAAAACTAGGGCACACTACATTTCCTAGATAGAAAGAACCAGCCCATAATAGAAACGTATAAACTTTTGTTATTCAACTAAGCTCATGGAGTACAATAAATTCCAAGATAGCAACATCATGAAATGCACTATCTAGCTAATGTGTAGAAAGAGATGTTGCGATTGCTCGCTCACCTGCGGTGTCCGAAAAAAAATCAGTGGATAATTTTTGAGAAAGTCATAGATTCGTATCTTCTCAAAGATTTGTTGTGCAACACGTATGAAATTTGACATGTAGTTGCTTTTATTCCTACTTTTTGTATCTTTATTATTTCAAGACGAATCACCCGTGTCCCGATATTGTACTTTTGTAGGTGGACATTTGTCTAGACAGAAGAAGACAAGTCAGACCTGCCAAAGGCATGAGATCTATGTCAATTTTACGGCCCTAGGATGGAGTGTAAATATTTACGTTATTACTCTTTAATTAATTTATTAATTTTCCAAACACAAATCTCTTTATTTATGAAACATGCTTTCATTTATTTAATTTTCATAAATGCATTTATATATTTCCCATAAATTACAACACTATTAGCGTTGCATTCATTGCATAGGGCCCTATTGCTGGAATTTAGTTCAATGTATCTGCAATGGATAAACATGTGCTGGGAAACCATGGCCTCTGTTGACGCAGATTTGCATTACGTCCAGAACTAGGAAACTGTATGGGAAACCATGACCTCTGTTGACGCGCATTTGCTTTACTTCAGGAACTAGGGAACTGTATGGGAAACCATGACCTCTGTTGACGCGGATTTGCTTTACGTCCAAAACTAGGAAACAGAATGGGAAATTATGACCTCTGTTGACGCGGATTTGCT
This sequence comes from Potamilus streckersoni, assembly GCA_016746295.1. Lineage (NCBI taxonomy): Eukaryota > Metazoa > Mollusca > Bivalvia > Unionida > Unionidae > Potamilus > Potamilus streckersoni. The sequence goes on along the minus strand of JAEAOA010000124.1, from coordinate 55,486 downwards.
TTACATCAGGAACTAGGGAACTGTATGGGAAACCATGACCTCTCTTGACGCGGATTTGCTTTACGTCCAAAACTAGGAAACTGTATGGGAAACCATGACCTCTGTTGACGCGGATTTGCTTTACGTCAGGAACTAGGGAACTGTATGGGTAACCATGACCTCTGTTGACGCGGAATTGCTTTACGTCAGGAGCTAGGGAACTGTATGGGAAACTATGACCTCTGTTGACGCGGATTTGCATTACGTCAGGAACTAGGGAACTGAATGAGAAACCATGACCTCTGTCGACGCGGATTTGCTTTACGTCAGGAACTAGGGAACTGTATGGGAAACCATGACCTCTGTTGACGTGGATTTGCTTTACGTCAGGAACTAGAGAACTGTATGGGAAACCATGACCTCTGTTGACGCGGATTTGCTTTACGTCAGGAACTAGGGAACTGTATGGGAAACCATGACCTCTGTTGACGCGGATTTGCTTTACGTCAGGAACTAGGGAACTGAACACACAACAGTACATCAGATTATGATGCATGGTTATTGAATTATCTTGGCTTTCATAAGAGCACTCTAGTCGAGGTGTACAAGTATTTGAAACAGGGGCTATAACTTTTTCTATATTGGATTTGAAGAAAAATATAAAAGAAAGCGTTATAAACATATGCAACAATGGACCTTAAAAAAGCAAACATAAGAAGCATAATCGCATATGATCTGGAATTGACGTGATAACTGGGTTCCAATAATGTGTGAAGGTTCCTTAGATGTGAATGCATTGGACGGATAAAGATTTTGATAAATTTCTTGTTCGCTTTGTTCACTCTTGACTATTATTTCTGGGTTCTTGCGATGAATGGAACATAAAAACTATGTCAACTTTGCCATTGCAAAATAAAACCAAACATCGCGTCACTTTACCATATCAGTCAAACAAAGAAACATTAGGATTGTATTTTACTTAGGGTACAAAAAATGATAAAGGAGTATAATATATTTATATCGATCATTAACCCTGAATTTTAAGCACTGATTTTAATATAAATGTTGGTGTAAATATTTGGTTTAGATGCTTAATAACCAGACAAGAAATAGCATTTGGTTATTTTGTTTTTGCTTTCTGATTGCATTGGCTTACTCAATAGGCATTTAGGTGTAGATATATGGTTAATCTCATAAAATTATTAGGAATAATCTTAGGAATAATTGTCCCTATGAGGCAACGAAGGGACGTAATTAAAAATAGCACCTGGTGGAAAAGGTATCTATCGTAGCCATAATATGCCATTTTGTGGCAACAAGCAGCGAGATAATAAAGCCGCTGCCATGCTTCCATCATTTCAACAATTTTTTTGCACACATTTTTAATCTGGCAGGTCGGAAGGACTTTAATACCTACAGTGTCCAAAAATAAAAAGAATAAAACTGAGTTACAATCATAGGCAATAATGACATTATCTGAGGTCTATAAGTCTTTTTTTAATGGATCCATCCACTATGAATTTGCTAATTGGCGTAAACAGTAAAATATATTTATATTTCTATACTTATATCCATTTCAGAGCTGGCTTGTCGCCCCTGTAGGATACAGAGCATTTTATTGTGCTGGCGAATGCGAAAGACCGCAACCGGATTTGAGGTCTAATAACTATCAAAGCATTTTTGAAGTCGTGAGCGCTACTAATCCAAATATCCCCAAACCTTGCTGTGTCCCAACCAAACTGTCAGCAATTAATGTGCTAACTATTTTAAACAAAGTAGTGGAAGTAGGCCTTTGGGAAAATATGGTAATCGATGAGTGTGGTTGCCGCTGAATAAATATCAATGTCATTGTTTTAATTGCACGGATTAATAATTCTTTGTCTCGACAATGTATAAACTAAACATTAAATATTAACATGTCAGAAACGCATTTTTTTCTAGTAGATAGTAGAAAAGTTAATGAAAAAGCCTAAATGACGTTTTCTAGTTTACTGTAGATTGAGTCTGTAACGTTTTCCAGTATACAATGTGTCAATGAGTCAATATAGTGTTCCAGTGTACTGTTCTCCATCACTCTATTTTTTGTTCTCTACGTTTACATACATACATACATACATACATACATACATACATACATACATGCATGCATGCATGCATGCATGCATGCATGCATGCACGCACGCACGCACGCACGCACGCACGCACGCACGCACGCACGCACACACACACACACACACACACACACACACACACACATACATACATACATACATACATACATACATACATACATACATACATACACACACACACACACACACACACATACATACATACATACATACATACATACATACATACATACATACATACATACATACATACATACATACATACATACATACATATATACATACATACATACACACATACATGCATACATACATACATACATACATACATACATACATACATACATACATACATACATACATACATACATACATATACATGTATGTACATACAAGTAGAAATAGGGGGTAGTATAGCGACAATGGGAGTTATTGAAAATAACCCTGGGCTACTTTGGCGACAAAATTTCTGGTGACAAATGGAACATCTGGTGTACTATAAGGACAATGGGAATTTTGTATTAGCACATTGGGCCTGTTTAGCGACAAGAGGAATGGCTCAGGTGGCATGACGTCACGGTACTGGACAAATGGCAACAGTGTAGCAACGAGCTGACCTAGTTGACCTAAATACGCACAGCTAGCGCTATGAGTCTAGGGACGGACATATACATATACATATTCATACGTACATATCTAATAAAGACACACAGAGACATAGAACACAGATAGAGATATGGGATTTTTTTCTTCTTCAAAAAGTATAATCTTTTCTAGGCATTAAAAGTGGCCCTGACAGGGACCATTGTAATCTTCTTCTTTTAACTTCTGTATTTCTTCCACCAGACCCTAATTATTCCAATAATTCATTTGATCTTTTTCTTCTCTTTTCGGGCATCCAGTCTGGATGACCCATAGCTCTAAACTTGGCTTGTATTTTTATCCAGTTTTGATTTAATTTCTCGAAGTCTTCTTTCTTTTTTGTTGATTGTCCTTGTCCTTCCTCTCTTTTGCCCAGGTCTCCTTAATTTTCTTCACTTCTTCTAACATTTTTTTTCATTAGGTCTTCTGCTTTCTTTACATTGTCCATGCCTTTTTTGACAAAATATCATTTTGTTAAAGAGAAGACACCTTCCAACAAAGATTGGATTTCAATTACAATATCCAAAATTTCCTTCAAGGTTCCTAATCTCACAAACTTCTGATAGCTGAAGCCTCTTAAGTTATCTGCTTCTTCCATAATTATCATTTGCAACTGATAACTTGCTGCTTTCAGTTTCGCATTAAAGTCTAGGTTAACTGGAAACTTCCACTCCTTTTGAAGTTTTTCCACCACATAGACTCCATCAACCATCCTGCACCAGCTATCATTTAACCTGTTGATTAGATCCATTTTGCTTCTCCTCCTAATTTTGTGTAGAATGGCGCGAAAGCCTGTCTGGTTGTGATTATAGTCATCTATCCAATCTCGTGTATTATGACTGGTCAAAGCCCTGAAAAGGGCTATTGTCTTCTCCTCCTTTCGAGGCCGAGCTCACCCGTGTCTTAGTGCTAGACACTTTATGCGCCGGCTCGTGAGCCTTATTAACCGCCCTGGTGGCTTACCGCCTTGGCCGGATATCACTTTTCAGTGGCACTGCTATCCAGGGAGGCACTTAGCTCTGAGTTAAACTTTTGGTCGTGGTGCTGACACTTTTTGTTGACATTAAAGACCCTTTATTGTAGTCTCATTTAAAAATGCAGAGTGCCTCGCCAGCCCCAGAAAAGGCAAAGGAAACAGTCAAGTAAAGGGTAGAACCGTAGAGCTCCACCGTTTACCGAGTTATGTAGTGTCGTAGTTCATACCCCAGGTCCACTTCACACTATAAGGCAATTGAGATTTGTAATCTTTTTTGTGTGAGTATGTGGACCGGGGCGCTTTCCCTCTTTGTTTTTGTTTCGATCTGTCTGTCCTCCTGCTTCCCATAGTTCCTTTCGTCATCCTGGCGTTGAATGTCGTGTACGCCCTACCATTAATGATTGTGATCTAGCATTTCCCGTTGTCTAGTGGGGGTGGCAGTTCCTAACTATCTGACAAACATGTGTGAGTCACATACGATTAAAAAAAAGTATGAGTTGTGAAATAAATTTCCTATTGTGTTTTAGATTTCATTTTTGCGTACTTTGCGTGCTTTTGTTTTCCGAAAAGACAAGTCAAATTTAGATGGGTAACAGTTATCCTGGTATGTTTGAGATCTTAATTGAGTAATAGGGAAGTTCGGAAAAATATGAAACCAATCATTTTTAAGGGCCACCTGTTTAGTTGTATGAGTTGTATTTCCAATGAGGTCTCAAAGCCAAAAAGAGCCCAATGTATGGCAAAATGAATAATCTTTTTATTACTCCACTGCCGTTAAAACAACAGTGGAGTTACAGTATTTATAAATAAATACTGTTTCAGCTGCTATCTTCTTTCTTCCTTTCTTCTATTAATCCTTCTTTTACTATTTTATCATAGAACGTAAAAGAATCTTGATCCTTTTCTTTTTTCTGTTTCTTCTTTCTTCTTCTTTTCTTCTTTCTTCTTTTTCTTTGTCCCTTTGTTCTCCGGGAGCTCCTAAAAACACATCCGTCCTCTTCGAAGGCTAACCATTTCCTCACTCCTCCTATGGCGCGAATGACGACCGCTATGAATTTATATATGTAAAGCACTGACGCGATGGAAAACAGCCCTTAAACTCACTTCGCATATGATATACTATATCATCAAGGAAACGAGCAGCATAAAACACAATATATACCATCTCATCTATGAAACGAGCAGCATCAAACACAAAAAACCAACTCATCAACGAAACGAGAAGCATAAAACACAAAATATACCATCCACACCGATACAAGCAGCATAAAACACAATATATACTATCTCTTCAACGAAAGGAGCAGCATAAAACACAAAATATTCTACCTCACCAACGAAAGGAGCAGCATAAAAACACAAAATATACCATTCACACCAACGAAACAAGAAGTATAAAACACACAATATGCTATCTCACAAACGAAGGTGAATGCAAACACACACATTATTATTGAAGTAAATGTTTATAGTTACACTAAGCTACATGCAAACGAATTGGCAAATTGAATGCTCATCTTTTATAGAGATTTGGATAGCTCTGAAAAGGGCTGTTATTTTTCTTAAACTCCATAGGCACCTGGCTAATGGTGGCATCTTCCAGGCGGGCACCGCACCCACATCGTCGGCTCTAACCATTTTCCCAATTTATATATATGATTGAGAGTGCAGACGGAGGTTGAGTGGCTTCACTCTCAGAGTCTTCCGTCTCTGGGAGTGTGAACGCTTCCCTCCTATACCACAACCGTGGATTTATAAATTGTACTGGCAGTGGCATTGCTGGTGGTTTTTCTGCTGCAGCTGCTGGAGGTGTCTTCACCTCAGGTATAAAAACACACACAGGTTTTACCATGAGGTGAGGCAGGATCCCTCTTTTCTTTTATTTCTTTTCTTCTTACTTCTTCCTTTCCTCCTTTTAATCAAGTCTGGTTTCTTCTTTCATATCTTCCATGGTCAGCTCGTCCAGAAGACGTCTGGCATACTCCATGTGCCTTTGGAGTTAAAGGAGCTTGGAAATTCATCCACTCCTGTTCGATCTGAACTAGATCACAATGGTAGCTGGACTGACGTGCGCTCACGTTTATGTCATTGGAGTACGGAAAACAACCCCTAAATTTTTACCATGATATGAAACCCTCCGACTTAAAAGAAGCACTTACGTTAACCTTTTTACTTTTTTAACTTACAAAGACAGACAGAAACATATTTTTGCACAAGACAGAGATAAAGTGTAGATTTTATTTTGTTTTGTTTTTGTTTTACTGACCAAGGAATCTAAGAGTTTATAGCCACACTTCTAATTTTTCTAATTACAATTTTGGCAAATGGAAAAAAGTATAACCTTTTGAGAGTATTGGGTAATCTTGAAAAGGGCTGTTTTTTTTTGTTTTGTTGACGGAGAGTAATGGCAAACTTTGCTTTATATTGTCTAAGATTGCGACCCCGTCTGGCAGCAGGCTTTCGTACACTGCGAAAAGAGAAAGATAATTCTTTGGTGTCTATTAGACAGTTCACAAATCCTGTCACTGTTTCTTGCTGCTGTTGCTGCTGCTCTTCTTTTTGCTTCTTCTGAAGTCTGTATTTTTCAGTCCATTCTTGGGCTATAGAGAGCATCCTAAAATTCTCTATCTCTTCAGGCTTAGGTATCGGGGTTAGTCTGACACGATGTAATTGAACGTAAGCTTCGTTGAGTTTAGCTAGTCTGGAAGGCATCTTCGTAGGTTGACGAGTAGCAGCAGTAACCTGTTTATTGTAGTTTTAAAAGGCAAGACTGAGAATGTATATGACTTACCGTATATACCGTCGTTGTGTACTACCGTATATACTAGTGTCATGAGTAGTACACGATATCGGATATATTTTCAGCTGTCTCTGTCTGTGTTGTGTTTGTGCCGGGTCCAGCAGTTTGTTCCGTGTGCAGCTGTCTGTACTGTGAGACGTGTGCTGTGTTGTGCTGCTGTGTCGAGCCGTACAGCAGTGTAGAGCTACGTGTGCAGTGCTGAGGGGTGCTGTGCTTGTGTATTCGAGTGCTTCGAATATTTCAACGTTGCTAGTCGGGTTGAGGTTGATCAAGCGTGACGGACCAACGTGGTGGACGCCGATAGTCTAACCCAAGAATCAATGGTGGTCGGTGACTACAAATCTTTGCTTGAAATCAGTAGCGAAGAGATCAGGGAGTGTCTACATTGCTCCAGATACATAATATTTTAGCCGTGGGCTAATGCAGGTTTTTTTTTTGTAATATACAGTGTTTTTGCTATCGTGAGTAAAAACTATCACTTCGCTAGTTTGAGCGAAATCTCATTTGTTTGTAGAACTATCTAGACGTTATTATGAACGAACCATTATTCGTTTTACTAGTATGAGTAAAACTTGCAATTCGTTATTTTTGAACGAACAATCATACTTTAGCCATTATATTAATTCGTCATTTTGAACATAACATTATTCGTATTTTACGATCATAATTCTGTTTATGATATACCGTGGATCGTTTTTTGCATTTGTCTTGGTAACATATTTGTTGCATTTAAAGATCGTGCTTATTATGTTAATTAGTCTCATATTGGGGCCCAGTGCAAGCACGTGTCTATAATATTTCGTTTAATACCACCATATAACATTAAACATTGTATTGCATTCCCATCAATGGTGTTTGGTCATCAATCCGAAAATCCCAAACTCGGTTATCTTGTTACAAAATTAACGAAAAAAGGTCCCTGCAAGAGCTGAAAAAGGTCAACAACGCTAATACAAAGTCTCTAACTGAGTATATTTCCTTACGGTTAAGAACCGTTAGTATAAGTCGCCTTACTTTGTCAGGAGATTAGCTCATTTTGTTATATTATTGTTGACGTATTTTTGACTTTGTCAGGTGTTTTGTTTACTCGTAAAGTGACTAAATTGTTGTCCTTCACCACCCTCCCTGTTGCTCCTCATTTTCAAGGGGAGTTTAACCAAATATTTTATCTAGACCATCTCAGTTTTATTACCTAATTTCAAGTATCTTTATTATTTCTCCGAATTATAATATTTACTCTACAAGCATATGTATAAAGTAATATATAGAGTTTAGTTTCTCAAATCAATTATATTTCCATCCTGATTTGTGAGTTTGAAATTCATTCTTGACAATAATGGATTATGTACACGAAAGTAGACTTGATTTATTGGCTCAGATACAATAAGCCACCCTGGAGGCTTTCTTTAATGCCATTCCATCAGCAGTTCCAACAGCGCCTAATGCAGCTGCTTTTGCATCCGCTGACACTGCAGCGGCTACTAATGCTGGTATAGCTGCGAAAAGGGAAAATATTCCACCCGATTTAAAAGTATCCTTGATAGTGCCTGCAGAAAGACTAAGTTTGACGCCTTTATTTGATTTTTGTTTTGCTTCATTAAAGTTTTTGAATTGACGATCGATCAACGATAATTTATTTTAACCGCTCATCTGTTCTTTTTTGAACGATAGCTTTGTTCCACAGTTATTGTTTGATGTTGATTTCAGTCTTTTGAGCTGACCAGGAGTCAGGATAACATTAGCGTGATTGTATGACATTTATAACATTGGTAATTGATCTAATTAAGTGTTACATGTTCTCTACTGGAGCATCAATGACTCTCGTTCGTCCACCAGCACCTTCAAGTAAAATTGATTTATCGCTGATTATAACAGCAATTGCTCTATAATTATGAATCAATGGAGCTGGTGCTACTGGCAGTGTTACACGAGCTCGAAAATATATATCAACTACTGACTGTCTGGTTAAATCTAAATGTTCTAGTGAAATGTAATAAATCGGATACAGCGTTGTAAAATCTATATGAGATATTTGTAAACACGTAACAATGTTTTGATCACGCCCCATTAATGTCATAAGACGATGATATGCACGTGCTACACGATTTTGATCGAAATTTAACAAAATATCCTCGGATGGTTCTTGATGTCCATTTATTCTTAATGAAACCTCAGAAACACCGAGATTATCAAATATTCTTATACTGTGCGTTTGTGAATGTACTCGTGCAGTATCTTGAAGAACAATAAATATGTATCTTGGTGCAGAAACACATTGCTGAGAGGCTATCGGCCATGTAAATAAACCATTAATTGCATTTTGGATAGAATCTGTGCCATCGTTGACCATGATAACATTGATTTACCACCTTGACATATAAAAGATAGTAACCGATCTTCTTCAGATATCGTTTGAGTTAATACTGGCATCTACAGGGAAAGTTTTGTTAGTACTACTTTATCATCATCAATACCAGGGAGTCGCTATATTGCATCATTGTCTGTGCTTTTTCGCACGAGTACAACTGTATGTTTAACTCCGAAAATGACTTTTCTGACATTTCTACAGAATCCAAATATATGTGATAGTGGAATTGCACATGAAAATACCCTATTTCCTTTTAACATCGCTCGACGTGATCTAAATCCTAAGTTGAAATCTGGATCTACATTAATAATCATACTTTGTACATCTGCATCGGCGTTTCAAGCAAAATTTCTTGGTCGTCTAATTTCATATTGTTGGTACTCTGGAGAAATAGATCTATCTTTTACAAAATTCAGCGATGGACCAGCTGATCTTAAATAATCGTCATTGTATCTTGCAAAACCAAGTATTGTTGTAGCAACGTCAATATCTTTTTGAGTTGTTTCAATATTTTTTCCGTCAATCCTTTACGTAGCTCTATCAAACAACGCCATAATACCATTATTAACAAAGCCAACACTATCATTAGCGGCCTATTCAGTATTATCAGTTTTTAGTAATTCACCTTCAACTTTAATAAATGTTTCAGCTGGTACGAAATATCTACTTGTATCCTGAACCTGTAATTCGATTTGTCCACGCTGATCTGGAATTCAGGCGTCATAAGAATAATATTGATAATCGCGCACATACTCATTTTTAAGAACTGGTGCGTCCATGCCAAATGCAGGATCATTTATACGTTTAAACATATTTATTATAATTATTATCGTCTAAAACGAAGATCACCTCGAGAAGTGAGACCACTTCCTGCTATAAGACTCGCAGTTATATTTTTCTCTTTTTCTGATAAGGGTATATCAGCCAACTCTGCTAGTGTTTTTATTAGCGACTTGATTTATTTTTTACTGATATTTGCAGGCATTAATTCAGTACTAGGTAATTTTACCGGCTAAGATCCGACTGCTTGTGGTCTGCGTATTAATCGTGCTAGACTATCTTTGATGGCCGAGAATGCTTTACTAGCAACATTACCAACAACACATATACCTCTCTCACGAACGGCATCAACAGCTTTCATACCCAGCTGCTTTGCATTTGGTATTGCTTTTGGGACTATTCTTCTAAATAGACCCTGCACAATGTCACCTAACCATTCTCCGTATGTTGCCCTTTAAATCGGTATTCGAGAGTTAATTGCCCTGACTATATTTAGTCCACGTTGAGTACTAGGTACTATCATTTTATTAAATAATCATGATATTTAATTACATACTTAGTCTGCTGACTTAGTCACTATAATAATCATCAGCAATTTCATTAATGAGAGACTGATATACATTAATATCCATATTACCGCCACAAAATAATCGTTTACAAATATCTGCTGCATCATTAATGATTTCTGGGGAATTATTACCAGCTCGTTGTCCTGCAATCAGAATTTCTAGTCGTTCAACATCAGCAAGAACATTATTGGGACAACTAATAAAACCACTACCTAGACCACTTTCAGTTGCACCAGGAGCGTCCTGAAATTATTCTTCCTCCTCAGTTGGTTTCGGTGGTGCTTTTAAATCTGGTCGTTTTATTCTTTCTCATCGTTCTTGTTTTATTTGTTGTTGTTGTTCTAGTTCTAATTCTAGTTCTTGTTGTCTCTGTAGTCGGTTTTGCATTCGTTGTTGTTCTAGTTCTAGTACTTGGTGTCTCTGTAATGGTTTTTGCAGTCGTTGTGATCGTTGTGATCTTTGTTGTGATATTGATTCAGATTGTTAATGCAATAGTCTAATTGTTTCATGTACTTGTTCTTGTTGTTCAATATCTTCTATATATTTATTTACATCTTTATCAAACTTGTTAAAATGTCTGATTTCTTTATTAGATCTGATTTCTGAAATATTAGTAGCAATGTGATATACATCCCTGATCCAATTGGAAGAGCTTAGAGATTTAACATATTCTGTTTTTGCGTATTTCTTTGATAATATCCAAAAGCGGCAATATCAAATAATTGAGTTGGGTCCCTGATAGAAGCAATACCTTCAGGGGTAAATTTATCTATTATCTTAGTTCTTGTTCTTAGTGGTTGAGGATGTTGAACGGGTGGTGGTATTGGTAATGGTAATGGTTGAGCTGCTTGTGCACGAGCAATATCGGCAGGCGATGTTGCAAGAGCTTGTTTTGTTGCTTTGGTTGCTGTTACAATTTTCTTTGTTGGTTCTACAATCGGTTTAAATAATTGTTTTGTTTCTTCCTCAAACTCATATAGATCACTATGACGCAATTGTAATTGTTTCCTAACAGAATCACGAATTGCCTCTAATCGCTCTCGAGTTAATGTTGCTGAGTAAGGTTCTTCAATACTCATTATTAATAATATTTATAATAGATATTTAATTGAATTTAGTGCTGATTCATAAGGTAACAAAGCGCGATAACTATCTTCTGAATCTATGGTAAACAATAGATACATTATTTCCATTTGTTCATAAATAACGACTTATAATCAGTAACACAACGTGAATTAATGAACTTATATAAATCTGCTATCATTGGTTCTTATTTGATTTTCCTACCCTATCCTAGAATCCTTACATCTGTGAAACAACCTAATTCGAGAATCATTATATTCAAATCTCAAACGGCCCAAAAGGATGTTTTATTGAAAATTACAGCTAAGCTATGAATAGTAACATATTTTCGATTTCTTGAGTACGGACAAAATACGTTTTTCAGACAATTATTACCTAATTATCGGTCATTCACAAACAATTAAGTGTTAGCGAACAACAAAAGTGTAACACAAAAAGATAATGGTACATATCTGTCTCCATAACCTAAAATTTCAGCTGATTTACATAAAACCTTACTAACCTTTACTGTCGTTGATATTTAAGTCAAAAGTTATTTATATCTTTGTAAATAACCCAAAACGACGACAGACTCTTAATGCAGAAAATACAACGTAATTATATTTTATAGTATATTTTTGTTTTATGTTTGAGAATTAAATCAAATTCATAATACAATTCTATAATGATTATGAATATTTGTTCAGTGTCTATTCTCTCACATTTCTCTGTGCATTTTTTAAATATGTTACATATATATTAACTACCTAAACAGAATTATATAAGACACGCTCAGGGTCTAATGGTTTCAAAGTGTGACTGTGGTAAATGCGGTGCTGGTTCAAATCTCCGTGACAGCCAGGATTGCGACGATTGGCGATTTGATGCCAATTTTTCTTTCTAAGTGGAGACGAAGTCAAGAAAGATTAAATACACTCACGCCATACATTAAGTGACGTGGTACATTTTTGTATCACTCACAAGGTCTATGTTAGGGTGAGCGTATATAATCTGCTGGATATAGGAATTCCCCGAAGTTTATGTTTGTGCCGTCCACAAAAATCAATATATATATATATATATATATATATATATATATATATATATATATATATATATATATATATATATATATATATATATATATAGATAAATATATATATATATATATATATATATATATATCTATATATATATATATATATATATATATATATAGAGAGAAATATATATATATATATATATATATATTCATGTTCATGCAATCGATAACGAGACCTCTGGATTTACTCGGGTTTCATAGGGCAACCGAGGAGTTCCAAATGGGGTCTGTGTGCCGTCCTTATTTGACCTCTGAATTTGCTCGGGTGTCAAAGGACAACCAAGGAGTTCAAATGAGGTTTGTCACGCGAGGATTAAATGAAATGCCCTGAGCTTAACAGCATGATATATGAAAAGCTGAGCGTTGATATGGGGTTTTGTTGTGATTATGTTTTTTTATTTTTTTTTATTTATTATATATATATATATATATATATATATATATATATATATATATATATATATATATATATATATATATATATATATATATATATATATATAATGAACAGTGAGAATATTGCTGATATTTTTTCTGCTATTAAAAAAATAAAGTATGAAAGAGTTCAAATATCCGATAGCCTCAGTCCTGAAAAAATTATGTATGACTTTGAATTTTTACAGCAGAGAAAATTTCAAAATAAATTCACGTTAACTTCCAGCAACAGATTCATTAAATCGATATATAATTCTATGTTAGAATCTTTAGCTATTGCAAATGACAAACAAATAGGGCTACTCGCACTTCCTGTGCGCTCAATCGAAAAGATAAAAATTGCACTGTTTCAAGAGTATGAAGTGAAAAAATGATAGGCAATCGTGTAAATCTACTAAAATAGATTGTTTTTTGTTTATGTGATAAATGACAGCGAAACTGAGGACAGAGACAGTGATGGCGGGCCCATAAATGTGACTGTAGCTAAACAAAACACTTGGCAAGATTTATATGATAAAAATTTACATAACGTAATATAATATTCTGAATAAAGGGTACAGTTATGATACATTATCATGCATAATACTTTGTTCATTTTTTATTGAATATGCAGATTTGCATATACGATCAGCTACACATTTTACTGAAGCAGGATTGATACTGAAATCTTTGGACGCTTTATTTATCGAACTGAATATTATTTTTGGTCTGTTTCTGTATTTGTGAATTTAATTGCTCTCTTTTCAAATATCTTACACCTGCCTGTATTTTCACGACAGCAATTCTGACTTTACGTAATAGATTGCAGGTTATTAACTTCGTTATTATGCGAAGACCCATTTAAGTGGTCAACTACAAGTACTTCTTTAACGACCCCAAAATAATATTCAAATATGAACTTAAGTTATCGATATATTTTATTTTCACTAACGTTAAATATAAAATAACCAGTATTATCAAAACTACCAATCTTTCGTCTACAGTTCCTAATAATCACATCTCTTGACGCTTCGTAATTCGTATATATTGGATGTCTAACAAATTCTTTGCTCTCTCTCTCTCTCTTTATATATATATATATATATATATATATATATATATATATATATATATATATATATATATATATATATATATATATATCTATATATATATATATAAATATTTATATATATATATATATATATATATATAATATTTATCTATATCATTATTTTGAAATCTGGTTCAATAATCCTCTTCTGTCTTTATATGTGATTTACATATCGATTTATCTTTTTTTCTCATAATAGCATTCAAGTTCCCTATATTTTTTCACCTCCACAACCTGCACTTAGCTGTGATTTTCCTCTGACTCCAATATCATATTGAATGCATGGATTTGGTCGAGTACTTCCATGTCTGACAATTTGCATATAATAACTACAGTATTTGGTTTTGTTTACGCATGGTTTACCACAAAAAGAAATATGTCCAATTTTCAAACAAATACACTTATTTTATCTTTGAATTATATATATATATATATATATATATATATATATATATATATATATATATATATATATATATATATATATATATATATATATATATATAATTTAAATTTGAATATATGTTTTAATTATAACGATGTGGAGGAATGATCAGCAATGTAAACATCTGCTACTACGTTTGACCTTGACAGACTACTAGAATATTAATTTGATGTTTCGATGCAAGATATAGCTTTAATGAATACAGATATAGCCACATGTGTCCGTGAGGCCATAAAGGAATTTTGTGAGGATGGTGCTGTATATATGTTTAACTTTAAACGTTGGAAATATTATTAATATGATGACGACAGACGGGGAGAAGTAATCATTAACCACCTTGATAATCAAAAATATCATATTTTAATAAAATTTATTGTGGAGACAGACGATAATATTTGGATAGTTCGTGATAAAAGGAACACCGTTCATATACAGTCTGGAAATAATAAAACGATAGTATTAAATAACAAATCCAAACCTGTAATACTACCTTGTATTGATAGACCGTATTTTGAGCGAGGGTATCATGTTAATGCCGTGGTATATCGATTGGTTTTAATAAATGATAAACCTAATATTGCGGATCTCAAACTGACGAGACTATCAGAGTCAAGAATAGAGAGAGCATTACCGAATATTTTATAAATGCGATGCTTGGTAATGGCTTAACAGATTTAAGACGTAAAAAATGTGAATGATCAGAGACCGTTAAAAGTCCTCGTGCATCTATTAAAGATGCTGCTAAACTGGAAAAGTCATTAAGATTTCCAATAACAGTAAAAACAGTAACAGGAAAGATATTGTACAAACCAAAATATACAAACAATTGAAGCTCTATAACAATCATTGATCATCGTGCACATTCATGGACTGATGCTGTAACAATATTCCCACGAGATAGAATGAATAAATTTTATAGCGGTCATATATTTGATTTTATCAAAAATATCCCAATGGTGATATTTATAATACAGAATCTCTTTAAGAATAAATGAGAAATCTTGCACTAAGATATACTTCTGATGATGACAAAATTAGACACCTACTGAACAATTGTTTTACCGTACCATCTGATGCGGTTGCGGTCCATTTCGATCAGGAAACAATTCATGGAAAAAGACAAACATCAGAATTTATCGCGAATATACGAAAAAGTTGCATAGAATATGTACACGGTGGATTATAGAATCCTAAATACGTCTATAATTAAGTTATATCAGTCGATATGGCTGCATGTTATCCTGGGAGTTTTCTTGGATATGGCGAGTGTTTCAAATTCTTTAACAGATCCGGACACCCCACACTTGACTTTTGATTTGACCAGATTTTTATATATAGAATCATTCGAGTTCGCAAAAGATCTCCATCCGATTACTTTTGTTTGGTTTGGTAAACATTTTACAGAAAAATGTTTGACTCCTATAGTGTTTTTAAGATATATGTTTGATGTTGGAATATTAGAATCGTTATAGGTAAATGAAGCAATTTTATCCTATAGACCGCAAAAGCAAGTTTGGTTACCAGCACCGGGCAGATTTAATATAGAAGATGCCAGGAAAGACTATCCTGATCATGCCGAAGATGACATTATTAAAATATGTAAATGCAGAGGCGAAAACGATGAAAAGCGTGCAAAAGATCTTGGTAGAAAGATAATTGGTACGTTTACTCAAGGTAGCTCATACGGTCATAAACGACACAGTACAAGATTGATTATGAACTATGCTGAGTTAGATTGTATAATCGCTGATACAATCGAGAAAATCATATTTATAAGCCTAAAAACTGCTTATTTATTGGATGGGACCAAAATAGGTAACTTTGTTAGCCATAATTTGGCAGACTCACCACAGTTTACTCATTTAAGATCTTCAATGCTAGCCTATGTTTCTATAAATATACTGTGGATGATAAATATATTTTCTCGTCACGCTGTTAGAGTCGCTACGGATTCATTTTATATATTATATCCAAAAAATATAAGGATTTATTAAATCTGCTACTTGGTAATGGTGAGTGGGGAACATGGAGGATAAGGCAAGAGAATATACTTAGTTATTCAGAATTTACTGATGTTGAAATTATGGAAATATATTACAGAAATAATAATCAAATATCAGAATCATCTGCACCATCTGTGTACGATCCTGTAGCTTGACCAAAGACTGTTTATCTTAATGGGTGTGGAGGTTCAGGCAAAACAACTCTTGCGATTAAATTATTTATGAACAACAATTCAAATATGATCGTTTTGACACCTACACATAATCTCACCAGAGAGATAAAAGAATGAAGTTTAAAAACATGTACATATCATAATTTCTTTAGATGGTGTGGAGATACATGGATTCCTGAGCGAATGGGTGGAATATATACCTAGGTATATTATATTGGACGAGATAGACACTGTGTCGTTAGAAACACTAAAAGTATTTCTTGAATGGTTTTTGACAAAAAACACTGCTGTGATTATGTATGGCGATTATGGTCAACGAACACCATTTATTAGACAGTCTACACTTAAATGGCTAAAACATAATGTGGATTATTGCGAAGAAATACATGATGATCATAGAGCTATTGATGAACCGCTGAAAGAACTTAAAAGATTAATCAGACTACAACCAGATAAAATACAATGTGAAGTAGTGCGTGGGATAATTCCAGAAACTGCCATGAATGATTGTTTGACTTTATGAAAACCTACTGATTTGATAGTCGCAAGTAGAAGGATAGTTCGTGATGAATTGCAGAAGAAATTATTTACATTACAGAAAGAAAAACAATTCACATTTACTTGAACCATTATGTTATCACCCAGTAGATACTCGACGACAGAATATTGAAGTTGAAATTCCTGCTGGCGAAGTAAAAAATCTGGTATTGAATGACATTATTTTGGTAACCATTAAGAAAGTTGAAGGGGCATTGAATATGGATAAATCACCGTGGACGTTAGGATACTCTATAACGATTCACTCGTCGCAGGGATTAACTATCTACGATACAAATATCTGGATTGTAGATGATGGGTTTGAGTTGTCAAACTTAAGTAGTAAGGGAAAACAAGATTTTTACCCCAAACCCTACTTTTGCCCCTCCAAACAAGTATAAATTACCACCCCCACCCCCAACTTTTACCCACCCACCTCTTTTCACAAACGTATAGTAAGGTTTCTAGCCCATCCACCCCTCTCTCTCTCTCTCTCTGTCATTACAACAAAAACAGGTGTTAGTGAATCCAGGTAGAGACAACTCCATCTGATCGGTATCCAGGTAATCTAACACAATCTCTGTCATTACACAACAACAGGTGGTAGCCCACCTGCCCTGTCATGTATTTTACACAACAACAGGTGCAGTCCAGGTACAGGAATTATGCCATGTGATCGTTGAATCATCTAGGTAAGCTTACACAAGGATGCGTCATACAGAGATTATCGAATTTGCCAGGACCAATGAAATCTCATAATACTCACACGTTATCGCCTGTGTATAAAAGACCTGTAGATTCGTAATTACGCAGTATAGCGGGCCTTCACCAAGTAGACAGCTTTAACAATGCTATACGGAGAACCAAGCGGAAATTAGAACGTTGAGCTTAGTCATAGTGGCAAAGCGAGAAAACTAAGTGATAATATTTTATACATCATTATCAATGATTAATGTTTCAACTGTTGATATTAGAAATATTTCATTATCACGATTGTAGAGACTAAATTTTACTTTACCGCTCACACAGCGACGGGACTCAAATAAGTCTTTTATTTGTAATTTGATCAGAGGATATTTTTTGTGGGTAGAATATATTTTTGACCGATCGAGATCAATTTTGAGGTTATTATATTTTTGTTGGCTAATCGAACTGTGAAAGTTTTTAAATTCTGCTTGCAACTTTTGATACAATTATTCGAGATAATTGAAATAATCGCTATTATCAGATCTGATGAGTGAAAGTTTTAGCTTGTCACTTGTTCCCCTAAAACATGTACCTGATGTTTCATTATTAAATTCAACTGTCAATTGTTTACCGTCCATCATTAGATACTTGATTTTACTACTGTAGCTATTTGTCATTGTCAAATTTTCAAACATTATTTTATAAGTTTAGATAAAATTTTAGTCGGAAAAGATAATGTTATCATCATGACAATACCCAAGGGCAAGTGTATCTACCCCATTTTCGCTATAACGTTTGTCATCAAAATTACACAATCCACGTTTGACAATGACATCTGTTTCAAGCTTATGATGTTTCACTCGAATTGCCATAGCACTCATAAACTAACACCGCCATCAAGCACGTACTTGTAGTCATCAAATTTCATAAACTTTTTAACAAAATCACGAGGCAGACCTTTTGCTTTTTCCGTTATTTTATTATTGTCTAATAATACGGCATACATTTTGCTGCGTAATCCGATAAAGTAATTGATAGCGCTCGAGTTCATTTCATCTCTGAACTTACCAATCACCTTTTTATTTGTGTCGTCATAAAATTTACTGGCACGTGGGTAATTAGAAAGATCAAACAGATGTCGATTATCGTACATGTCCTGATAGATGACATCGAATTCGATTTCATATACGAGCGAATCAGTATCAGTAAACAATAATCTACTATCCGGCCACTGATTTTTAACACAATGATAATGAAAATCGTACATCAGCCACGTTGATAAATCTAACACTGAAGCTTCAACGTAGATAGTCTTGTTTAGTTTTAGATTTGTTTTTCTTCTTTGTATCGCAACAAGATTGTCATTAAAAATTTTCATACTCGCAAAATCATCGTCTAACTAGTTTGTTTCTGCGATTGATATCATTAACTAGTTCGATATTTACACGTTTCCTAGTATTCTCCATTGTCTTACCAAAAACAGAATTATTCATCAGTTTGAAGAAGTTTTTCTCAAAATCTGTTTTTGCTGCAGCTCTTCTTGAAGTGTTTGAGTTATTGTAACCTCTCATCCACGGCGACTGATTAAATTTTAGTACACGATGAACTTTTCTTAACACAAGACCAGCATCGACTGCTTGTTTTAATACTTTGTAATGTAAAACATAATTACGTTTTTTAAGCAAATTTGGTACTAGATTTTTGACCATAGAATGTTGTCTTGGTGATGCTAACGCTTGTTGTTCTTTTAATAACAAACTATAATCTATAACTATCGATTCCGCGCAGAATGGGTAATCGTTATGCAAATTGTGTAGCAAAGTTGGATAATCGATGTCAACTTCAACGAAATATGAAACTTCGTCGGGTATTTTTTTTCTGTTTCAGATAGAAATCGATCAGCCGTGATCCAGTGAAATCCACCAAAAGGCATTGGTTCTGCCATCGAATTACCGTAAAGATTATTACAATCTAGATAAATTATATACTTCGAAAAAAAGCTTAGGATTATACTCTTTCAAAGATTTGTTGTTTGCTTCATCACATGTCTTCGTTATCACGCTAAAACCGCCTCTGATACATTTTTCAATAAAATTGAACATATCAACGTCAGTCAATAATTCTAACCTTACCTTACTAAACTTTAGCAGAGCATCCCATGACAGCCCAGTGGCAGAAAAATACCAGGAAGGATCTAGTCTATAATTGTCATAACTCACTTCTAGAAAATTTTAAAAACATCTGCTAATAATAATACGTCAGTTTTCAAATACAAATCATAATAATCACCAAAAGGTCTCGCAATCAAATTCTTTCCAGATATTTTGTGCATACCTGTTCTCGTCATCGGTGATATTTTCATTTTTAAGTTGTGAGTAAAATTTATCTTTGTCAGGTGAACATGTTTCATCAAATTTACTCCAATCGTCGAGATATTAGTACGGAAATACTCCTTTTTTAGCTAGTAGATTAAATTTATC
Source organism: Potamilus streckersoni (assembly GCA_016746295.1). NCBI lineage: Eukaryota > Metazoa > Mollusca > Bivalvia > Unionida > Unionidae > Potamilus > Potamilus streckersoni. Next base: position 35,223 of record JAEAOA010000124.1, on the reverse strand, counting down.
TCCAAAACAGTCTCTTAGGTTATCAAATGTACCTTTTACTAGCTCATCTAACGAGGCTGCCATAAACTGCAGGCTGTCAATAAAACAATTTACCTAGCGTAACTGACATGTACTTTTCAAAATTATTTGGAATGGATTTGATGATGTTATCGAGTTTTAGACGAGCTTTTATATCAGGATCACCAAAAGCTTCTACGATAATGTGACTATCATATCCTCTAAAGTTGTGAAGAATAATTTTTAAGTTGTGAGTAAAATTTATCTTTGTCAGGTGAACATGTTTCATCAAATTGTGCATACCTGTTCTCGTCATCGGTGATATTTTCATTTTTAAGTTGTGAGTAAAATTTATCTTTGTCAGGTGAACATGTTTCATCAAATTTACTCCAATCGTCGAGATATTAGTACGGAAATACTCCTTTTTTAGCTAGTAGATTAAATTTATCTCCAAAACAGTCTCTTAGGTTATCAAATGTACCTTTTACTAGCTCATCTAACGAGGCTGCCATAAACTGCAGGCTGTCAATAAAACAATTTACCTAGCGTAACTGACATGTACTTTTCAAAATTATTTGGAATGGATTTGATGATGTTATCGAGTTTTAGACGAGCTTTTATATCAGGATCACCAAAAGCTTCTACGATAATGTGACTATCATATCCTCTAAAGTTGTGAAGAATAATTTTTAAGTTGTGAGTAAAATTTATCTTTGTCAGGTGAACATGTTTCATCAAATTTACTCCAATCGTCGAGATATTAGTACGGAAATACTCCTTTTTTAGCTAGTAGATTAAATTTATCTCCAAAACAGTCTCTTAGGTTATCAAATGTACCTTTTACTAGCTCATCTAACGAGGCTGCCATAAACTGCAGGCTGTCAATAAAACAATTTACCTAGCGTAACTGACATGTACTTTTCAAAATTATTTGGAATGGATTTGATGATGTTATCGAGTTTTAGACGAGCTTTTATATCAGGATCACCAAAAGCTTCTACGATAATGTGACTATCATATCCTCTAAAGTTGTGAAGAATAATTGGAATAAAATCTGGATCATGAAATTTTAAATTACACTGATCATGAGCCGTTCCACGGTACTGTCCGGTCAAATGGCAATGGTCATGAAATTTTTGTTATCGTCAAATGCTTTTCAAAGATATAACAAATTTCTGCTAACTCGTCATCACATTCTTACTGAGGTGTTAATTTAATCATTGGAGTTACTCTTTTCAAATGATAAGTTGGATTGGTTTAGATAATCTCGAATCAGAACAAAATATCATGTAAGCTACTCTGAACGGAACATGATTTTGAGTTTTCCTTGTACTCGATTAGTTAGGATCATTTTCTAAGCCAAGTACGGGTTGAAGTAAAGACTCAAAATCAGCGTATATGACGATAGGAATTTTTAGTTCATGATTATGATGGACAAACTGTAACACTATTTTTTTTAGATAGCATCGTTATTCTTTGTACATCACTACAGTACTGCAAATGATTTTGTAATATTTCATTGGTTGTACAGCCATGCAAGCAGAACTTTTTGTTTTATTCTTTTTATACTGTGTACCAACTAGTCCGTTAAAGTTTTAAATCCAAACGTAATTATGTTTATAAAACAGTAAGTTTATAGTCGATTGTGAAGCTTTATCTGAAATATATCTCGGATATACGTCCTCTTTTTCATCTAGTCCGAAAACGTTAATCGAAACATTGTTTTGCTTTTCAAATTTTGGTATTTGATTTTCTGCCACTGATAAGTCAATATCTTTACAATTTAATCTTGACACGTGACTGATATACTTCTAAACGCGATCAGCGTGTTTTTCTGCTGGAAATTGCGCGGAAAGAACAGCCCATTGGAAACATTCTTTATCGACGTTTTTTATGTTTATACATCTTTTATTTTTTATTTTTGGTGGCAGGTCGATGTAGGAACTACCGCGTAATGCGTCATATTTCATCGTGTGAAACAAAATTTCTTTGATCATTTCAAACTTCCAACCCGAACCTAATTCGGTGAATTCCTCTATTTTTTCCCCCAAATTTCTTGGTGTATTTCATCAGATAGTGATAAAAGATCAGTCCCAAGCAAAACACGTCTTGATTTTGCGTTAATATAAGGGTCTGCAATTTCCTCATCAGTCGATTCTTTCGTTACAAGTAGCTTTGAAAATATAGCCTGATATTGCACTAATAATCTTATACTTTTGTGTTTTTCGAGCTCAACGTTTCATAGTTGTCTGTAGTGGGTGGTAAAGATTTGTTGCAGTAAAATTTACTAACACGATTTGTTTATCAAACCGATAACTATTATCATAACCTGCAAAAGCAGTCGCTATTTTATCAGGTCCTCCCATAAGGCTCTTCTTGGCTATATCACGCAATTTCGACATAGCTATACTATAGTCTAATATCTAATTGGTAATTTACCGCACACGGCGCATGCGCTAGGGTTGAAAAAACAATTAAAGTTATACAAAATTACTTTAGTATAATGACAGCAAATCTGACAAGCGCACGTGAGAAAGAGGTATATCATGTTCACCCAAATTAAAACCCATACGCTGGAAATGCATTAGGTTCAGTCATTAACATCAAAACTGGAATATCTGTTGGAAAAGCAACGTCAGCGGGTTATCAGTTTAGTGTAAAGGGAGATAATACCGAGAGGATTACAATGCTTAGAAAAGATTTTATTTACACGTTGTTCTGCGATGACATTCCAGAGGGACAGCGTGTATATCATGTGAACAGTGCAGTCTCTGATGATAACATTGAAAACGTATCTTTGCAAAATGAGTTTCAACCGCACCCAGTCTTTGATTTATACAAGGCTAACGATCGCGGTATTATTAGAAACAGAAAAACTATAACAATTCTTGGTACTATGAACAATATGGGATATATCAAAGTAACTGTTAGAGGAATATGGACAGATTTTAAAAATCGTAAATCGGACAGGTTTGTTTACGAGGTATTTCACGGATCTATACCCAATGATCTGGTTATTAATCATATTAATAATATACAAACTGATAATCGATTGGAAAATCTAGAACTAATTACCCAACAGGAAAATGGTAGTAATTTTAGATGTCCAGCAAAACCTGTTATTTCGTTAAATCTCGAAACGAACGAGATCAAATTCAAATCAATTTCAGCTGCGGTGAAACATTTTAATATCAGTCCTATGTCAGAAAAATTTGTTGCCGACGAAACAACAAGATCAGCGTTTTCAAGAGAATACAATGCTAGTATTGATTTTAGATATGATGATTAAAAATATTTTGTAATTCGGATTTTATCAAACAACGACGAGCAAATGCTATGATATCATCGCAATCAAATTTTAGCGTCGTTGCTGCACTTTCATTAATTTTATTTTTTTTAGGTTCTGTTAGTAATATTTAATGAGAATCACATTGCATTACAATAACATCAACAGAATATGCACTGCAATCTGACATGCATTTTCTTGCCGCTTCGACTAGTTCGTTGTAATTTAATATATTAAATTTTTGGTGATATTTTACATCGACAGTCATTTCGTAATAACAAATTAGATAAAAATATATTATAATAATGGACTTGATGAAACTACTCGCTCAACTATACGAAGACGATACTAATGATGTCAGCGATAAGGTCTTCAGCAATAAAATCACAATTACTAACAATAATTTTGTTGGTTATAGCGAAGATGATATTTTATATAACAACGAACCTGATGATGATGGTGAAATTTTCACCGTTGCTGTCGGATCTAATTACAGCAGACCAACCACTGGAAAATATAATGTCAAGTATCACATTGCTAAAAAGATATTAAATTCGATTTCATATTCGTCAAAATTTTTAATCTAATGACGATCTCTGACGATTGCAGACAATATCTAATATCGTTATGTAAACCAATAAAATATAAATCTGTCAAACAAAAGTATGAGGAAATTTATAATAGCATTATTTCATAATTTGTTTGGGTGGGATTCAACTGTTAAATTTATCGCTATACCCGCGTCATTTGACTAAACTTTTATCTCCTTTTTTCCTAATTACGTTTTCAATAACAAAAATATCCTGCTCAGTTTTCCGTAGTTCTTGTTCATAAAAACTACCTACGCTCGATTCCCCTGCCAGATCTTTTAAAGCGTATGTTACTGGTATTGTGAAAAGTTCCTTATCAACTACAAATACTTCTTCGCTCCAGTTTGGAGTAAATCCTTTTGCAAATATCTTTTTTATCAAAAACATCCTGCTCAGTTTTCTGTAGTTCTTGTTCGTAAAAACTACCTATGATAGGTTTCCCTACCAGATCTTTTAACGCGTATGTTACAGGTATTGTTAAAAAGTACTTTATCAACAACAAATACTTCTTCGCTCCAGTTCGGAATAAATCCTTTTGCAAATACCGTTTTTATCAAAGAAATTCTAATTTTATCACCAATCTTAAATTTATGTCTGCGGTACATGTTTTCATTTGCTAATATCGGATTTTTAATAGCTTTATTGGGTGACATTTTGATGTTTTGGTGTTTCGTGTTATTATATTCGCCTACGATTCGAGAAAGGTCATTGATGTACCTGTTGGTGTTTTTAGCTGTCATATGTTTGTGTATTTTTTCGTTTAGCGTGCGATTAAATCTCTCGACAACAACGCTTTTACCTTCGCTTCCTGTAACATATTTTTTTATATTATTTTGTTCTAGAAACTGCTCAAACTTTTTGTTAAAAAACTTAGCTCTATGATCAGTCCAGATTTTATTTGGTTTTCTTTCTGTGCTCGTTATTATTTGTCTTAACGCATCAGTCATTGAAGTCCCTGTCTTATCCAAACAGGTACACTAAAAGCGTATTTACTTAAAACTTCTATAACGTTAAACAAATATTTTTTGGAGTACCATCAGCACCAACGTTAAACTTAGCCAGATTGGATACATCCACCAAATCTATTGCCCAGATATCATCTACAGCGTTTGCGACAACTTTACGTCGTGGAAACTTTTTCTTAGGTCTGTGTAGTTCGACTGCAAGATCATCGCATACTTTTTTCCAAGTCGAGACTCCCCGAGTTTAAGTTTATATTTTGCTCCAATCATTCCCTGAACAAATCTTCTATCAAAACGTTCTCGTAGATTTGTTGGCTCCATATCACTTAATTCGTCTATCATTACATTATCACAATCTGCTTTCGAGTTTTCATGATCACGATAACAGATATATTGACGCATTGATATTGCATCAACTTGATTATAGGGCTCTTGACCTGGCAATGGATTGTCGTTTTCATCTAGTTGTTGATCTAGCGGATTGTAAGATCCTCTATAACGATGACCTGGCAAAGTCCAACCGCCTTTTGGTTTTGGTAATTTTCTAATAATTTTATGTATATCTATACCTGTACCTATTATTTCTCTGTTGTTACAACATTGACAGTATGCGACAATTTTATTTTGCTCAAGACACAAATCTCTGTCAGAATAACAGTTGCATATCATTCTATATTTTTAGTCGTCTACTAAAATAACCTCCCTGACAACATTAGGATAACCAGCACCTAGCGAATTTATCGCTGGCAACTTTGTCACTGGCGACATTGCCGCTGGAGACGTTTTCTTTGAAAACATTTTTTCTTTTTCCACAAATTGCACAAATACATTTTAATATCATACTGTTGTTGTTTGGTTTTTCTGTTGCTTCATTAATATTTTCTGTTTTAGTTCTACACTTGAGACAATATGTTGACATTATTATATTTATAAGTTTAGATAAAATTAATTACAATCTCATCATTAGCGTGAGAAGGTTTCTTGTCAAACTGTAAAAAAAACTTTAAAAAATAAGATTTCTGCTCTGGGATATCTGTCGGATAAATATTATACAATAATATCCGCAAGCAGACGTTCCAACAGGTTGGAGTTGATTTGATGAATAATATATTTTTTATATTTTTGTTCATATACTTTTTTATTACATTGCTTGGAGGAAGTCCAAACGAGTAAAATAATTATTATTATAAACTGCTACCCAATGCGTACCGGATCCGTCATTGAAATCTTGTATATTAATAACGCACGAGCTTACAGCTGACGGCGTTTTTATTGCTGTGAGTTCATCTTTAGAATAATCTCCGTGAAATCCAGGAACTGCTTTTAACTTATCAATTGTATCAAAATTGCTTAGCGGGTGGTCGTGTTCCTGGTAATGTTAGGCCACGTCCGATTCCTAAAAGATTTGGCAGCAGACTTTCCGCTAGTCCCGCCAAAAGTGGAGAGAACGGAATAATTCCTCATTGTTTTGTTTGATCGCATACGCATTTGCACTTTGGTGTTGGCGATTTTGTTGTTTTCTTTTTTTGTTTTCTTTTTCTGGCGATTTTGTTGTTTTCTGTTTCCGATGTGGCATTATAATATATCAATTACATAAAATTCACAATTTTTTTGTTCCACTTCCACGAATGATACCATTACCCTCATCAGATTTTCAGAGACTGCTCCTGACATTGCTGCTAGTCCTAATGTTCCCAACAACGGCAAGACTTTAGGTATTATTGTGCTAGCTAATACTGATAATGCCGCACCAAGAAAACCACCTTTGACAATAATATCGTTTGCCATCGCTGTCATTTGTACAGCACTCAAATTTAAAATAAAAGTTTTTTTACCATTATACTTCTTTACTTGATTTTTTGTTACCATTAATTATGTTAAAACACCATCTGAAATATTAGGATTTATTTTTAATGGTACCTGTTCTCGCTTGGCAATAGCAGCTACTAATTTTTTAACTTGGTCATCGGTCAAATATACTTCTTTTATAATATATTTTGCCATTTTATATAACAACTGTAGAATAAACTTGAACGTCATTTTACCTCCAATAGAATCTTCCGTGATAAATCTATCACTGCTCACTAATGCGTATACGTATAAGGGCGCTACCGGAACCGCTCCAAGTGTCCAGGTCATTTCAATATCCGCTGTGCTGTGTACAATTCGCTCGTTATGTTTACTAACATCAAAATGAAATATAGGATAAAGTGTACGAAATTCGTCTGCTGATATCTGAGTTCCATCTTCAACATTTGATATTTTTGCATTGCGTCAAGCAGATACATGTACGGTCGAGAAATATTTTTATTAGCGTCATCTGAAAAATTGCACTCTATAGCTCAATCTGGATATTTCTTTAAATTAAGTCTAGTGTATATTCGTCTGACATTAGCGTGGTCAAATATTGCATTGCTTTATTGTTGGTTGCCTCGCTGGGCGTGCTGTTGAAATACGACAAATATTTGTCTCGGCAGTTGTTCGCTTGATGTTGTTGTGACCCGGCATGTGTAGTCAGTAGTATTTGGAACCGATGTCTTATATATTTTATGCTGCTTAAAATGAATTATGTTTGTATGCTTATCAAGTGTGCTATTTAATTCTGACATTTTAGTGATCGACGGTGTTATACGTGGCGTCCACAGAGCAAGTTTGTTTATGATAAACTGTACATCAACCCCTCCAGATCTAAACAAGCAATCGTTTTGTTCTGCTCTATCTAAAATAAGAGTATGTTTTACTCCGCGAAATACTTTATCGTGATTGCGACAAAAGCCGAAAATCATACATAGTGGAAGCATCATTGTAATTTGACGTGATCCTGCTGCAAGTTCTCTTCGCTTAGCAAAACCTTCGTTATATCGTGGATCTTTTTACGTCAAGTGTGTTAAGAAGCAAATTTAACATTGCAGTACCGTTTGCATCTGCAGCTGGTGGTGTTATATTAAGATTATTAAAAGCTGCCGTAAGAAAAACTCTTGTAGCGTCTGTATTAGCAGCTGCACCTGGTGCTGCAATATCTAGAGCAGCAGCATTAGCAATGAGTAAATTTCTATCAATTCCAGCATTTTCATCTGCATTAGCTCTGTGTACTAAAGCACTTCTCTTCAAAAATTCAGTTGATTCAGCTATACCCCGTCCAGTATCTTAAAACCACATCATGTTCGTTGCTGTTGATCTCGAGTAATCATCTGAAAACGAAATAATATTTAAAATTGTACTTGCAACTTGTAGATGACCTGACATATCTTCTATAGTTTGGCCAGATGATATCTAGCACTTTTGAATAAACACCAGCCGTTATTTATAAGATTATCAAATGTACTTTTAAAACTCCGTCCCCTACCAAAAGGTTTTGGTCTACTATTTTCTGCTGTTTTTTTCAAATATAAAAGCAATGACACCATATCTCATTCTATCATAAAGTGGATGTATATTCTCAATTTCTGTAGCCGTGTTTATTTCATCTTTAGGAGCAACTCCGTCTCTTATTATTTCATCTAATCTTTTGATTAATGCTTGATATTCTGCATCAGTCCACTTTTTTATATTATCAATATCTTTTATATTTTCTTTCTTTAAAAGTCATCATACTCTTAATTATCTATCGTATTATTTGCTTTTTTATATAAAAATGTCTTTGCTCTCCAACCTCCATAAACTTTACAGTAAGATCATCAACTCTTTGTTGCTCCTCTCTGATATCTTTTATGTCTCCTGATAAATTTGTAATAATATTTGTTATTCCTTGCGTTGTTAACTCTGCTAATCTTCGCTCAAGTTTCAGCGGATTATTTATCAATGGATCTGTTTCAGCTTGTCTAGCAGCAGGATCAGCTATATTTGCTGTAAGTGCCTCATTTAGTTTTCTTTTTTCTTCATCAGATCTAGTAACAATTTTTGCAGCAGCTGCTTCTTGTTGTTCTTTAACAATTCCAACCAAACCTTTTTCTTGCAGTTGTTTAAGTTCGTATGATAGTGGTTTAGTTTCAGGTTGTTTGCCTAATAGTGCTTCAGTAACTGGTTTGAAAATCGTAGCTGTTGTTTCTGTAGCAGTCACATGCCCACGTCGTGCTTGCTGTACATTTTGCTTAAGTAATGCCTGAGACTGTGCAAGTTTTTTTAGATCATCTATATTTGTTCTTATATCTTGCTCGTTTGTCCATTATTAATATTATAAATTTTAGAAAATTGAAACCCCTTACTGTAAGTAAGTGTTAATACAACAGCGAAACATTTTAATTGGATTATTTATAAGTTTATCAAACAAGAAAATGTTGTATTTATCCTTTGTAGCATTACGATAAAGTTCAATAAATTTACCTTTTGTTACGACACCGCATTCCTTGTACGCAATATTTCTAACGTCAACATTGTCCGGTCCCGGAAATAATATAAAACACCAAGTATTTCGCCGAATAAACTTTTCGACATTATAATATCCTTGAGCGACATAAACAGAATTGCACTGTTTATTACGTGACAGTGAAAAATACGATTTTATTTTATTCATCTCCATATCATTTAGCGGAATATCATCAAAAGCTACTATCTTATGTTGATCTGCATCAAGTTGATTAATTGGAATAAGATCTCCTGACTGCCTAATTATAAAAAATTTTCACCTGCTTTAAGATCGTCACGAAGCTTGTCATTATATTTGCTTAATAGCTCATACTTATCTTGCTGTGGATTGATTGTGTAAATATAAACTCTATTGTAGTTAAAATTATTACCAAGAAGCAAGTTCATAAGCAAATTTGTTTTTCCCGATCCAGTTCGCCCAACAATAAGATAGTGACAATCAGGAAGTTCATTGTTATGTTTGTGCTTCACCAGCCTCTCTGTATCAAAGATTAATATCGACGAATTTGCCATTTTATATAATATTAAACTAATGTTGATAATTTTATGTAGGATAGTAAATAATGAGTTACTATACAAAATTTGGAACACTAACATGAGATTTAACAACAGAAGGTTATCAAGGTGATTTATCCAAGTTCGCAACTCTTGATCAGCTCAAAAATAAAATTAATAATTTACTAAATTTTGCCAGTGTAGATTCAAATGAAGTCGTAGTTTCCCAGGACAAAAAAGGACGATTAAAGACGAGTAATGTACACCTGTCAGATATACTTGTGCGAAATTCTGCTGCTGTTGCTAATAATATTGTTACTTTTAACAATCGAGGTAAGATACAAGATTCTGGTAGGTCAGTTAATGATTATGTTATAAAAGCTGGTGATTTATTTAGTGGGAACATTGTTAGGAACCAGAACAAGTTTACATACCTTGGGAACCCAACTGTGGAAGGTGACGCATCAACAAAAAAATACGTCGACGATCAAGAATTAAAGTATGTGTCAGTAAACGGTGGTACAATGCGTGCATTTCTCAACATGTATAATAATGGCATTACTAACCTCAGAACACCAGAGACGGATTTTGATGCGGTTAAAAAAATACGTCGATGATAAGGAAGTTCCAATCAGTAATGAAATCACAGCACTCAAATATGAATTTCTTGGTCAAAGGAACACATTTTTAAGTTTTCGCAGAAACATAAACACACTCGAAAATAAATGGTTTGGAAATCCATCAAATGTTGACTTTACACTCGCTAATATTAATACAAAACTCAACGATATAATTCCTAGTTATCTTGAGAAAACGAGTATGATTAAAATTCCTCACAAACAGATTAAAAATATTGTGTATACTGTTGCTTCTGGGTCTGGTACATGGACAAAGCAAAATAATAATTCTATCAAACACACTGCAGAAGTTACTGGTATGTATAGGATGTCTGTACTTAGCAGTGAAAATTTTGAAATATTTACCACATCATCTTCATTGCATAATTTTGATAGGTCTTCTGGAACTGTATCTATAGTATTACTCAAAGGTATTGAAAAAGATTTTATACTTGAACCGGTTAATACAATTCCATTCGAAGCCTTTTATAATTGGTGTTTGGAATTTATAGCTGAAACATCATAAGTACCTACTACTACCAAGCCTGGGGATTATGTAATCAAATATTATAATGAAAAGAAATATAGTTGATTTCAATTATATTTCAAAAAATATTCTAAAACAGGATGTAGACGCACTAAAACAATACTACAAATATTATCATAAAAAAACTTTGGTGCGTAAAAAATGTTACAAATATTATAACAAGATTCTTCGAGTAATATCATATCTACCCTTGTTAATGACCAGTTCTGACATAATTTCAAGTGGGGTATCATTAAATCCCTTTTTGTTAATCATTTCCGGTATTGGTGTTTCCCTTACAGCAGCGTGTAGAAAGATCGAATCTAGACTTTTAATAAAACAGTATGGATGTCGAGCAGCCATTATAACTTACAAAAAACTACTTGATCTGATAAGGTCTTACCAACGATGAGTAAAATATAATATGGATGATTTAATACGTGAGTTTCGCATTATTGACAATATGTTAACAGACTTTCTACCAATGGGGTCAGCAGGTATGAAAAAGATTATCAAAAGAAGTATGATATAACGTAAAATTGTATCTCAACTTAAGATATAATATCACTTACCTTCCTCGCTTTCGTTCTAATGCGTAGTTTAATTTCCGGCCTACACATGTTGTTAACTGGAAGCGTCCCGCTCTACTGCGTAATAAGAATCTACAGGTCTTTTATACACAGGTGACCACGTGTGAGGTAATGACATCCTTGTGTGACTAAAAGCTACCTGGCTTCACTACCTGTAAATTGAAACCTAATTGCGGTATAAAATTCAGGTAAACCGATGACTAACGGCCACCTGGCTTTACCTGTAAAATATAGAGAGGCTAAACTGATAGATCTATAATTGACATTATATTTTCCGACTTAAATTTTATCTAAACTAAAGAAAAAATGTTTGAAAAATTTAACAGTGACAAATAGCTACAGTAGTAAAATCAAATATCCACAGTTGGGACATTAATCATTGGTAATGAGGTATAGATAATATCACTTACTTTCCTCGCTCTGTGAATGTCCGCCACTATGATTCTAATGCGTAGTTTAATTTCCGCTTGGGTCTCCGTATAGAATTTTTATCTGGTGAAAAGCTCGCGGCAGACTGATTAATAAAGCCCGTCTTGCTGTCTTTAGTCTAGTTCGTGAACATTCCACGCATGCGTCTGTTCTGGCAAATTCGATAATCTCTGTATGACGCATCCTTGTGTGAGCTTACCTAGATGATTCACAGATCACATGGCATCATACCTATACCTAGACTGCACCTGTTTTTGTGTAAAATACATGACAGGGGAGATGGGCTACCAACTGTTGTTGTATAATGACAGAGCTTGTGTGAGCTTACCTGGATACCGATCACATGGCATTATCTCTACCTGGATTCACTAACACCTGTTGTTGTTGTAATGACAGAGAGAGAGGAGAGGGGCTAGAAACCTTACTATACTTTTGTGAAAAGAGGTGGGTGGGTGAAAGTTGGGGGTGGGGGGTGGTAATTTATACTAGTTTGAAGGGCAGAAGTACAGCTTGGGGTAGAAATCTTGTTTTCCCTTACTACTACTTAGTCTATCTTGCAGTATCTTGGGTTAGACGAATAACTCAACTACATAGGGTTATTATAGATTATGTATTAACTGAAGAAATTACTAATGACGATGATTTAATAAAGAAAAATTTTAGGGTCTTATAAGCAATGTGACAAAAAAATGTGACTTTCTTTGATATTGACACTGAATTTATTATAAAACTAAAACAGCTACAGAATAATCACTGTGCAAGTTTTAACACAATATTGTTATGGCAATATTCAAATAATAATCCAAGACAATTTACCGTAGACAGAATAAATAATGATCTCGGTCACATACATCAAAATTTGATGTTGACCTGTCTTGAATGTAATCGACACAGAGGTGCTAATTTATCTAAGTGAACGCGGTGGTAATTGTGTATCTGTAGGAATTACCTGCAATTGTTCACGCATAAATCCACGTTGAGCAGTAGTATCTAGTCTGTATATAGCAGGTCTTCCGGTGGGTCTAACCACGCTAGAAATTTGTATGTGTGGTCACACTCCAAAAAGGGTCAGTAGCTCGTCTTTTGCCAACCTCCAACTCCACTGGTTCGTATAAATATCTCACAGTTACATTACCTAGTACTGGTTGTTGACCTCGTTGTCCGTATTCATCGTTACATGTTGTTTTTGTTCTTGCATTAGAAGGTTTCATGGAATTTGCACGAGTGATGTCATTATTTAATGCAAATATCACACTTGGTAACCTTACAACCCATTTACGAGATCGCTAAACGGACTTAAAGTCAGCATATATTTCCTTCGCATATTGATATCCAAATTACCGCTCAACTAGTGATCGATTAAATTGTTCAACGATTGCTTGATCACGATGAATTTCAGTATGCCCTCGTCTGATATTAACATTATGTTTTTTCATCATAATTGATACTGCACCAAGAAATTCTTTACCAGGATCAACTTGTAATAGTTGTGGACATCGTATACCACCACGTTGATAAATTCACTCAAACGCAGATGTAACTTCAGATGCTTTCTTTTCTTGATATTGGTCCAACTTCTTTATATCTACTTGCAATATCAACAACAGTCAATGCGTATTTGTACGTGCGTGACTTTCGTCCACGTGTTTTAATAGAATCGTGTGGTAAAAACAAAATATCTGCTTGGTGAACTTCGTTAGGAAAACTGACATCAAAATGTGCATATTGAATTTTATTTGGTGGTGGTAAATAAATTTGCCATAATGCCTGTCGTGCTAACCAATTTGCAGCAACAGAACGTGAAACTTTTGCTGCCTCAGCATGTTTAGTGATCGCTGCTTTACCTTTCCAATACCATCCAGTGCTATAATAAAAGGATTCCATTACAATGATTTCATAATTAATTACCAGCCCCTAACATTATTTAACTTTTCATAGCGGATTTTATTAAAAAAAAACTGGCGAGTTTCTATCTAACAGAGTTATTAGGTATAAAATTTAATGCACGAATCAATTTCACATCTGCAAGATGCCGCTGCTGCAAATCTTTACTTTTGTAAGCAACGTCGTGAATATGACATGCTTGGTCAATTTTATTTACTGGATACTCTCCTGTTCTTGGTTGATCTTGATCGTTACGTCAGATATTAAGTATAGTTCCACGACCACAGTAATTATATCCAGGAAGGTGTTTCTCAACAACATATTTAGCCCAAGGTAATCCAGGTAATTGTCCTAAAGAATCAGCAATATCCTCAATTATGTTCCTTGTCCCTGTGATAAATGTATATTTTTGTTTACCACATTTTACACATTTACCTGTTAATGCACGTCGTTTATTTTTCGTTATTATTGTGGTTAATCCAGTGGTAGCTGTAGATGATCTACATCGAAAAAAATATAGACTCATGTTATTAATAATATGGATACAACAATTGACTTTTCGGCTACACGTAAACAGGAACCAGTGAAGCACCATCCAGCATTACAAAATTCGATAAACATGATTATAATAGGTCCATCTGGATCAGGTAAACCAAAGTTATTATTAAATTTAATAATGAGGTGGTTGCGATGGAGCAAACTATATTTAATAGCACCGTCTGTAGATGATCAGCATTGTTACGAAGTACTTAAGGATTTTAACGATAAAGCAAAATCAGTTAATAAAGACGGTGATGATATTTTAGACTTTATCACAGATATAGATGAAGCTTCTTCTGTAGATGACTTAGATGGATTCATTAATAATCTCGTAGTATATGATGATGTAATGCTGAACAAACAATCTAATCCAGCTAGAATATTTTCTCGAGGTAGACATAAAAACAGAGATATACATAAATACATAGGGTCATCAGAGATAACTGTACTATTTTGGTTGTGTTTAATGGAGTAGATAATTATACTTTACAGAATATTTATTATATCTGGTGTTCAGGGGACATGGATATGAATAAATTTAAAAATTTATTTTCTAGAGCACAATCTGTTCCGTTTGGATTTATAACAATAAATCTACATGATCCAAGATCAAGATATCGTGTTGGTGTAGACAAAATATTTGGTTAAACTCCCCTTAACAATCAGGAACAGGAGGGAGGGTGAATGACAACAATTTAGACCCTATAGAAGTAAACAATATACCTTACAAAGTAAACAAATACGTCAACAATACCGTAACAAAAATGAGCTAACCTTCTGACAAAGTCAGGCGATTTATACTAACGGTTCTTAACCGTAAGGAAATATACTCAGTTAGAGACTTTGGTTTAGCGTTGTTGACCTTTTTTCAGCTTCTGCAGGAACCTTTTGTTTTCGTTAAGGATTCGAGCAAAATTTTGGAGGGTTCACTCTCCCTGATGCTCGAGTCAACTGTGACTGGTCAGACTGGATTGCGCTTTGGATTATAGTCGCTTACTGCCTGATCGGCATTCGTGCGACTTGTTGTGACCTCGAGCTGGGCATATGTCCCTTTAAGAGGGCGCTTGGCCCAGAGATGGGCCTCCGGGAACTTTGAAGAGGAAGGACGAGTCTCCCGGAGCCCCCGGGGAAGAACAAAGAAGAAGAAAGAAGACAGGCGGCGAAGGACAACAATGGACAAATGAAAGGAACGCTGGGCCTTCTGGAACTTTATGAAATCTGGTCAAATTATATCCAGTTTTTCCTACGGGAGTCCTTATGCCAATATTGTGTTAGTCACCTTTGGAATTTGTCGAATGCCTCTGAGTTGTAATTTTTGAATATATTAATGTTTGAATTTTGTGTACTTGGCGTACTTATAAGGACCTAAAATTTCCTTCAATTTGTTAGGTGGATGTCACCCATTGTGCTTTTTTACCACCGTATAATTTGTCCTGTTTTTTTTTAATTTTAACCGTCTTTCCAAAGGATCATGTTTATTCAAAAGGTCATCAAAGTGCCAAAGTGAAGACTAAGTTATGGTATATTTTGCAGGAGAGTTGGCCAAGCGCCCCCGCACTGTCCCACTATTGCGCTTAATCGTGTCCGGGGAGGGGATTATAGGACAGTAGGGGGAGGATTTTGGTCCTGGACTGTCCCTTACTTTTGAAGCGATGGTAACACATTTTCAGGTATTTTGTGTGTTAGTATCGGGTGGGGGATTATGGGACAGCAGGTAGAGCTTCCTAAACTGTCCCTTGTCTTGAGGTTTCCGCAACTATTGGACATGATATATTTTCATAATGGCAATGTTTGAGATTTAGGCAGACACAGTACAGTAATATCTTTTCGTAATGGCAAATGTAAGTTGTAATTCTATTCGTAATGGTGACCCACCCGCTTTATATGGTATTAGCACGGACGTGATAGAATACATTCCTACTGAGTTTTAGTATTGGAACATAATGATATCTCATGTCCTGAGGAGGAATAGAGAGAAAGCCAAAGTGCATATATTCACAGTGTGGGTTTCTTATAACTGAACAAACAACAGACACGATTTTTTCTCAAAAAACAAAAAATTTTTTATTCAACTAACAATCAACACAATTAACAACGAACAAGGAATAAGCAACAATCACATTAAAAATACAAATTAGTTTTGACAAGGTTGACAACGTGGTGAAATCGTGTGAGATTTCCATTGATGAACCTCATAAGGCCGTTTTCTAGCTAACTACAAAAGGAAAAAAACCATAAAGGTCACAAAACCATCGATCTACCTTTTCATCGTTTCTACAAGAGTCGCGATCAAAATAAGTGAATAATGTTCTAAAGAATGCCCGAGACTGCGATGATGAAGAAAATACAAACAATATTGTCCACACACCATGGAATCGTTGCTTTGTAACACCACATTATTGAATCATGTCGTCTGGGCATTTCTTCTCATAAAGTAAATGATATCGTCTTACAAAGGCGGTAATCCATACGAATCAAAACACTCCATACAATTGTCTAGGAAAGTACACGGCTACCCAGTGAGTTACTGGAAGATAAATGTCGTCCGTGTTGATGACTTAAGCTTGATGTTCTTGAGGTTTGCGATGAGAGAGTTCATCTTTAGCACACAGCATAGGATTCCAAGAAGCAGTATACGGACTGTTATTCAAAAGGTAATAAAGTTCCCAGGTATATACTTTTTCTGGTTGTGTTGTTTCTCGTTTTTACAGGTAATGATAAGTCATCAATTCAATTCTGACTTTTTGCTGGAAAAGATCTGACAAGTAAGTGTTATTTTGCCTGGTTTCCCAACTCGGGCTAAGAGAGCTTCGATCCGATAGATCTCTTGAGTAGTCAATGGAGGACAGAAATGATCACGCAAGCCTTTATACCACTCATACAACTCGGTTTCTTCTGAGATGAGGTTAAAAACTTCGTCCAGATACTCGTCCAATTTTTCTTCTTGGTTCATCATGAGATATTTATCTTGTTGAATTTGACTGGGATGATCTTTTTAACATCCATAACAATCTTTCTTGACCAATTCTGTAATTTTATCCGCCAAGTGTTTAGCAAAAGAGGAGACTAAATGTTGTTCTTATTCTGGCCATCTGAACTTGACTACCTTGTTCCATTTTTTGTCTTTGGATTTTTTTCCACAGTATTCTCCCATTCCATAGATTTTAACATTTTCAAAGAAGGATAAGTATCTTCCATAGTGTCTAATAGTCTAGAATAACTTCTCTCAAACTGTTGATTTCTAGGTTATTATCGAATTCAGCATACAGGATGACGTTCACTGCTTGGGGTAAAGGATCTGCGAACTGAAGTTCCACAGGCAGTTGACCGGATTTTATAGGGTGGAAATGTCTCTCGTCACTGCCTTGGTCTGGAGTGAAATCAAAGGCCCACAAAGAGTATCCTCCAGTATAATCGTCGTACGAAATGCCGTGACTGGTGTTGGTTCCTAGTTGTCCGGTAGCTTCGTACAGGGACAAGTACGATCTCAAGTAATTCTTCTTATCACTAAAATCAGGTTCAAAAGGTCTGGTATACAAAGTCTTGCCATAGCGAATGACTTCGATCATGGACACATTGTAGTGCTTAAACTGGGAGAGATTTTCTGTGTGTGCTCTATTGAGTGCTGCATTACTGACGATACCAACGATTAAACGTTTGTCCAACTGTCCTTGGAACAGATGATCTTTGATCGTGGATTGAAGGTCGCTAGCAATGGTGAATGTTCTCAATTCTAACGTCGTATCGGATAATTGGCGATGGTTCTGCTCAAGGTGTGACTAATGTCGTTCCCCGTTTTAGGTAACACTTCTACGCGGCGTACGTAAATCTGGCTTCTTGGATGACTGTTTTGTAATTAGTAGCATCAACCATCAAATGGAAAGCGACACTTCTACGATTAAGTGTCAGGGAAATATCCACTCTGTTTAGTAAATACTTGTCTTGCAACCACATGTCCAAATGCAAACGATCCATCAATTCCAAACCACGTTATCCCACGATTTACTTTTGACGATCCTTAAAACCTACATTATGTTGATCGTCAGTGTCATGAGCTGATATGATTGTGTCGTTGAACTTAGTCAACGAGTCAGGTTTCCAGACATGCATCCAGATGAGTGTTCTTGGCCTCTTTTCCGTACGTCAAGAGATTTTCTAGGTACGCTCGTAAGGGTAAGTATCCATGCTACTGCTGACCAGTTTGTTAATCAAGTACCAATATACTTCGTTGAACAATGAATGCATGAAATTGTTGACAGGAGCTACTATGGTTTCATCTGCTGAAATGGTACCTTCGGGTTTGAGCACTTTCACTTTTACATACAAGTAACTGCTTTTCTGATCGATGTAATCTTCGGGTTGTCCTTTGATTTCAAACTCGATGAGAGCAGAATCCGTCAAAGAGGAAATGGGATGAAATTAGACCCATTGGGATTCATGCATGGTCATCATAGTGGATGGCAACGCAAACAGATCCAGTCCCGACTTGGAACAAGCACAAGACTCTCGGTGCATCATTGTCTCTTTGTGCGCAATTTAATAATCAAAAACGTATAAATCTGGTACAGTTTTTCTTTTCTTACCCTTTCTAGCTCTGAGAGTGTGAGGTCCACTGAAGGGATGTTTTCATTGTCGTCTTTTTCTACCTTATCCTTGCTGTGGTGTCAGGGAAGCAGGAATGCCGGAGTCTGCAGCAATCGTGGTATTTATAGAAGTTATTCGCCGTCCCAAAATATCTTTGCCTGATTGAAGCAAAATATTTTTGCCTGCTCTCAAGAATGCTCCTTTGGTATTGTTTTTGTGAATCAGGACATTTTGGAGAAATTCTTTACCGTGTGTCAATGCTGGATGGAGCTTCACTGGTTCCTGTTTTCGTGTATCCGAAGTAAAATCAAAACGACGAAAAGTCAGTTATTGTATCCATATTGTTAATAACATGAGTCTATATTGTGTTCGATGTAGATCATCAACACCCACCACTGGATTAACAACAATAATAACGAAAAATAAACGACGTGCATTAACAGGTAAATGTGTAAAATGTGGTACACAAAAATATAAATATAAGTATTTCGAACAATCCTGATCATCTACAGACGGTGCTATTAAATATAGCTTGTTCCATCTTAACCAACTCGTTAATAAATTTAATAAAAATTGTGTTTTACCTGATCCAGATGGACCTGTTATAATTATTCTTATCGATTTGGTAATGCTGGACGGTACTTCACTGGCTCTTGTTTTGTGTAGCCGAAAAGTCAATTATTGTATCCGTATTATTAATAACATGAGCATATATTGTGTTCTATGTAAATCATCTATACCCACCACTGGGTTTACAACAATAATAACGAAAAGTAAACGACGTGCAATAACAGGTAAATGTGTAAAATGTGATACACAAAAATATACATTTATCTCAGGAACAACAAAGATAGGTGGGGATATTGCTGCTTCTTTAGGAAAATTACTTGGATTACCATGGGCTAAGTATATTGGTGAGAAACACCTTCCTAGATATAATTACTGTGGTCCTGGAACTCGACATGATATCAGACTCGATAACCAGGATCGACCAAGACCAGGAGAGTATCTAGTAAATAAGATTGATGAAGCATATCATTTTCACGACGATGATTATAACAGTAAAGATTTGCAACAACGGAATCTCGCAGATGTGAAATTGATTCATGCATTAAAATCTATACCTAATAAATCTGTTAGAGAGAAACTCGCCAGTGTTCTAATAAAATCCGCTATGAAAAGTAAAATATATAGTGTTAAGGGCTGGTAATTAATTGTATAATTATTATAATAGTATCCATTTATTATAACCCAAGAGGGTATTGGAAAGGTAAAGCAACGATCACTAAACTTGCTGAGGCAGCAAAAGATTCACGTTCTGTTGCTGAAAATTGGTTAGCACGACAGGCAATATAGCAAATTTATTTACCACCACCAAAACAAAATATTCAATACGCACATTTTGATGTCTGTCTTCCTAATTTCATCAAGCAGATATTTTGTTTTAACCAAACGATACTATTAAAAGACGTGGACGAAAATCACGGAAGTACGCATTGATTGCTGTTGATGTTGCAAGTGGATATAAAGAATATGAACCATTATCAACAAAGACATCATCTGAAGTTTCTTCTGCTTTCGAAGGAATTTTTCAACGTGGTGGTCTACGATGGCCACAACTATTACAAGTTGATCCTGGCAAAGAATTTCTTGGTGCAGTATCATCCTTGATGAACAAGTACAACGTTGAAATCAGACGAGGACGTATAGAGATTCATCGTGATTAGGCAATCGTTTAACAATTTAATCGAACACTTGCTGAACGGTTATTCGGGTATCAGTATGCAAGGGAAATATCCCTGAACAAAGTTCAGGCAGATCCAAGATCCCTTGAATGAGTTGCGAGGTTACCGAATGTGATAGCTGCGTTGAATAAGGAAGTTACTCGTGGAACTTCTATGAAACCGTCTGATGCGATAACAAAAAATATATACCGATAAAACGTAAATCTATTTCTCAACCAGTCCTAGGCAATGTTACGGTTAGAAATATATGCGAACCTAGCGAAAAAGGCTGAAAAAGGGCACCTGATCCTATTTGGAGTGTGACCACACACAAAATAACCAGCGTGGTAAGGTCCACAGGTAGACGTGCAATATACAGATTAGATTCAACTGCTCGTCAGCGTGGATTTGTACGTGAACAATTACAAATAATTCCTGAGGATACGCAATTACCACCGAGTACTTTTATAAACTTGCAGATCCTCGACGTCGATTACACTCCAAAGAGGCCAACAACACATTTTTGCGCTTGTGACCATGACTACTATTAATTCAACCAACGGTAAATTGTCTTGGGTTATTGCTCGAATAATGTCACAACATTATTGTGTTGCAATTTGCGCGATGATTATTTTGTCGATGTTTAAACATCATAAAAATAACCACATCTATATTACACTCCCGAATATTTTTTGCAACACTGCTTATAGCTGCATAATTGTTTATTGATATCGACATTATTGGTGATTTCTTCACAATCCATGATAAACCGTTGTAATTGTGATATTCTTCTAACTCGAGATACTGCGAGATAAACTAAATTTGACCACTCAATACGATCATCGACTATCCAAACTTTAGTATCAGTGATAGTTAATCCCTGCGACGAATAAATCGTTATAGCGTACCCTAAGGTCCATGGCGATTTAACCATGTTTAACGCGCTCTCGACAACATCAACATTGACAAGGATAATATCATTTGACACAAGATTTTGTATTTGAAAATTTTCAGTGTCTACACTAGAAATATTAACATCAACATTTTGTTGTCTAGTATCTGCAGGGCGATAACACAAAGGTGCAGGAAACTTTGGGAATTTTTCCTTGTGCAACGCATATAATTTCTTTTGTAGTTCGTCACGAACTAATTTTCTACTGGCAACTATCAAATCAGCAGGTTTCTATAAAGTCCAAAAATCATTCATGGATGTTTCTGGAATTATCTCACGCATTATTTCACACTGTATTTTATCTGATTGTAGTCGTATTATTATTTTAAATTCTTTCAGGGACTTATCAGCAGCTCTATGATCATCAGATATTTCTTTATAAAAATCTACATTGTTCTTTAGCCAATCATGTGGAGACTGCCCAGCAAAGCGTGGTGGTTGACCATGATCACCACACATAATCACAGCAGTATTCTTTAGTAACAACCAAACAAGAAATATTTGTAATACATCCAGAGGCACCGTTTATATCTCGTCCCATATGATAATTGTAGGTTTATATTTTTCACCCATTCGTGATGAGGTCCATGTATCTCCGCACCATCTAAAGAAATTATGATATGTACATGACTTTAAATCTCGTTGCTTTATTTCCCTGGCGAGTTTGTACGTTGGTGTTAAAACAGTCATATATAAGCTCATAAATAAGTTAATCGCGCGTGTTGTTATACCTGAACCTCAAGACCGATTAAGATAAACGGTCTTAGGTCTAGATACAGGATCATACACGGATGGCGCAGATAATTTTGATACTTGATTATTTCTGTAATATGTTTCCTCAATTTCAACATCGGATGATTCACAATAACTAAGTATATTTTCCTGTTTTATCCTCCACGTTCCCTATTCACCATTACCGAGATTTAATAAATCTTTATATTTTTTTATGGATAAAATGAATCTGTTGCTACTCTAGCAGCGTAACGATGAAATCTATAGATTTATCGAAACATAAGCTAGCATCGAAGATCTTAGATGAGTAAACTGCGATAAGTCGCCATCAGTATAGCTCACAATGGTACCTAGTTTTGTTTTGTCTGATCAATAAACATTACATCTACTTATAAATGTGTTTTTCTCCATCGTATCAGCGATTATAAAATC
This sequence comes from Potamilus streckersoni, assembly GCA_016746295.1. Classification (NCBI taxonomy): domain Eukaryota; kingdom Metazoa; phylum Mollusca; class Bivalvia; order Unionida; family Unionidae; genus Potamilus; species Potamilus streckersoni. Next base: position 12,518 of record JAEAOA010000124.1, on the reverse strand, counting down.
GAGTTCAGCATCGTCCATGATCAATCTTGTACAAATTTGTTTATAATCATGTGATCCTCCTTGAGTAACCTTACCGATTATTTATCTGCCGAGATCTTTTGCAAATTTCTCATCGTGTTTATCAGTGTCTGGCACCCAAACTTGCTTTTGCATCCGATGATATAATAGCTTCAGACACTGTCAACGATTTTAAAACTCTAGCATTGAGCATATATCTTAGCAGAACTATTGGAGCCCAACATTTTTTAGTAAAATGTTTTCCAAATCACGCATATACAATCATATGGAGACCTTCTCTAAACTCAAACGACTCTACATAAGCAAATCCTGTTAAACCAAAATCTGGCAAGGATCCATTTATCGCAACTCTGGTCATGTCATTTGTAGGATGTCTAAATCTATTAAAGTATTTAGAACACTCTCCATATCCAAGGAAACTCCCAGGATAACACGATACCATATCAACTGAGATAACATCTTTGTAATTATATTTAGTATTCCACAATCCACCGTGCCAGTATTCTATACAACGTCTCAAGATAACTTCAAGAAATTATGATCGTGTCGGTTTCCACGAGCTTTTGTCTTCAGCGACATGAGTAGCAACCGATGGTTCGGTAAAACATTTACTTAGTAATTGTCTAACTTTGACATCATCAGAAGTATATTTCAGCGCAAGGTTTTCCATTTCTTTATAAAGAGATTCTGTACGATAAATATCACCGTTAGACGGTACAAACTGATCATAATAATCATATTCAGAACTCTGAAATAACCACACAGAAAAAGGATCACATTTACTAATATCACTGATAGCATCGAATACATCATCGTGGTAAAATTTAACCGTTCTTTCTCGTGGAAATACAGTTACAGCATCAGTCCATGCATGCGCGTTATGATCAATAATATTTATAGGAGATCCTCTAGATTTATATTTTGTTTTGTGCAAAATCTCTCCTGTCAACGTCTTCACTGTTATTGGAAATCTTAATAAATTTTATAGCTCAGCAACGTGGCTAATAGACGCTCCAGTGTTTTAAACTTTTTCAGCCCACATATTTTTTTTTTACGCCAGGCATTGTAAACTTAACAGCAACAATCGCTGTCAATCCCGTTTGCGACGTTGTGGATGGAAGTTTTCAAAAAGATCTTTCAAAGTCTAGTCAGGAACAGCAAAGATACTTATTATACACATTCTCACCGCGCGAACGCAAAGGTTTTCTTAGTGTATAAAAAGCTATAAACCCCATATACTTGCGTGTTCATAATCCGTTATTATCAAGAATACACTTCAAACTTACAGACCAAAATAATCACATCTTGGACACAAGAAATGAAATTATAAATATAAATCTGTATGTCAGATCCTAATACGTTTTATGTCACAACGCGAAACAAAAAATATATCTTTGGTACTTGCATATAGTATCTGATACATAATGGTTGGTCCGTATACAACATAGTTACAATATATATATATATATATATATATATATATATATATATATATATATATATATATATATATATATATATATATATATATATATATATTACTTAAGTATAAATATGCATTAGTTTTCCCATGGATTTTGTTTTGCAATTATAACAGTTAATGGCCCCTCATTATCATTTTTATTATCAGTTTCACTTTCAACATTTTCACAATGTTCTCTTAACTGTCTTATTCGATACGTTTTATTCTTTTTCTTTTCGTATTCATGAGATAATTCTAACTTGATTTTGTTAATGGCGTTTGAGAGTGGTACAAACAATTTTACCTGATTATTAGCGACTGTTGTTAGTGACTTTATCAATCCACTGTGCATTTCCTTTAAAATTTGTAATCTGATGAAAGCGTAAATCTGTTTTGATTTTTCAGCTGTTGTAATGAGTTCAAATCACATAGAATTTTTTCAAGCATTAAGATTTTCAGACACATCGATATGGTTATGTTGTAGTTTTTTAATAGCAGAAACAATAACGTTTTTATTTTCATTATTCATTATAATATATATATATATATATATATATATATATATATATATATATATATATATATATATATATATATATATATATATATATATATATAATAGACCAGCTTTGGTGAAAAGTCGAAACTTCTAACTATAATACGAATTATCATATATCATCGAAATATGGATCAATGTGGTTATTAGCAGTTGAAAATGATATGAGATAGCGGGATGGTAAGATGATGTGATGATATTTATTGATAATATGTTCGATATTATATTATTTGTTTAAAATATCCACAAAAAACAGCAGCGATGACATTCGCTCTAATAAACCGTTCCACTGGGGTTCCTTTAGCTGGTACAGCTTTGGCCGATAAGATCCTAAGAGTCCCATTTTTGTATGGCATTTATTGCCTTTGTTTTGTTTTGTTTTCCATGGGCACTCTTCATAGTTAAGGCCTCTCTTATGGCCCACAGGCACCTTATCGAAACTATTTCTTTCAGCGACATTTTTTCTGAAAATCTCTATGTGGGAACCCTTCAGTAAGGTACCTTGATCTTGTCAAGTTTAGCGAGCTCACATCACCCTGATGTCTATTTTTGGACGTCTCAAGACGGCACGCAACACATAACATATAATGATGATAATAAAGGCCTTTTCTACTTGTGAACAGAAACTAGCACACCCACCCCCAAATATCAATTCGTAGGGGTGAAAACTATCATCACAACGTATTGACGTTGTAGCTGGGTGAATTAATTTATATTCACAAATATAGGGGGCCTGTCGATCACCCCACTAAATATATAATTTTTTGTCGGCATAAGATCGCCCACTCCCATACACAAATATTTTTGCCTTTCATAGGATTTGAACGCCAATCGCAATCACCACAGCCTTTCCATGTTACCAATCGAGCTACGGACACACTTATATGTTTAAGGAAAATTAGTTAACATATAGTTACCTAGACCAAAAGTAACAACAATGACAGTTTCTGGTATTTTATTTTTAGTTTTCAGAAAAAATACATAATTCTGCATAACACAAAATAACACAAAATAATACTGAATATGAGCGCATAAAAGACGTTTGATTTAGTCAAGAAAAAATAGCTTTACACAATCAATTAGCTTTACATTTTTGCTATCACTTATCTAGGTCCATGTATTATACGATTCCAAACAGACACTTATGTTATTGCCTGCTTCCACTGTTAAATCTCTGTTTATAGAATCGGTTATATGTATATTTTTCACGTATTTTGTATTTATTGTCATTCAATATGCTATATTCTAAACTTGCTGTCTGTGTAGGACTACGATAAAATCGATATAATGGATCTAATTACAAGAGCCAACCTACCAAGAAATTAGCAAGGTGCCTTGCAAATCAATAATTTACGTACTTTGCTTAGCTAGCCAATGAACTCTGTGAATCCTGCACGCGGATGTTATGTAAAAACAAAGCATGCAGTTCGCGGAATTTACATAAAGGATAGGTAAAGTATTATTTTATCAGTTAAGAATGAGTTGCCGAATTAGCAATGAAAATACCACTGGTATGTTTGTAAAATGTTACTACGTTATGAATCATAGGTGTATAAAGTGATTCTCCGTCAAAGAATTATATATATCTGATTATAAGTGTGCGAATAAAGACTTCTGTTAAGTTTGCTCGCTTTTTTTTGGTTGAAAACCTCAGGGGTGTTAACGGAGTTTAGCATTAGATTTTGAATTTGTTTATCAAATACGGACTTTTCCAGGATTTTGTTATCATAATTCCATAGCAAAATGATCATAAAATCTCCACAATATTAGCAAAATAACCAGTATTTGACAAACAAATTTAAAACTTAATGTTAATTCCCGTTAACACACCTGGGGTTTTCAACCAACAAAAACGCGTAAACTTAACAAAAAAAAACAATGATAAAATCGACTAAAATGCCTAAAAAATAGAGTAAAAAACAACAAATTTGATAAAAATCAAACAAAATAAAAAACAAATAAATCTGATTAAGTAGAGAATTGTTTCATGATATCGAATGCAGTTTATGTATCTTTGTGGAGAACCATCTTATAATATTTCCTGAATGATATGTACAGATTGCAAACTAAATAATAACAATAAATACAATACTGAAAAGGTTTATCCTTGCCTAGGTCTCGCTTAATTATCAAAGTACCTGAAAATGATATTCTGTCCAAATTTTAAGGAATAAATAGACCTAAGAACACCATCTGCTGAACGTTTCACTGCGAGGGGGGGGGGCGCTATGTTAAAATATTTACTAGCGGAATCAATTGACTTGAACATAATTTCTTCTCCAGATTCTTTATTCACGGACTTAATAGCTTTTGGAAATCGTACGCCGCCAGTTTTTCCAAATTTGCAGTTTTAACTATGATTGATAATACGTAAATTTTAAGTGGGTTCTCAAGTTTATTGTTGTTAATGTGGTCCACCACATACCCGTCTTTGATCGGTCCCAAGAAGCATTCGACGATAAATCTATGTGATAAATAGTTTTTATTTCCTTTTGTACTAAACCTAAGATAACCAGCATTGTAAAAAATATCTACTGGTTTTTTCAATCTGCAATTCCTAATGATACCAGTACGATTCGCTTCATTTATATACTATATACTATTTGTTTAAACCATTGTTTTGAAAATCTAGCTAGATAATCTTCTTTGCGTTTTATAATAGATTCAGAGTTATATTTTTTATTGTAATATCTTTTTAACTCCCTGGATCTTTTACCACCACATTGCGCACAAAAGTAAGTCTTTCCTCGCACATCAACAACACACCGTATACACGATGTAGGTCCTAGACTTCTGTTTCTAACGCATTGCATGTTATAACTGCAGAAGTCGTTTACACATTGTTTGTTACACGGAGACGTGTGACCAATCTTAAGCCAGCGGCAATTATGATTTTGTTGAATCAATATATAAATGATTAATACTTCAATTTAGATACATATTTGCCTTAATTATAATATGCAGGAATTATCCGCAATTGATCCTGCCGCATCTAGATTTGATCTTGACAGGCTACACAAATTTAGTTTCTCGATGAAAGATCTAGCTTTAATAAATGCGGATATAACTAAACGCATTAGTGAAGCCAAGAAGGAGTTTCGTGACGATGGTGCAGTTCATGTGTGGTCCACATTCAGGATTGGAAATGATGTCTATGTTATGAATGTCAAACGAGCAAGAGAAATCATTGAATACCTTGATGTTAAGAAATATATTATTTTAGTAAAATTTATTGTTCATACAGAGGATGATATCTGGATCGTCCGAGACCAACGCGAATCAGTCCAGAAGTCAGGGAGTAATATTATCCTTGGTAAAAATTCCAAACCAGGAATACTCACTTGAATAGACAAGCAGTATTATGAGCGATCTTATCCAGTAACTGCTGTTGTGTACGCGCATTATCATTTAAATGATAAACCTGACGTAAAGGATCTCAAGAAAATGAAAATGTCGAGAATAAACTGTGTAGCAGAGCGAGTTGTAGAACACTTCACAAAAGCAATTCAGGGAGACGGTTTCACAGATTTAAGGCGTAAAAATAGATATGTGGGCTGAAAAAGTTAAAGACATTGGAGCGTCTATTAGAGACGTTGCTGAGCTAGAAAAGTTATTAAGATTTCCAATAACAGTGAAGACGTTGACAGGAGAAATTTTGCACAAAACAAAATATAAATCTAGACGAGCTGCTATAAATATTATTGATCATAACTCGCATGCAAGGACGGATGCTGTAACTGTATTTCCACGAGAAAGAACGGTTAAATTTTAGAGTGGTTATTTCAGAGTTCTGAATATGATTATTATGATCAGTTTGTAGGGTCTAACGGTGATATTTATCGTATATAATCTTTTTATAAAGAAATGGAAAACCTTGCGCTGAAATATACTTCTGATGATGTCAAAGTTAGACAATTACTAAGTAATTGTTTTACCGAGCCATCGGTTGGTGCTCATTTCGCTCAGGAGAAAAACTCGTGGAAACCGACACGATCAGAATTTCTTGAAGATGTCGTGAAAAGTTTAATAGTAGAATACGAACACGGTGGATTGTAGAATACTAAATATAATTACAATTACGTTATCTCAGTTGATACTGTAGCGTGTTATCCTAGGATTTTTCTTAAATATGGAGAGTGTTCTAAACACTTTAATAGATTTGGACATCCTGCACATGACATGACCAGAGTTGCGATAAATGTACCCATACCAGATTTTGATTTAACAGGATTTGCTTATGTAGAGTCGTTTGAGTTTAGAGAAGGTCTCCATATGATTGTTTGTGCGTGGTTTGTAAATTATTTTACTAAAAAATTTTGGGCTCCAATAGTTCTGCTAAGATATATGCTCGATGATGGAGTTTTAATATCGTTGAAAGTATCTGAAGCTATTATATCATATCGCGTGCAAAAGCAAGTTTGGATACCAGAACCTGCTACACACGATGAGAAATTTGCAAAAGATCTCGGCAGATAAATAATCGGTAAGTTTACACAAGGAGGATCACATGATCATAAACGAACTTATACAAGATTTCTCATGGATGATGCTGAACTCGATTGTATAATCGCTGATACAATGGAGAAAAACACATTTATAAGTCGATGTAATGCTTGTTTATCAGACAAAACAAAACTAGGTATCATTGTGAGCTATACTGATGACGACTGATCGCAGTTTACTCATCAAAGATCTTCGATGGTAGCTTATGTTTCGATAAATCTATTATCGATGGTAAACAGATTTCCTCGCGGCGCTGTTAGAGTTGCGACAGATTCATTTTATATACACAAAAAATATATAGATTGATTAAATCTTGGTAATGGTGAATGGAGAACGTGGAGGATAAAACAAGAAAATATACTTAGTTATTGTGAATCTGCCGATGTTGAAATTGAGGAAACATATTACAGAAATAATCAAGCATCAAAATCATCTGCGCCATCCGTTTATGATCTTGTATCTAGACATAGCGATTAGCTTATTCGTGTGGTCACACTCCAAATAGGATCAGTTGCCCTTTTTCTGCCACCTTCGAGTTCTCCTGGTTCGTATAAATATCTAACCGTAACAGTGCCTAGGACTGATTGAGAAATAGAATTACGTTTTAGCGGTATATATTTTTTGTGATCGCATCAGACGGTTTCATAGAATGTGCACGAGTAACGTCCTTATTCAGTGCAGCTTTAACATTCGGTAACCTCGCAACCCATTCACGAGATCTATTCTTTGTCATAAAGTCAGGAGATATTTCCTTTGCATATAGATAACCGAATAACCGCTCTCCAAATGTTCGATTAAATCGTTCAACGATTGCCTGATCACGATGAGTCTCCGTGTATCCTAGTCTGATTTTAACGTTGTGCTTGTTCATCAACGATGATGCTTCAAAATAAATTCTTTGCCAGGGTCAACCTGAAGTAGTTTTGGACATTATAATGGTCCCCGCTGATAAATTCGTTTGAAGGCAGATGCAACCTCAGATGATGTCTTTGTTGATAATGGTTCAGTTTCTTTATATCTACTTGCAACATCAACAACAGTCAATGCGTATTTGTACGTGCTTGACTTTCGTCCACGTGTTTTGATAGTATCCTGTAGTAAAACAAAATATCTGCTTGGTAAACTTCGTTAGGAACAATGACATCAAAATGTGCATATTGAATATGTTCTGTTGGTGGTAGATACATTTACCATATTACCTGTCGTGCTAACCACGCTGCAGCAACAGAACGTGAAACTTTTGCTGCTTTAGCAAGTTTAGTGATTGATGCTCTACTTTTCCAATACCCTCTAGGACTATTATAAATGGATTCCATTATAATAATTATACACTTAATTACCAGCCTCTAACACTATTTGACTTTTCATAGCAGATTTTATTACGAAAGTAGCGCGTTTCTCTCTAAAAGATTTTTTAGGTATAGAATTTAATGCATGAATCAATTCCATATCTGAGAGATGCCGTTGTTGCAAATCAGGAATTTTATAAGCAACGTCATGGATGTGACGTGCTTGATTGATCTTATTTATTGGATACTCTCCTGGTCTTGGTCGATCTTGGTTATCGAGTCTGATATCGAGACGAGTTCCAGGACCACACTAATTATATCCAGGAAGGTGGTTCTCACCAACATATTTAGCCCATGGTAATCCAGGTAATTTTCCTAAAGAAGCAGCAATATCCCCACCTATCTTTGCTGTCCCTGAGATAAATTTATATTTTTGTGTACCAAATTTTGCACATTTACCTGTTAATACATGTAGTTCATTTTTCGTTATTATTGTTGTTAATTCAGTGGTGGGTGTGGATGATTTACATCGAACACAATATAGACTCAGGTTATTATTAATAGGGATACAATAATTGACTTTTCGGCTACACAAAAACAGGAACCAGTGAAGCACCATCCAGCATTACCAAATTCGATAAACATGATTATAATAGGTCCATCTGGATCAGGTCAAACACAATTATGGTTAAATTTATTAATGACGTGGTTGAGATGGAACAAACTATATTTAATAGCACCGTCTGTAGATGATCAGCATTGTTACGAAGTACTTAAGGATTTTAACGAGAAAGCAAAATCAGTTAATAAAGACGGTGACGATATTATTGACTTTATCACAGATATAGATAAATCCCCGTCTGTAGAGGTATTAGATGGATTCATTAATAATCTCGTAGTATATGATGATGTGATGTTGGACAAACACTCTAATCCAACTAGAATATTTTCTCGAGGTAGACATAAAAATACAGTTGTGATTTATGTTACACAAAGATATATACAAATACCTAAAGTGATCAGAGATATCTGTAATATGTTGGTTGTGTTTAATGGAGTATATAATTATACTCTGCAGAATATTTATTATACATATTGTTCAGGGGACATGGATATGAATAAATTTAAAAAATTTATTTTCTAAAGCAAAATCTGTTCCGTTTGGATTTATAACTATAAATCTACATGATCCAAGATCAAGATATCGTGCTGGTCTAGATAAAATCTTTGGTTAAACTCCCCTGCCAAAGTTAGGAGCGGCAGAGAGGGTGAAGGACATTAATTGAGTCGCTTTACTCGTGAACAAAATTGCCTGACAAAATCATAAAAATACGTCAACAAAAATAAACTAACCAAAGATTTATTATACGATTAAATACATAATCGTGTGGAAAGAGACTTTGGCTTAGCGTTGTTGACGTTTTATTTTCTCTGCCCCTGCAGAAACCTTAATTTTAAAAAAAAAAAAAAACGTCTGAGGCAAAGTTGTTTGTTCACCCTCTCTGCTACTCATACATTCATACATACATACATAGATACATACATACATACATACATACATACATACATACATGCATGCATGCATGCATACATACATACATACATACATACATACATACATACATACATACATACATACATACATACATACATACATACATACATACATACATACATACATACATACATACATACATACATACATACATACATACATACATACATACATACATACATACATGGGCTGCAAGGTTGCCAAGCGTGATAGCTGTATTAAATAAAGAAATTACTCGTGCAACTTCCGTGAAACCTTCTAATGCAATAACAAAAAGATACATTCCACGTAGCGATGAACACGGACTAGGTCAACAACCAGTATTAGGTAATGTAATTGTGAGATATTTATACGAACCAGGGGAATTGGAGGGTGCTAAAAAACGAGCTACTGACCCTATTTGGAGTGTAACCACACATACAATTTCTAGCGTAGTTAGATCCACTGGAAGACCTGCTATCTACAGACTAGATTCTACTGCCCCTCAACGTGGATTTGTGCGTGAACAATTTCAAATAATTCCTACAGATACACAATTACCACCACCTTCACTTATGTAAATTAGAACCTCTGCGTCGATTACATTCAAGACAGGTCAACATCACATTTTCACGCGTGTGACCAGGATCACCATTTTTTCTGTGTACGGTAAATTGTCTTGGATTATTATTCGAATATTGCCATAACATTATTGTGCTACAACTTGCACAATGATTATTTTGTAATTGTTTTAGTTTTATAATAAATTTAGTATCAATATCAAAGTCACGTTTATTTTTTTTTTCACATTCCTTATAAGACGCTATTTTTTTCTTAATTACAGCATCGTCATTAGTAATTTATTCAGTTATTACGTAATCTATGACAACCCTATGTACAATCCGGATATTTGTATCAGATATAATTAATCCCTGCGACAAATGAGTTGTTATAGCGTATCCGAACGTGCATATTCAATGCTCCTTCAACTGTATTAATATTTACCAAAATAATGTCATTTAATACCATATTTTGTATTCGGACACTTTCAGTGTCTACACTAGGCATTTTAATTTCAATATTCTGTCGTCGACTATCTGCTGGGCGATAACATAATGGTACAGGTAAATGTGAAAACCTTTTTTATGTAATGTAAATAAATTATTCTGCAATTCATCACGAACTATCCTTCTACTTGCGACTATCAAATCAGTAGGTCTCCATAAAATTAAAAAAATCATTCATGATAGTTTCTGGATTTATCTCACGCATTGTCTCATATTGTATTTTATCTGGTTGTAGTCTGATTAATCTTTTATGTTCTTTCAGCGGATCATCAATAGCTCTATAATCATCATGTATTTCTTCATAATAGTCCACATTATTCTTTAGCCATTCATGTGGACACTGTCCAACAAAAGGCGGTGGTTGACAATGATCACAACACATAATCACAGCAGTGTTTTTTATTAATAACCATTCAAGGAATGTTTTTAGTGTTTCTAACGACACTGTGTCTATCTTGTCCCATATTATATATTTAGGTACATATTTTTCACCCATTCGCTCAGGAGTCCATGTATCTTCACACCATCTAAAGAAACTATGATATGTACATGTTTTTACCCCACATTCTTTTATCTCTCTGGCTAGTTTTTGTGTAGGTGTCAATACGATCACATCTGAATTGTTGTTCATAAATAATTTAATCGCAGGATTTGTTTTCGCTGACCCTCCACATCCATTAAGATAAACAGTTTTATGTCTAGCCACAGGATTGTACAGAGACGGTGCCGATGATTCTGATAATTGATTATTATTTCTGTAGTATATTTCCTTACTTTCAACTTCATCAAATTCAGAATAACTGAGTATATTTTCTTACTTTTTTCTCCATGTTCCCCACTCACCATTACGGAGTAATGGCTTTAATAAAGCCTTATATTTTTTGTTTATATAAAATGAATCCGTAGCTACTCTAACAGCGTAACGAGGAAATATATTTATCATGGACAGTAGATTTATAGAAACATAGGCTAGCATTGAAGATCTTAAATGAGTAAACTGCGGTGAGTCGCCATCAAGATAGCTCACAGTAGTGCCTAGATTGGTTCCATGTGATAAAAAAGCATTATTTCGGCTTATAAATCTGTTTCTCTCTGTTGTATCGGCGATTATAAAATCTAACTCAGCATTGTCCTTAATCAATCTTGTACAGTGCCGTTTATAACCGTATGAACCACCTTGAGAAAATTTACCGATTATCTTTCTACCGAGATCTTTACACGCTTCTCATCGTACTCGTTTCTGCATTTACATATTTTAATAATGTCATTTTTGGCAAGATCAGGATATTCGTTCCTGACATCTTCTATGTTAAATTTGTCTCGTTTTGGTAACCAGACTTGCTTTTGTGGACTATAGGATATAATTGCTTCATTCTCCTTTAATGATATTAATTTTCCAACATCAAGCATATATCTTAATAACAATATTGGAGTCCAACAATTTTCTGTAAAGTGTTTACCAAACCAAACATAAGTAATTGGATGGAGATCTTTTGCGAACTCGAGTGATTCTATATATGCAAATCTGGTTAAGTCAAAATCTGGTAAGTGTCCATTTATTGAAACTCTGGTCATGTCATGTGTTGGGTGTCCAAATCTGATAAAGTATTTAGAACACTCGCCAAATCCAAGAAAACTTCCAGGATAACATGCAGCCATATATACTAATAAAACATCATTATAATCGTATCTATTATTCCATAATCCACTGTGTTCATATTCTACTCTATTTAATTCTATTTAACTTTTTTGTATATCCACAATAAATTCTGATCTTGTAGGTTTCCATGAATTTTTTCCTGAGCAAAATGGGCCGCGACTCATGGTACGGTAAAACAATTATTCAGTAGTTGACTGATTTTGTCATTGTGAGAAGTATATTTTAGTGCAAAATTTCATATTTCTTCATAAAGAGATTCTGTACGACAAATATCACCATTGGGTCGTACAAATAGCAGCAGGGAGGGTGAACCCTACAAAATTTTTGCTTGTGAAATTAACCTGAAATAAGGGTTCCTACAGAGGCTGAAAAAAGGGTCAATAACCCTAAACCAAAATATCTAACTTTTATATTACCGTACGGACGGTT